>VZTD01004678.1:904242-983884 GCA_013397725.1 Rhagologus leucostigma | reverse complement strand
CCCCCGCCTCTCTTCCGCCCCCCCGCCCCTGCCCGAGACACTCGGAGTCGAAGCAGGTGCATGCGCAGTGCGCTGGCGGCCGGGCGCGCTTGCGCAGTCACCTGCTGCTGGCCGCCCCCCCGGTACATCCGGGTCAGCGCACGCCCGCCCGCACGGCCNTCCCGCTCCGGATCCCGGTCCCGCATCGCCGTGCGCGGGGCGGCTCGGTGAGTGCCAGCGGCGCGGAGGGCGGGAGGGGCCGGGCGGGGCGCTCTCCGCTGCATCCCCCGCGTTCCCTCGGCGCCTGCGGCGCGACCCCCGCCCCGTTCCCGCGGGGCCCCCGTTCCCCGCCCGGCTCCAGCTGTTGCTCTCCCCGTTCCCCCAGCGCTTCGCAACTTCTCCCGTCCCGCCGCCGCTTCCCCCCGCACGGCGAGGAGGGGCCCCGGGGCGCGGGGGAAGCGGCGGCCGCTGCTCCCTCGCCGGGGGAACCACGCGGGTCACCAGGGACTGGCCGCCCTGCCCTGGGCTTCCCCGGCGCTCCGGCGGCTCCTTCCCCCTGTCGCGGGCACAGGGTCTGGTTTGCGCCCGGTGCGAGTGCGGGCGGCTCCCCCGGGATGCAGGTATTGCCGCGGGATGCGGGATGGAGTGACAGTGTTAATGGATAACGGGAGCAGCGGGAGGGAGAGATCTCTTGAAGGGACATCTGCAGTCTTTCGGAGTGTGGCTGAACATGCAGCGAGTTAAGCGGAATACAGGGATCGTTGCAAATTTGTCATGGTTAGGGTGTATCCTGCAGATTTGTGTGCAGCGCTGTGATGCTGGGACTGCAATTCCAGGTGGGGTTAAGGTGGATTTGGAGTCTGTAGCAGGAGAGTGTTGTTTCTAACCTATTCATTATACAGCCGATAAAATCAAATTTTAATTGCATTATAATTTTCGCCCGTGTAATTTGAGAATAAGGATGTCTGCAACTTAATTTTGTTTTGTTACTTTTTAATCTGGTGTCATATCTCACTTGGTAATAAAATACAAGAAGTTTATTCACAGAAACATTTCAGATACCAAAGAAATCAAGAGACTGTGTGTTAAGAAGGTTTTTGAAGTTTTTTTTCTTTATCTGTTCCATAGCATCAGCATCCTGTATCCAAATGTCAGCAACAGTGTGACAGCTGTCATACTGCTGTGATAGTGGAGTCTTAGTAACATTTAAATCTGTCATTCCAAGTTTCTGGTAATATAGTATGGAAGTACAAGTGTACATTAGCGTGAATGTTAATCCTCAAACCAGTAAAACATTTTCTAGATTGATATGATAATCTGGGTTCTTCCTTATTACTGTTTCTAATGGTAAAATTGTAAAGTGTCTTTTGCTCAGATTCTCTCCTCTCTCATTGACAAAGAGTCTTCTTTCTTTATGCTCTGACTACTTGGACTTTAAATACAGCCTTTAGTTAATGAGCATTTTCTGTTCTAGGTTGTGGCAGATACAGGTGTTGGACAGTAAATAGCCTGAGATTACTGCTGTCAAGGTTGGAACATGGATTCAAACTTAAAAGGTTCCCCCTGACAAATATCTTTGTTCAGCAAGGTGTGTTGTTTTGCAGAATGTATCTTTGCTTCTGTGTGGCAAGCTTAACAGCAAAATCCTAAACCACATGAATAAGATACTGATGTTACATGAAGTTAGATTGTTTCTTGCCTGGCATACAGAGAGTATTCTATTGTTGAAACAGAAGCTTTGAGTAGGAGAGAAGATAGCTTTTTTTCCCAGTCAGACTGTCAGATTTGTTATTGCATATATTAGCTGTCTGAGAGCAGGGGCTGTGGAAAGAAGTGATCCCAGGATCTGTTTTAAAATATCCCTGTCAAGAAGTACCACGGTTGTATGAAAGTAAGGAATGAATTTGATCCCATCTGTTATACAAGTTCCATTTGTCATCAGGTGCTCTAGATTTTCTTCCTTGTTTGCAGTTTAGCTGGGGCCAGCTGAGGGGACAGATTAAAGAAGAGATTGTCTTCTGACAGTCTATGCCTCTTCCTGTGAAACCTTCCCTGCACTGGCTGTGGAAACCTGGTGTCAGCCAGTTCTCTTCTTGGGTACAAAACTGTCCTGTCCCTTTATCTGAGTTTTGTGTTAGTCTTAATCTCTTAATAAAAAGAAAAAAGGAATCAACCTTTTTATTGTGTCTATCAGTAGTTATATATATTCCCAAAAGAATTAATTGTTAGATTAATTGAATGCAATAGTTCAAAGACACTTATGTGGGGACCTTAAGGTGTCTGTCACCAGACCTCTAACAGTTCTCACTAAACACTTGGAATTAATACTGTAGAGAAACGGAAGGGCAGGGAATATTTGTACTGCAAATTACTGAATTATTGAGTAATACGGTAACAGAAATTGTCTCTGTCATTTGGAAAAGCATATGTAGGGGCCACTTTGGATTTCTGCAGCTGCTTTGGCATGGTAAACATAAATGCAGATTTTTTTCCTCTCACTGTGTATTTTGGAGAATACAGACACACAAACAGCCTGCGGTCCCCTTTTTCTTCTTCCTGCCTGCCAGCTGGGGGCATAGATGGAACCAACGCGTATCTTGATGTAGTCAGAGACAGGCAAAATTAAAGCTTGTGTGCAAGGAGTTGGATTTGTTTTTTAAGCAGGTTTGTGTGTGGCTGTTGTAGTTCATTCGGTTGATGGTTTTTAGGAAGTGATGGCACTAGTGTAAGTCGAGGCTGTTACCTTTGCCTGTCCTTCCTAAAGCCTTGTTCTCTTTAATTATACCAAGAGTTTCTGTCGTTGATGTAGACGGGCATAAGTTGAGAATTACTCCTGTTTGTTAAGGTAATGTTAACTACCCTGAAGTATATTACAAATTAATTTTATGAGTCACGTGCATTGTAAAAATATTTGAAAATATATCTTCAAAGCTGAAATATTTTGAGTGTTGTCAAATTGCATCTCATGGATTATCAGCTGTCAAGCAAATGTGCTACAGGCAAGGCATGCAGCTCATGTGAATGTATGTGCTGAATCCACACAAGGCTTGGATGTCAGTGCCAACTCCTCTGCTTAGAACCAGGATGCAGAGAGTCATCCTGGTAGTCATTTTGGTCCAGCTGAATCCCTCCAGTCTCTCAACATGGCTTTAGAGGTGATGAGACTGTGAGGACTGGGGATATGAAGGCAACTATGCTTGGACTGGAAAGAGTTAAGCTCTGGGGACCCTGAAGCACTGGCACTGCTTACTAGCTGTGGCACCTGAAGTACATGCATTAGTTAGGCAGGGTAAGAATTATTTCAAATAATTTCCCAGCTGTAAGTGTTGGCCACTTGTATGTACCATTTGATGTCTTTTCTACTCCCATTCATTTCCGTATATCAAGAGCACTGTTAAATAAAAGGATGGTCCTCTTGCATACCGCTTAAGTTTTCCTTTATTGTTGATCTGTGGTCATATAAACTTTACTTAGGAGTATCAGTATTTTCTTCCTTGTGATCATGGAGAATTTAGCACCTCTACCCAATGTTGAGAAATCTGCATTTCTCTTCATGTGTATGAAGACAGGGACTTATTTGATTGCCTTTAATTTCAGGATCTCGTATAAAATCACCTCAGTTTCCCCCCATATGTGATTCAAGAATGTTCTCTCGAGTGCCACAAGTTGGCTGCTGCAGCTGGCAGAGTGTTTCCAACTGTCTAAAATTTGCTGAGAGTAATGGGCTCTTGCATAGGCGCTGTTTTCCATTTGCATTTCCAGTGCTTACTGGGGATACGTGTATTGCAATCATATAAACAGCAGAGCTTAACAGAAACCAGCAACAAACAATGAGCAGTTTTAGAATTGACTAGGTAAAGCTGAAAGTATTTTTAGTTGCAGCACTTTCTCCTGTGTTCCCCATCCCCTGTGGTTTTAATTGCATTCTGCTTTTTAGAAATGGCATTTTGTCCTCTCGGTCACGTGAAAGCCTGATGTACAGAGAATACCTTCACTGTGGAAACAGTGGAACTAGTTACAGGCAAAACATAATTGAAAAGTGCGGGGAAAATGGTGCGTTCTTTGGCCTTTCTCTCATGATCATTTGAATTTCAGGATAATTGTAAGACAGTCATGGTTGTGAGGTAAGGGCTGACCCTGTCCTGCTCAGTCTGTTTATGTGGGTTATGAACTCAGATCTGTTGTTACAATCTTTGTTGTCTGGTTATTCTGCCCTTTTCATTTACTGTTTCTATTGAATACAGTGATATTGATGAAATGTTTAGTAATTTATTTCTGGTTAACTCTGACAATGTTAATGCTGTCCATGAAATTGATTTGTAAAAGTATTTTTAGTACCAGACTTATTATCTTTGAGTGTTCTTTAGCTTTGCTTTTTCAGCACCTAGAAAAGGAATTTTCATGTTTCTAGTACCTAGACAAGTATTGACTAATTTGTGTGTCTTGGGAAAGGCTGTTGTTTGCCTTATTTGCACTAACCTAAAGTTCTGATGCTGCAGTTGGGGGAATGGTATATGACTGCCCAAACCTGCATTTTTTTTTCTACTATATGAAGGTCACTGTGGGACTGTAGGAAAAATTGGGGACTAAATATCTCTGAAACAAAGAGATTGTACATAAGTACAATATTCAAGTGTTTAAAACTAGTTTTCTCTAATGATGTTTGTATGAGAGGATATATTTTTATTCTATTACTCCCATTCAGTGAAAATGCTCTATGTTTTGTGGTCTTGATTACTCAGTGCTGACTGATTCTCTGGCTTGGATATACAGCACTTGGGATTCCCAGGTGGTCCCTGTGCAAACAGTGTGATTGGGTCCGGGGCAGCTTAGCTTGTGAGATTTGAGTGCGTTCAGTTTGGTGTGGCTGTAGCTACAAAAATAGCCTGCCTTGCAAAACAGGCCTTCTGTCTGCCACCCACACCAAAACCTAAAGCTTGATCCTGTAGGCAGTTAATACATTTATCTGGGAGGCTGATTCCATCAGCAAATGCTTTACCTGAAATTGGTGTCCACCAGGCAAAAAAAAAAATCTTATATTGATAATCACTTTATATATAAGAAAGTGCAGGAGAACACTGTCCTAGATAGATTTGTTTTTTTTTTTTTTAAGCACTTTTTACTTCAGACTACAGGGCTTAAATGTTCCTTGGTAGCAGGAGGCTGTTCTGTGAGCAAATTCTGTTTAACTGGCGTAGTTCAAAAGACTCTTAAATTCAGCCATGAGGCAATTCTGGTTCTCCTTCAGTACTAGATGATTAAATTAAATGTAGTGTTAGCGTGAGTAACTTTTTCTGGTGTACTACACAAGGTAATAGATGAGTTCCTAGGAGCTCTAGTTGTAAATTAGGTGACTGGAAAGCCCCGTTTCTGTGTCTAGTGGCTGTAGCAGTTTAATAACTTGAAAAGTTAGCTCTAATTGCGTATTCTTCCAGTCAGGTGTGGCACTGGATGATGGCTCGTTCTCCTTTTTATTATAGCAGTCTTGAGGGTCACATCCTCACAGAAACGGATTTCTTGCCTTTTTGTGTTGCACAACAAAGTTGTTTGTTTCAGTCTCTGATGTACAAATCAGTTTGACCCTCTACTGAATAAAAAAACCAAAAAACAAAAAACCAAAACCCCCCAAAAAACCCCCGACAGTTTTCTGAATTCTAGCACTGTCATTCTAGGAAAAAAAAAGAAAGAATTAATAAGAAATACATTCACAGCATTTTTTTTTGTTTTGGGGGTTTTGTTATTGTTTTTTTAAACAAAACCTTCCTGTTCAGTGTCCTTGAAAGTGAAAATTCTCAGGCAAAGCGCATTCTGGGCATGAAAAGCCAGTTCATTTCTTGTTGTATTTGTGCCTTTTGTGTGCTGAGACATACGGTTACTTGAAACTGTTCCCTTCAAAGGTGGAAGTGAAATATGTAACCACTAGACTTCAGGAGGTTTCATCTCAAAGATAAAATTGCTGACCTTTTATATAAATGAAGATCCTACAGACAAGAGAGAGCATTGTGTAAGGATTGCTTATGGAAGCAGTTAATTGATTCGGAGTTTAGATTTCCTGCTTCTGTGTAGAAGCTCTGTGTGGGGAGATGTGGATTTGTCAGCTGAACAGGCAATTGAATTGTAATGATGGTTTTGAATTTTTTGCTATGGCTACTTTGCTTGTTCCCATGTATAACTGACTAAAGTCATGTTCTCCTAACCACTGAAATAGTAAATGCTTTACCTATTCTTGCCTTTGCATCTCAGAGTTCAGAGCTGGATTAATTTCTTAGCAAGAGTAACAGAATAGCATAATCTAGTTGATATCTCCAGCCTTGGAGTTTGGAGGGCAATCCTACAAGAACTTTCAACTAGCCTAACAAAGCCCAAGTTTAAGTTTTCTTATCTCTTCTGAAGTTTCCGGTTTTAGCAGTGTTCGAAGCTGTTATGGGGAAACTCTCCATTATTCTGTAACTCTGGCTCCTTAATAAACACGAGGTAGAATTGCATCCCGGTAGGAAACTCACTGTAGGTGTGACTGGCAGTAGAGTCTAGTAAATGGCAGTGTAAGAGCCTATTGATTAAGACCTAATATTTTGAGTGTGACATAATATTGATGTTAATATTGTGTCAGGTTTTCAGAGGAATTTCAGTCAAATAACTTCAGTAACTGCCAAAAGTGAAGCTTGGGAACAGATGTTGTAACGGGAGTCTTAAAATTTGACAGCTCTTCAGATAATTCCAGTGTGTCTCAGCTTTAGAGCAGAGTGTTTTTGCAGGGCTGATACCTCTTGCTTTGCTTTTCTCCCTGTCCGTAGTCCAGAATGGGCCTCGGTTTGACCCCATTACAGTCCTATGAAAACTCATGCTCTAATAAACATGTATCCAGGCAGGCAGCATGGAAGAAGAAATGGGTTTGGATGGAGGGGACAGCTGAGGTGAGGAGAGATGGCAATTAACTAGGAGGAGGAGCAGCTCGCTTTGAGTTGAAAGCAGGAAAGAATATTAATTCGAATCTGGGACTGAGTTAGGCCCAGGTTAATGATAAACTAGCAGAGAGGTTGAGTTGTGAGCTCTTTGGCTATGTTGAAAGTATTGGTCATTACTGAGGAAGTGTGTAGGAGTGATGCTGCCTCTCACTCAGCATCTTGGGGACATCATGGAAAATGAGGACTTGCTGGACAAAGAAAATACGTAAAAGAGAGCTAATGGGCAGGGAAAGGTGGACAGCAGGAGTAAGAGTAGAAGCTAGGATTTTGTAAAGAAGGCAGATAGGTCTGTTGGACAAAGAACTTGTGATGGTAAAAGCACAGTTAGAAAATCTGTAAGGGAGGGACTAAAGTGAAATAAAACAGTTTTATGCACTGCTCTTAGTAGCCAACATGTCTTCACCACTTCAGCTTAATATGTATCTCTGAGTGGTAAAAATTGATGTTGTGAGCAAATGGTTCTGATTCTGGTCGTGTGCTATGTAACCACGAGGATGAATTATCTGGGCTCATCTCCTGGTTAAGAGTTTATACCGCTAGGCTACAAAGCAGTGCTCAGAAGTCCAGAAGTTGGAGAAAACAAGCAGCCATGAATACATAATTGGAGGCCATTTCTTCCATTAGTGCCTTGCTTCATCCCCCACAAGTGTGGTGCTGGTTTAGTCGACATAGTGCTCAATAGTATGTCTTCAATGCTTTAGACTGTACCATGCTCTTGCTAGATTGCTCCAGAGATGCAGTCAATTTCCTCATGGATAGTCGTGGTACTGCTTTCTGTAAAGTTATTTATTATCAGAATGGTCTAGTGAGATGAGGAAGTAGTTTGCTTCCTATTTTACACGAGGAGCAAAGGCACGGAGAAGAGAAGTTCAGTTAGTTTTGCATGGTTAGAAATGACTGTAACCTGACTCTTTTTAGACTGGTTTACATATTGCAGCCACATCCCCGTAGAACTTGCTACTTTTCTCTTGCTATGATTCCCTTGTAATAATGAATTCGTACTTCACACTTGTTTCTTGTGTTTGTAGTCTCTTTGGGCGTGTAGCTGCCCTAATCGAATCGGAGAACAAGGCAGTGCTCCAGGTCCTGCTGGTTGTAGCAGCAGCAGCAGCACATGGCCATTCAAAAAGGCAAAGTTGTTTCTAGTTTCTTCTTTTGTAACTATGTTGCTTGCTCAGAGAAATGAGGAAGTGTTAATTCCGGCATTGTGTGACTCTGGAGAACTTGTACTCTGGTGTTAGTAGCTCCTTTAAACATTTGTTATTGATGCATTCCTTCTCTGTACTGTATTCACACAGCTTTAGGGCCAAACTGACACATGTTGTGAAAAGACACCTACTTGGTGTTTAAATGTTATGGAGGAGTTAAAGTGGTGCTGCAGCCTTATTAACAGAATTGTGGGCCATGAATTCCTTTCTCTGCTTTATGGCGAAGGAAGGAGGAATGGGCTGGTTTTTATTTTTCAGGTGGGAGTCTCACAACTGTCCACATTGCTTTGCTTACCTGTTTAATTTGACCAACATTTCTGTCCTGCTGCATTTACTGGACCCCTATGTTCCCCTATGTTCTTTCTGTTTTGTAGACCCTTGTGGCTTCTTGAGTTTCTCTGTAGAAATGAAATTGTATCAACCAACATAAGAAATATAAAGCTGCTGTGTCTTCTGTCAGTAGAAGGAATGGTAAAAAACCTTTTGCTACCCTCTTGGCTTTTTTGATGGTTTGGGGGGGGAGGGGTTAATTTTTTTGTTTTTATTTTAAATCATGCTCATCACTCAGTTTTTCTTGGAAGCTTCCTTTTTAAGAGAAATACTATGAATTAAGTATATTCTGGTTAGAAAACTATATAGTTTAAAACAAAAAAAAAAAAGGAAAAAGTGTTTATTCCTGGGTAAAGAAAAGACCAGTAGCCTCTATGGGTGGAGCTGTGGTGTTTTGCCTTTTCTTACCAGACCTACTGTATTGGCTTGTGTTCAGTTAATATTTGGCTGATCAGCTTTGCAGCTTGGAGGATTAGAAACACTTCTGCTATAGAGTAAATTTGGTGGAAACTTGCTTTCTCTTGAAACTGTGGCACTCATTGGTAGCAAATTTCTCTTCAGTCTTAAGGCAGAGATCTTTCTCCCCTGTTAGAGAAGGAAATGATCACGGGAGTGCTTTTGATCTCGAGAGTCAGTCTGGGTTTCTCAGAAGCACAGCTGGCTTCTGATGTGATACTGGGAATGTGACAAACATTGGTGTTCAAACCTGAGATACTTTCATGTGAAAAAGGACACATAAACAAAATCTTTAAACAGTTAGAACCTCAGGTGCTGTTTCTGGCCTTATGTAGGGTTTTTGTGTGTTTAGTTATGTGATCTGTCAGCTCTGCCCACCTTTACCTCTGTGGGTGGATTTATTCAATTTGAGTCTCTTCAGTTCAAGTAAGAAGTGTAGTGACACTTTATAAAAGAACACGGACTGCAACACGCTGAAGCACAGCTACGTGTGGGTGAGTCAGGAGAGAGCTGGAGTAGCAGCACTAAAAAGAAAAGGAAGTACAGTCATGATAAAACTTTATTTTAAAAGGGGAAAAAAAACCCCAACCTATAAAAAAAAAAGGCAAATCAAAAGCCGTCTGTCTCCAGAGGATGGGATGTAATAAAGTGATATAGTTTGTATCTTGGTTACTCTCCGTGTGTTTAGGTTTTTGTGTGTGTATAAATCTGTAACATCGCACGCACACCCATGTGCTTGGTGTGCCTGTACACTGTGCAGGTAGTCAGCTGGATTGTGTCTCAAGACACTACTCAAGCAGGGCAGTTTGTATCCAAAGCAAATTTGAGCTGATGTAGAACCCACAGGTACTTTCAGGAAACTAATATTTTAATTGCTGGCCAAAATACCTCAGTGGTTTTTAAGCCCCTGTTTTGGTACATGAGTGATACAGGCTATGCTTATGCTCATGTTCCATCTGTTTGGGGCAGGTCCTCCCTGCCAGGGGACAGGCATGCACACATTCCCTCATCAGGGCACTGTGTGTTGCTGGCAGTTGTCAGGAAATAAAAAGTGCCGTGTACAGTGAAGTTCAATTTCTCACGGTTGTTGGATTTACAACACCGCCAGAATGATTCAGTACTGCATAATTTTGCGTTTTTGATGTATATGCAATAGCTTCAGTAAAGGAACTAAAAGTCACTTACTAAGTTCCAGTAATTTGTGTTTAGCTTCCACAGTTACATAGCTCTTACTTCCTAAGAGAACATGTCATATCTGGTCTTAGTATTTTAGCATGTTACAAAAAAAGTTGAAAACCAAACTCTTTCTTTAAAATGAAAAGCACAATTGTTGTGCTTAGAATTGATCTATTTCCTGGTTCTGAATCAGTGTTCGAAAAAAAAAAAGCCCAACAAGAAAAAACAGTTAAATGTATTTACTTGGTAAAATGTTGCTCTCTGCAAAAAATTGGTGTTTTGTTTTTGTCATGTGTTGTAAACGATCAAAAATTTCATTTCACAGTTCAAGATATTTCTTAATAACTTAATCATAAGAAAGATAAGCTATTTTATGTTGGTACTTCAGTGTATCTGTTTTCAAGGACAGTGTTCAGTCTTACGCTACAACTTTTTGGAAGTCCAGAGACAGAAAAAAATTGAAGACGCTGAGTGAAAGCCATGTTAGATATGTCTGAGCAGTCATAATACTTTATAAATACCCTAATTCTTTGAAGTGCTTGTGCTTATGTGTCATTTTTTGCTTGATTTAAAGCTGGTTTATTTAAGGTATTCTTTTTTCCCCTTGCCTTAGGCAGTCCCAGAGTATGAATTTCTACACTTCATCTGCTGCCCTTCACTGAAGGAGGGCACCTCGTAAAAGTATTTTCTCTCTTATCAGGCGGTTATTTTGTGTAACATCATCTCTCCCTTACTGCTGTCAGCTGTGCTCTGCTTCATAAATTGCTGAGGCTGCTGTTACAGGACTGGCTCATAGCGGAAATGTGGAGGCTGTGTCCTGCCTGCAGTGCTGTAATAGAAGTAACTGGAAGGTGGGGTTCATGCTCTTGTTTTACATCTGGTCGGATAGTTTCATTCTCAGTGCTCTGTCCTTCCTTATCATCTTTTATTTAGCACTTATGTAAAAAGCTCTTCTTGCTTGTACTTCAGGAAATATCTGACATAGATAGCATTCTTGGTGTTTTCTTTTGCTCTTACCAGACATACTTTTCTCTGCTTTATGCTTCCCCTGAATGCTCCTAAACCAGAAAGTTTAGAGTAACTAAAAGGAGCTACTTGTAGAGTTTGAGTAGTACAGTAGGTCTGGTTCTTATCCTACTGCTTCTTTAATATTTGTAATCATCTCTGCAAATTGAGGCTAGAACTGCCCAAAAAGGAAGTTGTTTGAATTTTGTCTTTGAGCTTTCCTTTTTTCCATAGAATCATAGAATGATTTCGGTTGGAAGAGACCTTTGATATCACCTAGTGCCAAGCCCCCTGCTCCTGATGGAGGAGATTCAGGGATTCTGGAAGCATGCTCCTTGTAGCCTGTTTTTCAGTTCTGAATGCAGGGCCAGTCAGGCCAGGAGTCCAGAGAGGTTTTCTTTGAACTGTGCTTTGGAGTTGGGGATGGCCTGTTGAATAGGACGTGGCTTCCTTTCTTTCTTTTTTTTCTTTTCTTCCTTTATGCTGATTCTCAGGGTTTCTCAGTACTTGTAATTGGGGCAGACTGTAGTAGTCTGGTTTGCATATCTGACAATTACTCCTTTTGGGTCTGAGTAAAGTTTACAGTGCAGAAGCAAACTTTTCTTCTTTGTGAGGAGCCATGAGACGCTACTCTTTTCCAAAACAGTGCTTCCAGAAAAAAAAAAAATTCTTGCTTTTGCAGTGAAATTGATCTTCAAGGTCAATACTTCAAACTTTTCTAGTATCATTTGAGAAGAACTAAATTCAGCATCTACTGCCTGAGATTTTACAATGGAATACATTTATGCATTTCTTAGTTATATGGGAGTAATTCTGAAAATGTGGCTTGGCTTTTGTAGTTTTTCTTGAACAAGTTTGAAAAAGGTAATATTCTTTTCTTAGACAGGTGGGGGCTATATCCTCCCCCCTCCAGATTTTGTAAGTTGCTTATGAAAAGAAGCCTTTAGGGGAAGTTTCTCTGACACGGTAGCCGTGTCCTCAGCCCGGAAGCTTAGTGATTAGTTCCTCCTTTGCCTGTAGCACCTTGCCCATTGTGCCAAGTAGGTGACTCTCTGTACCTTACAAAATGGGACTGATTTAATCTTTAAACGCAAGTAGTATGGTCATAGTTTTTAAACATGCTGCATTGTTGTTTTAATAGCTAGGTAGACATCAAAGAAATTATTTTAGAAAACACTTGTGAAAGGTACAGCCCCAGAACTATCCCAGCTTAATGAGACTTGCACCTCTTACTATTGACTTACATGTATTTTATCTAAACCTGTGTTTATAGAAAACTGCAGCACTTACAAAGATTGAAACGGTAGTATCAGTACCTTTGACTTACCAAGAGCAGAAAGGATGGAAGTGTGTTATGTAGTCTATTTGCCTGCTAAGAGGAGATCAGTTCTATCTGCTTATCTTATTTATAAGAAAATGATTGTTTTTGCATTTGTCTCATGGCCCAGCTTCTGACTCACTGGAAGGTTTGGATAGAAATGCATATTCTATTGCATCTATTTACAACACATCAATGTAAAATATATTGATATTAATATTGATATTAAACACTCAATATGAAATACTTGGAGATACGTAAATAATTATTTCACAATTCAATAGATGGGCTATGCAGCCGAAACAGCTGTACCAGCTGATCTGAGATATTATTTCATTTTTGTTGAGTGAGATGCTCTAATCCCAATTGCTTAATTGTTCTGGTCATACAGGTGTGCAGGGTAGGTGATTTGAAAAGATCCGTCTGTTCCAGTGTGTTGAAATGAACTGTAGTTGTATATTGCATAAATAGAAGCAGTTGTCTAAAACTTGGACTTACTCGATTTAAGTTAACAGTTCTGCTTGCCCCAGCCTGTGTACTGGTTGAGCCACACAAAACAGGCTTGTGAAACTGGTCCAGACTTCAAACAAACAACTTGTGGGCTTGTAGTAGTTTTAACCAGTGAACTTACCCACGTTAGCCCGGTGGTGTTGCTGTTGGTAGAACAGAGGAAGTAAGGCAAGAACTGTTTCATCTCTGGCAGTCATGGCTTAAAGTATTTTATTTAAAGTGCTAGAGAGACCAAAGGAAATAATTACAAATCTTAATTTTATACTTTTGAACTTGCTGTGTAGAAAGGCTTTGTCTTCATAGCTAGTTGAACTTTCTGCTTTCTCCCATCTGAGGGTGGTTGGGTTTGGGTTTTTTTTTAAATGCAGTAAATAGAGTAATTTGTATTCCAAATGAGGAATTTGTCTGCATTATTCACTCATAAATGTTAATGCCTTTCATTTATCTTGGAAATCCTTTGACGAAGTTGTCTGGCTGTGAAGAGCATCAGAGTTTGCTTCTAACAGGAAAAAAGGTGTGCAGTTCTCTTGTCTGACATGGCAGAAGATGAGCCAAAGAATTGAACTGTGGCCTTTGGCAGTTCTGTATCTTCCCCTGAACGCAAGGCTTTTCTGTTTAAGGGTTTTTTCTTTTTTGCTTCTACCGTGGTTTGTTAGCATTCTAAAAGGAGACCTAAGGATGTGACTCAACCTTGCAGAAGGAAGGAAACATGAAATGTAGGCTGCTCTCCTGTTCTGAACTTAGAGCAGACCTTTGCAGAGGGCTCTGTATTGTTGCTAAGTGTAGAACTGCTGTACTGTGCGTAACAGACAGGGAAAGGACGGCAGTGTGAGTGTTCTGGCTTTGTGGAAAAGACACTGCATTTAATGACATCTTGCATGTCAGTAAAACAAGAGTAACCTACCCCCTCATTTAAATAATTTCAGTCCAAAGGAGTATCAAATCCCATTCTTCCTGTCCCATGTTTTTAGGTCATGGGAACAAAATGCTCTATATCCTTGTTGGTATGAGAGGGAAGTTTGAGGTGGTGGATTCAGGTTTGCCGACATTGGTGTGCAAAGGAGAAGTGTGGATAAGAGGATAATACTGTCGGTTCTCCGTTTTTATAGATACTTGAATCATTTTGTCACTTAAGAGGTCTGAATATGATTATTCCTGTCATCTGTTGTTCCAAAATAAATTTGTATTCAATACAAATTTAGAAGGCAAAGTGGCGATCATAAGTATTAAACTTCCTGGTTTATGGTAGTCTTCTTTGTCTAAAAATAGTGTGCTAGCTAAGGAACAGAAGATGTCTTTATTCCACTTTTTATGAGATAGTCCATAGTCCCAGGATAGATATCTTCTTCATGGCATTACTATAGCTGGTTTTGTTTTCCCCTGACTGGGGGATAGACAATGTACTGACGTACAGTTTTATAGTAAGTAAAAAAACAAGAAGAAACCCAAACAACCTCCAAAAAATCAGCACAAATCACAACTGATGGTACCTCTGAGCCAGGGCAGAGACTTGCACAGCCATACAAGCAGTTTCTCCTGGCAGCTGAGGCGAGTGGCAGTTCCCACTACTTTTGATAATAGGAACAAAAGTTTGGGATGCGACTGAGACCTGGTTGATGGCTGATCCAGGACTTCTGCACTATATCCTCGCTCTTGATCCCTTGTGCTCCAATTTGAGCTATAGGGTAAGTGAAAAAGGAGAGACCTTCAGGAAAGTAAAGATGGAAGGAGAACTGGTGGCAGAAGATGGACTTTGTTAAAGCTGCAGCCTTGTGGGCTTAGTGTTGGATTGATGGTCTGTTCAGGTGCCACCTAAAAGAGTACAGTCATCCAGGGCTTTAGGAATAGATTAAAGAAATTCCATGAAGCTTCTGCAGATCAGCCTTGTTCTTATAAAGGTTGAAGAGTCCAAATGAACCAAACAAAACCCCATCATACCATCACTGCCTTTTTCTGCTTGTTTGCAGAGATTGAGTCTGCATGGATTTCAGTAAATGGTTGACCTAGTTTCTTGGCTAGCAAACTAATACACGTCTGCTTTCTGTAAAAGCTGGTCATAGACCAAGCTAATGTGTAAGGTGATTGGAAATCTTACCATGTTAATATAATTTACTAAACTAAATACCTTAGACCTTGATTTTAAGGAAATTGAAAGGCGATGTGACCAAGGTATATTAAATAAATGATATAGCACAGGCTGACGGAATGAGAAGCTTTTCTTCAGAGCACCAGAAGTTATCAGGCAGTATCTGTACAATAAATCAGGCTCTTTTTTCCCCCTCCCCTCACACAGAACTTAATTGGGCTGTGGCACTTGCTGTCACTACTGGTTGGAGAGACTGAAGATGTTCACATCAAATGTGCAGAGGTAACTTGTATTTCAGGCAGTCTCTGCATTACCTCTGAAGTGGTCCCGAGGATATTTCTCTAAATATCTGCTGTTGGGCTAGGTAAGCAGTTGGTGTGGAGCATTTTGGCTCTTTATACGTTGCAAAAAACACCCATTTGCATTTAATACTTGTGAGTGTAATGGGTAGTAGTCTGTGTTCAGTGTCAAGGTCCTTTAACGTTTAGAGAGAAAATTCAGGGCTTTTGTCTTTGGATTTTAGCAAGTATAGAGACAAAGAAAGAATATTCCATGAAAAAGAGCTTCTGTTACAATGAGGATATTCAGCTTTAAGTAATGCTTGAGTTTATAACTTCTGTAAAAATAGGAGCATGTCTGTACTTATTCTTGTATCAGTGCTGAAGATCAATGTGTTTAAAGTTAGTGGTAGGGCTGGTTGTGATACTGATTGTGAGATTTTTTTGACACCAAAGAATAGTGAGTGAGAGAAGCCAATCACCTTTTGTTATTAAAGGCCCCTAGATAAAAAATCCTGTACCTTGAGAGCTGTTTCTGAAGTAGTCCTAAGTCAGGATCTCATGTCATTCCTGTGGTAGTTTTCTTTACAAAAGATGCTGAATGGTTATTCATGTGTCACTATTCAGGGTGGGAGGTGATTTTCTAAAGCTGCTGATGTTTGGCTCTAATCAAACCCCCCCCTTCACCTGCATACTGGCATCAGTCAACTTGTTTGCATTTCTGCTCTGCAAAACCAAATTCTGTGACTGGGTTAAGCTTCAGTTGGAGTCTTTTTTGCTGCTGTGTACAGCAGGAGAAACAGGTTAACCTGCTGAATGGCAAAGAAACAAGTTCTCCCTCTTTTGTTTGTGTGAAGCTAACAGTGCTAAAAGTAGGGGGAGAGAAGGGCAGGAAGAAAATACTTGTTGATTAACAGCTACTGTAATTTTCAAACAGCTGCACTTACCCTGTTAGACAGTCTTGTTTAGTATGGAATTGTACAACTCTGGATAAAGGTAGTGCTGTATTTATTGTGTGGTTACATTTTTGTGCCAGTAGTGTTTTCTTCGTTTTATGAGAATACTATAAAAACTGGATTGTTGATGCTGCTCTGCACGAAATGGAACTTGATGGGTTTTGCTGCTTGAAAGTGGGACTTTTCTGCTAGCAGATGTAGTTCAAGGTTTTTAGTTATAGTGATTCCTGTTTGTATTTAAAATATTGTGTAAACTGACTTTTTGTAGCTAATTTGGTGGTTTTGCTTTTTTTCAGAAGTTAAAAGCCTTCGTGTATTTTAGCATGCTACATGAAAAAATGAAGAGTAAAGGTGTAGCAAGAACTTAAATAATATAACACAACCAACTTCCCACTATACCACAGCTTCCTACCCACCCCCAGCCCCTCAAGCTCCACCTTATCACTGCTGTGTGTTTAATTCCCCCACCCTAGTGCTGACTGAGGGAGCCCTGCGCTTCCTTGGGTGGGTTTGGAAAGGTGTTTTATGCTTCCTCCCCCACTTCTCCAGCCTGCCATGCTGGGTCAGTGACAAAGGCTGTCTCTGCATCCCATGCAGCTCCTGGGATCCTGTCCTGATGATATTGAATTGCTTGAGACTCAGGTCAGTGTTGGAAGTCTCAGGGATGCTGTAGTCAGCAGTGAGCAGCTCTGGGCAGTGAGAGCAAGCCAGTGCTGCAGTGGGAGATGCCTCTGCCAGTGCCAGTCCCGTGGGGATGTTTCTTGGACCATCCTGGCTGACCAAAAAGTGATCCAGTACATCTCATTGGGCAGTGGAAGGTCTCCTGCTGGGTGGCCAATAGCTTGGATGTGGTGGGCAGCACAGTGTCCGAGGATGTTGCTGCCCATAGCAGCATGAGGTTGAACAATGACAAGTGCAAGGTCTGTAGCCTGGGTCCAGGCAAGCCCTGGTATCAGTGCAGGTTGGGGGATGAAGGGGTTCAGCCCTGAGGAGAAAGACCTGAGGGCTGCATCCCCAACAGCAGGGCCAGCAGGTCTGGGGAGGTGGTTCTGCCCCTTTACTCTGCTCTCATGAGACCTCATCTGGAATACTGTGTCCAGCTCAGGAGTCCTCAGCACAGGAGAGACATGGTCCTGTTGGGGTGAGTGCAGAAAAGGCCCACTAAAACAGAGAGATAAAGCACTTTTCCTATAAGGGCAGGTGGAAAGAGCTGGGGTGGTTAAGCCTGGAGATGAGAAGGCTCTGGGGAGACCTTAGAGCACCTTCCAGTACCCAGAGAGAACTTGTAAGACAGATGGGCCCAGACTTTTGACATGAGCCTGTTGCATTAGCACAGGAGGTAATGGTTTTAAACTAAAAGAGGCCAGATTTAGACTCGAAATAAAGAAGAAATGTTTTGCAGTGAGAATAATGAAATACCAGCACAGGTTGCCCAGAGAGGTGGTAAATGCCCCATCCGTGGAAGCGTTCAGGGCCAGGTCTGAGCAAGCTGATTGAGTTGAAGATGTCCCTGCCCATGGCAGGGTGTTGGACTAGATGACCTTTAAAAGTCTATTCTAATCCAAACCATTCTGATTCTGTGCTTCTTGGCAGGAAATGATGCGTTGGTAAAATCTGTTTTGATATGTTTCTCTGATCTGGTGGTGTGTGTTGACTTTGCATTATGTATTCATGGTCTGAGTTGCTTGTTTCCATCTTGTTCTGTTGAGTAGTTCAGAAGCAGAAAAACAACTTAAAGCAAGTTAATTTTTGGACTTGTGAGTGTTTTGGTCTGTTGTGTAGTTTTGCTCTCCTTTACTGTTAGGAAAGAAGCAGCAGTTGCACAAACACATAGTGAATCTTCTCAACTAGGAGAATTGAAATGAACTTAACTTTTTTGCAGCTAAAAATGATGAACAGTTTGGCCTAATCTGAAGTCCATCAGAGGCAGTCAATAACATGTTGTCAAGGAAAGCCAGAGTTTGACTCATTATGCTTTATATATTCTCTGTGCTGCTAGGGAAAGTAGCCTGGGAAACTGTAGGCATATGTAGTGGTGGCAATTAGTGGAATATCCTAAAGATCCAAGATTTTGTTGATTTGCATTTCATGTTAAACATAAGTCCTACCAAGAAGTTAAGCAAGACATCGTTCCAGGATCAGATTTCTTTCAAACCAATGCTGTACTTCTGATCCTTTCAGAAATCTGTTCCAAATGTGACATGTCTCTGCACTGTAGCCATTATTTAAGACCTTGGTTTACTAACCTGTTGTCTCAAAGCAAATTCGAGTTAAGTATTGGTCTGCCAGATAGTGCTAACAGATTTCTGTTTAAATAAAATTGGGAATCACAGTCTTTGTAGTTGTGTCATATTCACAAAGAAACACAAACTCTAAACTGTATCTTAGTATAAAACTGACATAAATTGTGCATGTAACTGAAACAGTAATTTGGCAGTTTTGTAAGTGAATTTTTTTTCAACTTACAAGAATTTTGATTGCTGAGTAGCAGCTTTTTGTGCACATTTGTAAAGATGAGCGGGAAATGATGCCTGTCCCAACTGCACAACAGCACATTTTGCTGGCTCCTGTTAAAGTAACTGGCACAGTCCTATAAAAGGTGTCTGGGGAAATGAAAAAAAAAAATTTATACGTACCAGAAAATTCTTTTTGCTGTTATCTGTGTTGTACAAGAACAAAGTACTTTTTTCTTTTTTTTATCTCAACATTAGTGAAGCACCATTTAGTTGGACCTGACTTTAGACAGCTACATGTAAAATTACCTCACAAGAATGGACAGTCATTTTCTTCCCATGATACAGCTTGAAGTGATATTAAGTAGAAGGACCAGGCTCAGCTGTGTGAAAGATAGGGTGGAAGGTTAGAAAAAAGAAACCAAACCAAAACTCAACTGATAATAAATCTCTGGTGTGTAAACTCAGAAGATAAGGCGGTCTCACTGCGTAAGTGTTCATGGTGGCGGAACTGAGTTTTCTGGGGAACTTCTGAGTAGTTGACGGTCTCTGTGGTGTTAGTCTTTGAAGAGTAAAGCCAGTGGGAGAGAAATCTTGATTTATTCTTAGGAGTTGGGAGGAATTGTGTTGAATAGACATGAAAAGTAAAACTGAAATCTGTTTGAGGATGTAACAGTAATATGTTGACTGACTGTCACACTTTTTGTGTCAGGGGCTGTGTGTGCTTGGGATTGCAGTTAGGCTAAAGCACTGGTGTGAATGGCAATGCCTTTGGAATTAAAGGTGGTTGATGAAAGTTGCAATTTTAACTCTAATCTGCAAACAAGAAAGTTGTGATTGTTTTTAATGGTAAGATGGTGGAAAGGTGTAAGTATATACAGACACTAAATCCTGCAAGTACTTGACAGGCAGAACTCCTCTGTTGTAACACAGACATTGATGGAATTTTGACTTTGGTGAAAAGACAGGCTGCTGCATAACCCATAACTACAGCTGCTTTCTTGGAACCAGTTCCATCATTTACAGCAGGGCTTTAACTGTGTTCCTGACATGACAGCCTTCCCCCCTCCTGATTTTTGTAGTGCTGGTTTTTTTTAATTTCCTGCTTTCTCAGAGCTAACCTTTCTGTGCTGTACAGCAATAAAAGATGTGTCTTCTGTCTCCCCTGGGAGATAATGGGGGCATGTAATGAAGTGGTTAATATTGCCTCCTACCACAACCTCTGTCCAGTAGCTCCTTCTAAGCTTAAGTAAGTTTGTAGTAGTTCTGTTCAGAGTTTATAGTCCATTATGTTAATTTTCAGTTTCAGGGGTTTTAAGTCTCAAAACCTTCTGTCTCAAGGCTTTTCCTGTGACGGTATCAGGCTTGTAAAGAAGTAGCAATAATTCTTACTAATCCAATTTCAATAAACAG
Organism: Rhagologus leucostigma; assembly: GCA_013397725.1. Taxonomy (NCBI): domain Eukaryota; kingdom Metazoa; phylum Chordata; class Aves; order Passeriformes; genus Rhagologus; species Rhagologus leucostigma. The sequence goes on along the minus strand of VZTD01004678.1, from coordinate 963,751 downwards.
TTGTCACTGACAAGTTACTTGTGGGGACCTGAATGAGTTATGTCTGTAACTGTCTTAGGAAATTCCAGCATCCTTCCTGCTTTTAGATGTTTTTCAAGGAAAGAAAAAGCTGGTAAAGCAGGCCAGTTAATCTTATTTTTGTTGGGAGGAGAAATAGGCCTTTTCATGTCTGATGGCAGAACAGATCTTTAAGGTAGGAGCCACTTACTGTCTTGCAGATACCTTTTGTAGGATATTGTCCTGTCAAAGTTGTGAAGGCAAATGCTTTAAATAAGTTTACAGATAAATTTAATCCTGTGATCTTTGTCACAAGCAATCTTCACTGTCAATGTGATTCAGTAGTAACATGAGATTGATTGTCCTGATGCCTGCCTTTGAATTCTGTACAGTTGTGCCAGTTTAATACTAGTTTTGTATGTACTTTAGAATATAATGGGAGACTCCACCTACAAGGAGGTATAGAATTCACCCTTTTTCTTTGCCTATTCATATATATACAAGAAAATTGCCTTCACAGTTTTTATGTTTTCTCCTCACTGAAAGCATCCAGGAATGGCATTCCTTGATTTTTATCTCCTTTCTGCCATGGAAAAGAACAAACTGCCAAGACTTCTCTGCCAATTAAGGATACTCTTCTGCATTTCTTTGTGATTGTAGCTATCTAGAGACAGTGTAAATTAAAGAATCTTTTAAAACTTGAAGTACATTAATCTAGACTGACTGAACAGATACTGGGACTTGCTTAACTTCCCCTTTTAGTCAAATAACAGTGGTAGGCTGAAAGCCTGCCTGGTCTTAACTGTGATACAGTACAGCTGTAAAAATTAATGTTTGGAGTAGTTCTGAGTTAAGAGATTTATAAGAACAAGGCTGGTAGCTGCAGATACTTCTTCATTTTCCCCTCAGGTAAGTGCAAAGTTTATTCACATTTGAATAATTTGCCCAGGGACTTGCTTCCATATACAGAGATTTCTCCCAGACTTGTACTATTTGGCCTGGTCTCTTCTCAGATAATTGTAGGACATTTCTTTTGTCTTTCTTAACTAAGCTGTGGATCTGGAATTGCTTGCTCTTTGCCTTCAGAAATGGGGAAAAGAAATATGCACGTGAACAGGTTTTGGTTTTTCTAACTTAGAAGAGTGTCTATTTTAGCCTCTGAGTATCTATTCTATAAATAGGGAAAAGTAGACTTGGTTAGAATTTTTGAAAGCGGAAACAGTCTTAAGGGTCAGTCATTTCAGAAGTGCTCATTTTCTATTAAAATATCCAGCTAGGCATTTTTAAAGAGTAAACAGGCCAAAAGTAAGTTTTTTATTCTTAGCACAGAGCTACACACTAAGGAGAAAGCTGAAAGCTATGAATTTGCGTGTTGGAAATGGTGTTTATGGTGTTGACTTTAAACTGTGTTGCAACATTTGAGTGCTTTACTGATTTGAATATGCCTGATAACGATGCTTGCACACCAGAGAAGCCTGTTGAGGGTGAGGGGTCATGCAGCTTGGTGGCAGATTCAAAGTCATGAACATTGGCACAGATAATAAAATGTATAAAAACATTGTTAATAATCAAGCTTTCAAAAGATTTCATAGTTAAGAAAACTTTTGTGGAGCTCTGATTTCTGATGAAATGTAGCAGTAAATTCAGGTGAAAACACTCAACTGTTACTTTGCTCTCTGCAGAGCATCTTTCTAAGTGCTAATTTATGAAGGGTGCTGATGTGGCTGAGTGTAATTTAGAGCAGTTTTTGTGTAACGAGTGCATGATGTTTAGGATTCTTTGCCTCACTTTTTTTTTCATGGTAAATATCTAAAGTGGTGTAAGATGTGAATGTATAGCCCATATTTAAGCATTTTGTTAACTCGCTAGGACACACAATGGAACTTTGACAGTCATAAAATTGATAGCATGAAATATTAATTTGATTTAAACTAGAGATTCTAGAGCTGTCCTTTTGTGAGTGTAAGACAGCAGCTTTGTGGGAGCCCAGATTACAGTGCCTATAGTGAAAAGCTTCCCATCAACAGAAGTATTCAGAAGAGTAGAATGGATCAGGTACAGCCATCAGTGGGCTGGTTTCTGTCTGTGTCTCTTTTTCTGCACCTCTCCTCCACTCCTTTTTTGTTCCTATATGGTCTTAAGTACAGTTCTTTTCACCTTATGTGTCTTTTGAACTTCCATGTCACTCTGTGTGTGACTTAATTCTACTTGAGTTTGTGTGCTGGGGAATGATCCTGTTTGCCATTCTCCTGCTCTTGCAGACGGATGTCTCAGAGGAAGTAAAGTAAGTGTTCTGCCTATGGGCTTGTTATGACAAAAACTAGGAAGAGCTGCAGTTGGAAGGAGGTTGAGAATCACTGCCTTTAAGCAGTAGCTTTTATTGTCTAGTAGAAAAGTTATAGCTCTGTTTTCTCAAATAAATCTTCTTCAGTGACTTGGCACTACCCCAATGTACCTTTTTTGGAACAGTGATCCTTGACATAAGTGAGTGCTGAAGCACTCTTTCCCATTCCAGGCAGAGAGTGCTCAGTGGAAGAAATTAAAAGTCTGTAAAACACTGTTTGATAATTCCTTATGATAGTCAAAACTTTGGTAGTGTGTACAGGAGTTTAAGGTAAGGAAGACATTATTTCCTCAGAGTTTAATTTCCTACCATGTGGTGTTGCTCTTGTGGTGTTGCTCTTGTGGTGCTGTGTATGTGCACAAAGGCAGATCATGGGGCTCCAGGAACTGCCTCAAACATGGGGTTTCTCAGTGAATTAGTTCTTTTTATTGTTGTATTCTGGTATTAACAGGACATGATACCTTTTAGGGCAAGGTCTGTGTGCCTGAACTTACAGGTTTTGAATCCACTTTTGTGCTGTATTTTATTTGCAGGTTTCAAAGCAGGCAAAGGAACCGCAGCTGCTCGTGTCTTCTGCTGTCTTTGAGGAATGTGACACGGGACCAGAGTTAGAGATACCAGCTTTCTGAACTACCCCTGTTTCCTTGCCTGGTTCTTGAGAACTTTTTTCATGGTCTCATGAACTGCTTAATGACTTCTCTGTTGTGTCATAAGTGTGGTGTTCATGATCATGGAGGATACGCTGACTGACCAGCAAAACAAAAAACTGGTTTTACTTTTCCAGGTGTGGTTTATTCTTCACTAGTTATAGAGACTTGTTACAGATTCTTGTTGTATGAGAGAAGATAGAATTTGTGGATCCTGTTAATGGTCTGAGCACAAATTTCTTCTGCTCTAAGGCTTCTTCCATGGGAGCAGCTTTTTCTATAAATTTGACTTGAATATACCTACTAAAATGCAAATTGTACTTTTATGCTCATTTTTAATCTTAGAAAATTGTCCTAGTGTAGGTTCAGCATTGTTTTTTAGTAACTGTGTTCTAACTACAGGACATCTTATGACACTCCTCTCTAATAATCCAGTAACTTCAGTGTTGGAGTTGGTTGATCTGGATGAAACTTTATTTTTTCCCTTCAAGCACATTGTTTGACATGTGCATCTTTTCCTTTTTTTTTTTTAACTACTTTTATTTGTTATCTCTGTGAAAGGATAATTTGATCAGCAGTTTGGAACACTTGAATGATTTTATAATTCAAAGTAGTCTTAATAAAAGATTTTTTTGAACTATAACATGCATATTGAAGTGAAGTTACTGTTTATGTCCAGGATTAGACTGGACTGTCTCAAATGATTACTTAACTTCTTACTGTCTGTAGGGCCTTAACTTAAAGGCTTAAGAAGCTCAAGTTTTCAGCAGTAAAACATTCAGCGGTAACTTCCATTATTTTTCAGGCTGATGGATGAGAGTTTAACATGAATATCTTTGCTGGATAGGAATGCAGTATCTGATTTTTGGAGTCTGTACTGCTTCAACAACTTCCGTCTGTAATGTGATGTAGTGCAGAGATTTTGGAGGTATTCTGCATGTGTGCTTCACCCTGAGTATCCTCACTGACTGCCTGGAGAGTCACTAAACAGCCTCTTCTGTGCTTATGCCTTTATCCATTGTTGCCCTTACCAACTCTTCCTGTAGCAGAATTCAAAGACAACACACCTGGCTAAAGTCCTTCTCTTCTTGGTGTTGAATGTTTGGCCTCATCACTAAGAAAGATAAGATAAGGAACTGAGGTATGGCAGTGTTAATTACCTGGAAGCAAATAGGAAGTTATAGTAAAATCAGGGATCAAATGCATGTTTCTCTAGTTACTGCAGCACTGGACTGAGTTTCAGTAGTTGAATGACTCCTAATAAAACATGTTTATAAGATAAAAGCAAGGTTAGTAATAGAATATGGGACTCCTTTAGTTTCTCTGCAGTGATACATTAACTGAAAGTACATCCAAGTGAAACCTTTTTATATTTTCGGATCTGGAAGATCTTAGTCATTGTTGGTTTCCTTTTAATACTATTTCCTTTTAATACTATTTTTGCTGATACTTGTATTTTTAAGAAAATAACAATTTGCACGAAAATATGAGAGGGAGGCCCAGAAGGCCAACATCCATTTCTAGATTTGAGTGATAAGACAGTGAGTAAGTTTATATTTGTCTTTTTACTAATCTTTGAAAGCCAGATTAATTTTTATGGAAAGACAAAAAAAGCTACTGGAAGCCTCTTGATCAGCTAAAGGGGTTTTGCATTGCTCTTTATGAAGTCAGCCATCCCTTTGTTAGTGAGCTTTCTATGGTGCTTATGACAATACCATAAGGCAAAAGAAGTTTTGTAGTTCAGCCACAGTGACAAGCATATCTTTATTAACAAGATTTATCGTTATGTAAGTCTTCTTCCTCTGTCTTGTTTTTGTCACATTCCAGTATTCAGAGGTTGCTGGAAAATGTCTGTTGTTGGAAAGTTCCTGCTATAGGAGATTTCTGCTATAAGAACACCCATAAATCATCCAGTTCTTTGGCAGTGTCTTTGCCACATGAGATGTCCTTGATAAACAGTGTAAGTTCATGAATGGCAATACAAATAATTCCATAGTAGGTAATGTTTGTTCTAGCCCATGCTGGGCATGGTGACCCTCAAACTAAATCTTGTGAAAGTTAACTAGCTTCAATTTGAGACTCCTTCCGAGAGAGAGATGGAAGCTTTCTGTAGTTGCAGTGAGCGAGGCCAACAAGGCTTCAGTCAGTCCTGTTAGAGCAGATGATTTAACTTCTCTGAGTGCTCTTAATTGTGTATATGTGTGTGTAGCCTTCTTCTGTCAGCAGCCAGACACGTATATGGTGCAATTAATCTGTGCATCTGTACTAAATCCAACACACCCTGTAGGCACTGAATCATAATCCTTGAACAGATGAGTACTACAGCACCACGTGATGGATCCAGCTTCTTCCTAGAAGTTACGCGTCGACGGTGCGTGTGCACGCGCTTTTGTTTGTACCTCTTGCCGAGCTGGAGCTTGCTGCTGGGCTTCTGTTACACAATTCCTGTCACACTTTTCCGGTTACTGTCTTTCTGAGGAGCTTAGGAGCCTCTGCCTTTCATTTGGTTGAACATTACCCTCATATGTGGCACTGCCCATGCTCGGGTTGCATGGTGTGGTAAAGGGCCCTGTGGGTTTCTCATGGAGGAACAGCCTAAAGCACGCTCTGCCTGTAGAGCAACTCTCTCATCACATGATTTGATGGAGGCCCTGATCTAAATTTGGAGATTGCAGAAGCCAGGCACCGTAATTTCAAGTCTCGTTTACATATACTAGTACAATTTATCCCTGGTTTTCGATGATACTATTGAAATTTGTGGTCCTAGTACATTTTCAGGATGCTTGAAGTGCTTGTACTGATGATACTCTTGTTCAATGTGCTGGCATCCACCTGCAAATTAGTGGTGATTGGATGAAGGGAAGCTGCTACCTATGCCTGTCTGTTGTTGGAGTTTTACTTAAATACAGCAACGTCGTGTCTACCAGTATTATACTGGCCATGATTCCACAGTTTTGTGTAATACAGTTCCTTTTCTTCATGTGTGTATTTAACTTGAGTTTCTGGCTGCATTTCTTCATGAAGAGTGGTTCTTCTGAATCTGTTAGTCTGAAGTATAGAATAGCAAAACACCTTTGTAGTGTGACATGTCTCTAAAGAATAAGTTTTTTGAATTTTTTTTTTTTGCAATTTGACTTCCCTTCCAGTGTAGTTTGATTTCCAAAGCATGAACTGCCTTGCTGCAGTCTCTAGAACATGTGTGTGAATATTTGAACATTGGTGTTTGTTATTTGGCTTAAGCAGAAAAATGTAAGACTTATTCTTAAATGCTTCTTTGGTTACTCCAAATACAGGGTAATATAGAAAAATTGTTGTGCTCCTGTTTTGACTGAGGTTGTAACTTGCACATTAAATGTAGGAAAAATGCCTCTGGACATGATGGCATCTACAAGTACCCTTTGAACAAAGATCTTGTGCTCGCTCAGTACAAACTTAAATGAGAGGATGTGGGAGTGTAAGAATGGCTTAAAATTCATCAGATTTCCTGTGCAGAAATAGGAGTCCAGTTGCCTTTAATGTCTTAGTACTGAGAAGCGGATGTAAAAGCTGAGAGAGTACCGACAACCTTCTGAGGGTGAGCCTTTCTACTCAAGGTCTCAAACATCTTTGTGGTATTTTTTTTCTTTTCTTTTAACAAATATCGGATCCTAAAATGATCATTCAGACTGCTTAAGCTAAGAGCTTAAACTGTTTACACATCAGATAAAGTTAGGTACTGTAAACATCACTAAGAGCTGGAGCTAATGCCTGCCTCTCTGTGGACTAGATAGCAAGCTTGTCTAAATCCAGCTGATTAGAAAATAGGGGGGGAAAAAAGGATATATTGACCAACTACCCAGAGCAAGGGCTTCGTAGCATCTTTTCTAGTCTGGCTTCTCCCTTCAGAATTTTTAAATTACAGACTTGTTGGCATGATGATGGGTAGCATAAGGGACACCTGACTCTACCTCTGTTTAAGGAATCTTGAAGTCTTGAATTGATGTCTGCCCAAGAGCCAGGCTCATGCCTCCCTCCCAGCTGAAGCTGGGATGCTTTATAAGTAAAAATATGAAGGACCCTGATTCTGGGATATGTTATGAATAGGGGCTTAAGGTGTGTATCCAGGAAAGACTAAGCACAGCAGAGCCTGGTGAGAAGGAATTTTTATGGAATGGGAAAGTCTTTTGCATTTAGTCTTTGCTTAGGATAGATCTCTGTCCAAGGGAGAACTTAAACTGACTTTGCAGTTAGGATATGCAGCTTCTGTCCTATAGGTACAAGCTTTAACTTCTTGAAGAGTTTGTGTAGCTTACTCATAACTTTAACAACTAAAACTCTTAGAAAGCGGAACTGGTCCACTGGTTCTGGTCGCATGAGAATCTTCTTTTAATGTGCCTCTGTAGATAGTAGAAGAAACAGGGCTGATCCAGTGATCATTCCATGGGTTAATTCCTGGTTTCCATAATGTAATTCAGTGCATTGGTCAGGTGTTGTTCAAAAGATACATGGCATCTGTACTTGGGAGTGAAGAAATAATTCCAGGTTGTGCTTTGTGCCTGTTTCTCTGTATGGCAAAAATGTTATAAGTCAAAAGAACTTGCTCCTGACATCCATTACAAGAATTATCAGACTTTCTGCAAGGACTGTGCACTTCTGACCAAGTTTCTATAAGTTACATGATCTGAACTTAATTGTTCTCCTCCTTCATATTGTATCAAGAACATCTTCTCATTAGAAATAGGAAAAGATTAGTCCTGTCTCAGTCTGTGTATAACTGTACGTACGTGCCCTTTTCACCCTGCTATGGAAACCTGCTCCATAAGTAATCTGGAGAACATGTCATCCGTGTCCTGCCTCTATCTCTGAACTGAGTCACTCTAAGGACTTGAGTCACTCTGAAAGGAGTAGCTCTGTTTCAAAAGGGAACTGGAGAAAATACTTATCGTGTTACTGCAAGTCCAGCATCAACTGTATTCTTCTCTGCTCATAGTTAAACTTTAAGCCTGTCTAATATAAGAGTACTCAAATGATTGGCATATTTACTGCTTCTACGTTTGTCTTTGAAACAGAGGAATATGCTTATTGTATGGCTAAATGGAATAAGTATTTAGCAGTTCCATTTTACTTTTTTTTTTACACAAAAGCTACTTTCTTCTTATTGCTGCATTTAAAGTAAATGTAGACATAGGTTCCTGAGCTCCAAGAAGCTGAGTGAGTGAGGGCTTGAAGGTCAGTAATGTTCTGGTGGGAGTCAGAATTTCTGCAGTGCGAGCAAAGTCTACTGGAATGGAGCACACACTATTCCCAATTGTTATTAATAAATAATAAAAAAAGGTGATAAGGATAATCATCTACTAAAATTCAGTCCTTCTGTAATACTTCTAGTTAATTTGAAAACCTGTATTTTTAAGGGAAGTTGCTAAACCATGGCACAGTACTGAGCTTGAAATACCAAGTCCAGTGTTTGAAAGCTGTGATATGACACTGACAGGAGAAAGTGTTCACAACTGGAAATCCTTTCTATGACTTTGGAGTAATTGTCAGAGGAAAAGCTGGTCAGTGTTCTGTTTGGTAAATTACACTTCAGTGAATGCATTGTGTTGGGCTGATAATACTTTAAACCTGTGCCAAATATTTGCTGTTGGGCAGGGGAAGGTCATGTGTGAGTCTTTTCCATCTCTGTCTTTGCAACTCTTAGTTAACTGGATGATCTTAATTTACTCACAAAATTAGCTTCTAGTACATTAATAAATACTAGAGGTACATTTTTAACCGTATTTAGTGGTTTTGCAGCTCAAACCTGTAAGGACTAGCAGCATGCTTAAGTCCTGTAACTGATGCTGTTCTGATGAATGAACAAAAGAAATACTTAGTTGAAAATGGTCAGGGTGTTCGTAGAGTGCTCCAGTGTTACATGGAAGCAGAGCTGCAGTCTTCTGGAGGAAAATAGTTTTAACTTTGGAATGTGTCTTAGCATCAATGTTATTAACTGCATGATGAAACTCAAACTATTGAGTTTCAGTGTAATTATTTGATCTTAAACACTTGGTTTCATTTCTGTCCTGGAAATAAAGGAAGGAGAACTTACTTTCTCAGCTGTGCAGAAGAGAAAAACTGGGGATTTTTGAATAGTTCTCAGACTACCAATTCCTCAAATCACAGGAGAATTTCCTCTTTCAACTGAAAATTAAAGTTTTGGCAAAGTATGTTCATGAGGGGAGAAAGTAGTCCGTATCATTTTACTGAGATATAAAATTCTCAAGTTTTGCTTGCCATGGAGCTATTAGTGAATTCCAGTATTTGTATGTTCTCCTGTTTTTGTAGGACACTGGTTGTGTTGCTTTCTACCTCTTTTTCCATAGCTGCCTTACTATGAAGAGTAGCCTGACAGAAGCTCTGCAGGGATTATTTTGACTGCTCAATGTGTATGCTGTCTTACGTCTGACACCGGAATTGTTTGTAAGCTACCATAAGCCTTCTGACACTTAGTTATCTTTGTGGCTCTTTATGGCTTATTTTTTCTTCAACTCATTTTGTATACTCTGCATTTCAGATTTGTCTTATGATGGGCTGTTGTGTCTAGCAGTCTGTTGTGATCTGTGTTAGGGAGGATACATCACCTTAAATCCACATTACTGTCTCTCCCATGCTTTCTATGTTTTGGACTAAGCAAGATGAAGCACAGGCAAAGACGATGTGCGTAATGTGATTTTTAAATGTGGTTTCTATCTATACAGCAGTGTTAGGTATACAGGCTAGGTGGAGTTAGTCCTAAATGCAATTCAGGCAAAGCTTTTGAGTTGAAATAAACCTGCATGTTAACTTGTGAAATCTACATTTGTCTGCGCTTTTGAAGATGCTGTGTAGGTTACCAAGTAAAGGGGAAATGAAATGGCATTTCAGACCACCCCAGATGGTCACTTCAGTAGCGTCCTTGAGATGCAATTGTCTTACTGAAGCAAGGTGGAGAACTGGAGTGTGGGTTATTGACTCAGCAGCTGAGGGTTTGGGCAGAATTTCAGGACAGACTGACCTCTGCATCTGTTTCCCTCTGCATCTCAGCCCTGAGTCATCCCTGTTGCCTACTTGTGAAGACACGTAGCCAGCTCTGACACAGGGCTTACCTGGGCTGTGAGTGTCAGTCTTGCTTTAATGGTGCAAAGACTGCAAAATTATTTAACTTGGAGCCCCTATGGTAGACACTTCTGTATCTGATAAAAACTGCCTGGTTTGCCTCGGTGTTTCAGCAAGCTGTCTTGAATGGAGTACCTTGAATCCCTCAGTAAAACCTATTAAGCTGCGTGTCAGTGGCTTTACGCTTTTCTCCTGAGGACGTAGCCATTAATGAATTTCTCAGAAGTTTTCTTCCTTGTAGCTCAAGTGAGTGTGAAACTTGGAGGCTTGGGAAGCATTGGCTGTGACTCTGCCTGTTTGAACATGTATACCAGGGAAAAGCAAACACCATGCGATTCACAGAAGGCTCTTTGCATCTTTATGGCTAATGGTTCTCTTGAGCATGAATTTTGTATGGAGAACAAGATTTAATCAGGTGCTGTACTAATTCCACCTTCCCCTTAAGTTGCAAAACTAATGAAGTAAGGGATGGTAGCTTAAATGAAGAGATGAAGTCTCCCTAATTTAGCAGGAACAAGTAGGTTTATTGTCTGCTTCCTTCTTTTGAATTCATCATCCTACAAAGCTATGCCAGCATAGTGTGTGGAGGGCAGGCAAGGATATCTCCTGGGAATGAGCTTACTCTTTTGTTGTTCACCTGCTATTCTCATTAGCCTGTCAAAGAAACAGTGTTAATTTACTCCACAAAGGTCTATTGAAGTAAAGAAAATTAGTTTGAGAACAAATCTTGTCTGTAAACTAAGATGGCAGCTAACTTGGTTTTTCTCATCTGTGCTATTTATACCATAGGTTACAGTTTGGGGATCTGTTATTTAAAAGGAAAAAAAATCGCTCTTGGCAAGTTTTATGGACTGAACTGGATTAATCTAGATCAAATATAAGGGATTGTTGCCTTGAAAGCTGTAGAGATCTTCCGAAGGGGCCATGTTTCCTGCAGCTTTTTCTGTGTGTGCTCCCACTTCAGCACCCTTGTCCTTTCTGTGTGCAGTGCTGCTGCTCCTGTGCAGCAGCCTGCTTCCTCTTCAGTTCCTCCTGTCACACCCGGCTTAATTCTTTGCCCAGTGCTGGCAGATGATGTGCTTTCACTGTTTTTCTGGATGTTTCCATCATCTGTCCGATCCACTGTTACATATGGCAGTTCTGCCAGGTGGAATTCTCCCATCCAGAATTGCTCCACAGCTATTGCTGCTGGCTCTTGCTTCCCTTTCTCACCTGAAGCCAGCCTGCAGGAATGGGTTGTCAGGGAAGAGGAACTACAGCACAGGAAATGCTGAGCAGCCAGGAGTGGGAGCAGTGCAGGACTGGAGGGGGCAGAAGGGTCTCCAGTGGGCTTAGGTATTCCTTTCAGTAAACCAAAATCCTGCTTGTGGCTTCAGTAGTTACAAGGAGATTTAACCATTCAAATTTGGCAACATGATGCTATGTGTCCTGACAGTGGAACAGTGGAAATAAAACGGTTTTTCTGTTTAATGAAATAATCAATCGTGCTTGAAAAAAAATCCATTTCTGGTACTGAAGAAGAAGCTTTTCATACTGCAGTGCAGCAGGGTGAAGGAAGTGTTTTTGATTGAGTGTATTGAAGGAACTTGCACATGTTGAGTTTCTTAAATGGTCACTTGGGCAGCAGGACTTTCAATCTTGTTATGGGCTGTAGGCAGTGATAGAACTGCTCTGCTCAGCTCTTTCCAAGCCGCATGAGTGAAAGGATCTTATGGCTTGCATTCAGTTTTTAAGGGAATTGTTAACCTATACAGTTGTCTGGCAAGAGGACCATGAATGAAAGGGGCAGAATAGGGTGGTGGAACAATTGTTAAAACAAAGCCTATGCATTACTGGAGTGAATGTGTTTTGGGTCTTTTTTAGATTTCCCCTTCTGCAAGAGAGAGAAATAGTGCCTCTTACAACATTTGCAGAAAAAAGCCCACCAACACATTAACTTGACAGGCACTTGCTTACCTTAAATGCTTCCTTGACATAAATTGGCAAAAGTTCTCATTAGTTAACATTATTCTTTTATTGGTTTTGCTTTTCAACTGTCTGCTGCAACTATTTGCTTCAGTGTAGCTGTGAATAGGATCCCTTGATTTTATTTGGCCCTTAATTTTGCATAGTATCTCAGAATCCTTGCCTTTTCTCCTAGCTGTGCTCTTCAGGTTGCAAGTTTTTCCTTTGCAGAGAGGGCAGGAGCTAATGGGTGGCATCTTTTGATGGTAGTTTTCACTGTGACTAAAATCATTCCCCAGCCTCGATACTTTATAGCTCTTCCTCTTCCCTCCACCCTTCCCAAGCTGGGACAAATCAGTAATGTTATGGCCTTTGTGATTAGAAATTTAACTGCAAAGCAGCATATTTTTGTTAAATGCTCGCTAATCGGGATTACCTGATGTAAGAGAAACTGCTGATAGCTGATTAAATACAAATTAACACTGAATATTTCATGCCTCTTCAACTGGATTTGAAATGACATGACCGGGATTTTATATTTCTAAACCAAGTTTGTGCTAAAAACAGACGCGTTGCAGAATATGCTTGACTTTGCTTTCAGAAGCAGAAAGAGAATTGGAGGACAAAATGGGAAGATCACTCTTTAAAAGAAACTTTGAGATGTGAGATACTAAAAAGAAGGATTCTGATACCAGGAACATCTGAAGCAGGAGCAGCAGTGGTTTACTGGAGACAGGTTGAGTGACAACACTCAAGTATTTAAATTAGCTGAATTCCCTGAAAGAGAAGCAGTCTACAAAACCCCAGAGGGAAAAGGCTTATGAACCTTTCACCACAACAGAAAGGTACCAGTTTTGGGCAGTTCACCATCCAGTTACTGTACCAAAAAAGGTAGGCTATTAGCTATATAAATCTACTCCAAATGAGCTGAAATACCCTCCAAGAGCTTACAATGGAATCTCAGTGCTGCATTTCTGTAGGAAATGGTGTTTTGTCTGGCCATACAAATACTGATTTTTCCAAAACAGAAACTTAGTTTTGAAGCAGAAAATCCTAGTGATCCTAGAGAAGTTCAGATGGGTAAAATCTGCCATTGATGGCATTTTTCTTTAACTGATGAAAACTGTAGCATTGAAGTATTTTTCCCTGGGTGCAATATGTGTGACACTGTAAATAAAGCTTAACTGAGACCTACTTTTTTCTGCTGCAATTATGTGTAACTCGGCTCCGTAATGCAGAGATGTAATGCTCTATTTTTTGTGCTGTAACTATATGTAACTTAACTCGGTAATGCTGAGATGCAATGCTCTATTTCTGATGCTTGTGATCATGGCTAGCTAATAGCCTTACTGACTCACAGAAGAGTTTGTAAGGATGCTTCTCTTTTTGCTTGTAATGTCACTTCCATAAAATCACCAAGTGTTTCTGAAATCAGCACGTTTTATTTGCATTCCTAAAGGATTATGTAGGTTCCTTGGCACTGCAGGATTAACTTTGATTTACCCCTGGCACTGGTTTATGTGATTGAAATACTGTGTATTGTTTATATTTAATGGGGTTCTTGTGTTTTTTCAGATTTTTGAGGACGAGCTGCTGCATCGATAATCTGAAGAAGGGAGTTCTCTGTTAAGACTGCAAGAAGATACTACTAACTGGTAAACACTTGCTTGGGTTTCTTTGCTTGTAGAATTTCTTTGTTTTCCATAATATTTTAGGCCAAGGAGTACAAAGTATTTTGCTCTATTGAAAGCAAGAAGTAGTTCATGCAATATTTTTTCTTTCTAACTGTCTGTAGCTTACCAGACAAAAGACTCAGTAGCAGTGGATAACATGCGGGTATTTAAATTGGAATACAAATTGATTAAATTCCTGCTCTCTCAGTAGGAGAAAAAAGACTGGGTTTTTTTTTTCCTGTAGTGGCATGTTAAACATAGTCTGTTTGCCTTTTTAGCTCAGACAAATACAATGTGTCTGTACTGTGTCCTATATAAATACTATTTGAAATGTGATAGTGCAAACAGTGAAACTTCAAATATAGTGCTTCAGAGTCTGGGGAGAGAAAAAAGGAAGCCTTAACAGAAGTCCAGATGCTTTGGAAGATGCCATTAATGTGCTTGTAATTATTCAGTGGATGTTTGTTGAGGCCTGATTTTCACTGAGAATAATTTATGATAATAAAACTAAGGATATCTTGTGATTCCCAGACACATAAAGTCATGTGCAGGCTGCTTTTAGGTGCAGAACAATAAAAGGATCATCAGTGAAGAGCTATGACCACTTAATAGCAGTTTGCCAGCCCGTAAGTTAAGATGTTGAGCTACAGTATTACCCAGCAATCACAAGGAAACCTGAGAATTTAGGACATTTGAGTGTCTTGCCATAGGTAAATCATATGCACATTGATGGTGGGTACCAATTACAGCTCTCTCTCAAATACTTTAAATTGTAGTTGAAGTAGCAGTTTTCTTCCGTAATTATACCTTACTATACACCTTCTATAAAGCTTGGATCCTACCTTTCTGTTTACTGCTGCCACTTGAGCTGCAGGGCTCATTAAACTTGTGTCAAGAGAGAGTTCTTAGCCCCAATGGGGTGATGTGGCTGGATTCAGGAATGAACATGGAAAGAAGCACATCCTAGCCAATAAGAAAACATTAAGCTTTCATGATTTAAGCATTTACAGATGCTTTATTAATCTTCACTTGCCAGTTAATTTGCCTAAATTTTATAAGCAGTCAAGGATAACTTTATAAAGTTCTTTTGTGTAGCTGTTGCAGAGAATATTAAAATGCTTGGTTTGGTTACTCTGCCAACCCTAGATTAATGATAGGAAAGTTCTGAAAGGTTATAGTAGTCACCAATGTGCATCTGTCAGAATGACATAGTAAAAAAAAAAGTTTAACTTTTTTTTACTTTTTTTTTGTCTTTTTTTTAAATATAAAGATGACTTGCATAGTACAGCTATTTCTGAGTGATGATTTCAATAGTTTTGTTGCCTGTAAAATTGCAGTTCCTGAAGCTACAATGCCTATGAGACTCATTCCTAAATACTGAGTTTGAAAGTGTATGACCTTCAGCTTACAGGAGAAAAAACCTCTGGCACATAGTGTGCCACCATTTGAAGCACCAAAGCACTGTACTGTCAACATAAGTTTTGAACCAGGTTATAATTATCTGATAGTAACTTTCAGGATAATACTTTGGATTGTTCTGATTGTATATGATGTGGATGAGTAATGTGTGTCTGTCACTAAATTTGGGTGTATAGCTTGCCCTGTACAGAAGACTGAAAAGCTCATTAGTCTAGAATTGAAGTCTTCTGTCTTTTTCCCTACTTTGGCTTCCTTTTCCAGCCCATCATCTCCTCATCTCTCTTGGAGAGAGAAGTTTAACAGGATGGCCATGCTGAGTGAGACTGGGTAGTTCTATGAAGTAGTTCTTTGTCTGCAACTGTGGTAAAGTATTTGTCTTAATTCAGTATTTCCTTTAGGATCAGAAAGTCCTTTTTAGCTTGGGGTAGTACTGCACAAACTTGGTTTCACTGTTTCCGGCATTAACTTTGGTTTGGGAAGACAGGAGCTAAGAGCCTGCTGAGCTCTACTGCATTTTAGACCTGACCCAGGTTCTCAGCTCAGGCCCCCAACTCTGAGACTGTGCTGGGAAGAGAATGTGACACATGGATGCTGCATCCCTTGGGGCAGAGTGTGTCGGTGTCTGGGTCTTGCATGACTGGTGCCAAGATAAAAATTTTAACCCAGCTGGTCCTTGATGTGGTGCAGACTAGCCCAAATAGTTGTAGAAGACATGCATGCCCATTTTATCCAGGTGATGTTTCTTTTGGTTATGATGTTTCGGCTGTCTATTATCACAGACATTGAAGGACATGTAACATTTCAGTGTTTGCCCTATTTTTCTTGTATTAGCTGTTCTTTTTCATTACGCTGACTTAACTTGTATGGGATTATTTTTCCAGAGTATCAGTCGTTCAGAAAAGATCTTGATAATTGTCTTCTGCTTTCACGTACAATCTCTGATAATTATTCACTCTCATTTTACAGTGTTATCTCTTACATGCAGCTCGAATGTGTCTGCATGCTTGATGATTTTTAAATCTTTCCATGCAACTTAGAACTGTTCCCCTGTAATGATGATGGGGAGATATTTTGAGCAAGCTGATTACCACGTTGTGAAATTTCTGTTCCAGTACCGATATTGCACTGTTGGTGGATGAACAGGTTTTGCATTTATGCTAATTTTAATAAATATGAAAACACCTTCAGTATTATGTTTGCAAAGTGGAAGCAAATGCATACCTGTCATTTTCTTATTAATTTTGAGAACTCTTTGTTGTGGCTCGTATAGCTCTTATGAAAGTAACATTTGTCTGGCTGACACATCTTTAAATGTTTTGCTTCTTCTTGTGAAGAATCTTTAAAATTTTTTCAGTAACAATGTGAGTCTTTTCGTGCAAATCCCTTAATATGTGTTAAATTTAAAAAGAGCAGGAAAGTTTTTTGTCCCCGTACCTATGTGCCTAAAAAAGATTTGAAGTGAAGGATCTCATGCAGAACAGATACTGTATTGAGTAAGGCCCTATTGCATGTGTTTACAGAATTCTGATTGATTTTGACTGGTGGGGAAGTTTATATAAAGTCAAATATGCTGCAAGAAATACAAAGCTAGGTTCTGTTTTGTTTTGCTCAGTGCTAAATGTTTCCTCTATTAAACAAGGAAATAGGTTTTATAAATGTGCAGCTTTTAATGGCTGCTTTCAGAAAGGTAGGTTGGTTGGTTCGTTTGAGGAAACCTCTGTAGCCAACGTAGAAAGCGGTGACATTTCAAATGCTTCTAAAAGCTTTCAGTGCAAAGCCCACCAGATACCAACAGCAGAGTAATGTGGGAACATGAGGGGTAAAAGAATAATCTGCCACAATGATGTTATAGACTGTAAATACATGAAGAAAAACTGTCTTTCTGACAATTGAAACCACTTGTACTTCCCATTTGTGCCACAAGTTAAAACCAATCTCCTTTGGTAGTGTTTCTCTAAATATATTGTTGTAGATTTGCCTGTAAATTCAGCAGAGCCTCTTGAATTGATTTCTCATCCATATGAAAGTGGGTTTGTGGAAATGGCTCTTAGTACATGGAGGTTAAGTACTTGTTGTGATTTTGACACTCAAGATGGTGTGGTAGAAATTCTGATCATGATGCTGATATTCTCCCAGCATACGTTTATTTTATATTAATGATAGTGTCTAAGGCAAAGAGGAGGAATCACTGACTTGTTTTAGGCTGAACTGAGCTGTCTTGTATTTATTTGCTGTCTTTTATCTTGGGGCTTGTTTAA
This sequence comes from Rhagologus leucostigma, assembly GCA_013397725.1. Classification (NCBI taxonomy): domain Eukaryota; kingdom Metazoa; phylum Chordata; class Aves; order Passeriformes; genus Rhagologus; species Rhagologus leucostigma. The sequence continues at coordinate 946,356 of VZTD01004678.1, read as the reverse complement.
TGTGCCCGCTGCAATAGCACAGGAATCGATTGAGGTGTTAGAAGCTTTTATGCAGTGCTGTGTTTTTAAAGTTTAATAGTGTGTATTATCAATGTAAATAATGTGCCTATGCTGAGGAAACATAATGTGGTGTATTTTCTCCCACAGTAGATGTAAAATAAGTTAAACCTTGAACGAAGATCATAGTAATCTGCAAATGGTCAGTGACAAGTTTTTTTCACTGTAATCAAGCAAAATTAAGTCTCGAGCTCTTCCAAAATGTCCTTCCTTTACATGTAGTAGTCCTACTTCAACAGTTAATAGAGTAAGTTTAAAAATAAGTGAGTTTTGAATTTGATTTAAAGGCTTATTTAGTAAACTGTGCTCTGCTTGAGACTTCAGCCATGCCGATTTGTTTATGAAGGTAAAGCTGCTATTTTTATTTACCTGTAAATAGTTGCTCAGGACAGCATGAACTGTTTAATTCTGTTTGTCCAATGAGCCTTCAAATCAAAGACATTAATTTAAGGGTTGTTTTGACTTTTCGAAAAGTCACTTTTAAACAGGGCAGCAAAATATGTAAACTTTTCTCATCAGAAAGACATTTGGCCTGAAAAGCTGTGCTTGTTGAGACAGGTGACTGGATGTTCATTTTAAGTTTCATGTGGTCTGTTCTATTAGGTTAATGTCAGATGTTGCTTATTACACTTCCTGACTTAGAGAAGAACTCTTAAATGCTTGTTAAAGGATAATTCTAGGTTTTGTGGAGGGAGGGTTGTTGGTTTTTTAAATCTATAGGCACTTGAACTATAAACATACAGTCCTTTAGATCTTGTTAGTGTTCAGCTTACTGTTTGACTACATAACTGCAGTTTTATTATTTAGAATCACAGAGTGTCTGAAGTTGGAAAGGACCCACACAGATCATCAAGTTCAGCTCCCTGTTCCTTGCAGGACTCCCTAACACTAAATCATATGACTTAAGAGCGTTGTCCAGATGCTCCTTGAACTCTGTCAGGCTTGGTGCCATGACCACTTCCCTAGGGAGCCTATTCCAGAGGCCAGACACCCCCTCAATGAAGCAGCTGTCCGTAATGCCCTGTCTGAACTTCCTCTGATGCAGCTTTTGCCTCCTTTTAGGTGATCATGGAATTAATTTGAGAAATTATTGAACACAAATAGTGTGCGGCTGTTGAGACTCAGTGCCGTTAAATTGCAATTAAGACCTTGTTGTATAGCTCCTGTTGGACAAAGCCGTTGAATATACACAATGGTCCCTAGGAGCTGAACCTGAACGTTCCCATGTTATCTCTCTCATGTTTGTTACCCTGTATTCTGTAATTTTTGTGGGTTTTTTTCATGTCACATGCTACCCAATAAACATTTGAGATCACAGGTTAAAATGGCATGGTTAGATTCTTCCTTTCTGGACAGCTAAGGATTGATACAATCACTTTTAGTATTCTAATCACCCATGTTTTTACTAGAATAATTTCAAAACTGTATTACTGCAATGTTATTGTATAGCTGATTGGAAAAGCTGCTTCATACCCTGCCCTCTTCTTCTTTTAATTGTAGCTGCAACAATTATTGCAAATCTTTGTGTAGGTGGAGCTCACAGAACTCCTGGACAAGCTGGAGGCACTTTGAAGAGTCTCAGTGCTCTGTGACAGTTCCTCTGGCAGGAGCAGAGCTCCTCTATCCTCCTCAACAGAAATTCCTGCTTGTCTCAAGGCTCTCATGGAGTCACCCTTTGGAAAGTCCTGCCTCCTTTTGTGGATGAGTTACAACTGGAAGGAGCTGCCTCTGCTGAGATTTGTGTAGTGGGACAGCACTGGGGACCCTGGGGGGAAGGAGTTAAAGTGAACTGCTTGAGTATTCCCTAGAAACTTCTCAGCCCTGAGCCTGTGGCAAAACTTACTGCTGCTAGTGTCCATAGGAAGGGTTTTTCAGGCTTTTAAAAATCTAAACTGTGTTCTTTGCAATCTGAAATTAACACATCCATTGTCTCTGAGCAGCAGAGATGCTGTCTGGGATACTTCCGTAGCTGTAGCATAATCAACTTAGGTCTAAGTTTGTCTTAGAGTTTTGCCTATCATAGGGGGTAACTAGGGCTTCAGCTCTCAATTTTTGATACTGTTGATGAACAGTTGATGGTTAGAACTCACTAAAACCAGTAAAAAGATCTTTTAGGTGGTAAGTTACTGTGACTCTTCTGGGGTTGGGTTTTTTTTGTGGTAGAAGTTCTTTGCTCTTCATATGACCTAGTACAGTCCTGACAAAAGTGGTTTATTTTAACCTGAGAATAGAAATCTAGACTATTAGAAATAAGGACTCTGTTCAAGCATTAGGGAATGGGGCTGTGGGTCTTGAGGTTGCTCAGAACTGCTCCTACATCACTAATAATGTGAATGGCAAAGCCCTGCTGACCTTTCCTTGTCTTACTGTTTGTATTGTGCAAGTGGATGAACACTGATGCAAACTTCCTGGGACAGGGCACGGTTTCATTTCTGTTACGATGATATTGAGCCAGAACTCTGTGTTACAAACTCTGCCATATCCCTAATAAATTATATAATCTGTATATCTTAGATAAATAAGCTGTTGAATCACTCGGGTGGTATTCAGGAACACTTCACAACTGGGTGTTAACAGCATAACAACAAAGGAAGCATCTACTGTGGAAAAATAGCGATGCCAGGTAGTCATGGGGAAGTTAAAAATGCAATGGAGAGCAAACGCTGGTATCATTTAAAGGCGTAGAGATGATGTCCCATATCTCTTCCTAGCTTAGGAATATTTCAGTACTTTGTCTGAGGAGTGAATGCCTGAATTCTAGATAGTTCTTAAGAATTCTGCACATGTTATATAGCCGGTACTAAATCATTTCAGGATTTGGATTTATGAAGGTTCAAAAGAAATACAGGAGATAATATGCTACCAAAAATAGAAAGTTCAGTTGTTTGAGTAATTGACTATTAGACACAGGACTAGCTTTAATAATTCTTGCAAGCTTTTTAATTATTTTTTTTTCTTGCAGTAAAACCAGAAGCTATATAGCTTGGACTAAAGTACCACAGCTCTACCACCTACCCCACTACCAAAAAAAGCAACCAACCGCAAACAAAAACCCTACTCCAGATTAAAAAACTGATGAAGTCCCATCTCTGTTTTACTAAAATCCCTTATTTGTCTTCTGGTTGCCTAACATTTATTTTTCTTAGCTTGTTTTTAGAAGTGAAAAAGTTTATTTGACAATATTTAAATTAACTTTTTGATTTGGTTAAAAAATCCCTTTTACTTGATGTTCAACTTGCAGGGATTTTTTTCTGTGTAGAACTTTGAGATGCAAAAGCAAATATTATGATAGTTTATTTTACTGTTTCCACTAAGCCAAAGTAATGGTTTGTTGTGGCACACGTATGTGTAAGTGGACGAAATATAAGTTTTCATGCTGAATACTAATTTTGTGTGAATATCCTCTTCTGCCATGCAAGCTTCTCAAGTATCTTTTAGTTTTCCCTTTTTTTAAGTTGTTGAAAGGAGTTTAAAGCCTTGTGTCCCTCCTGTTGGTCTATAATGCAGCATCTAAATTTTTTTGAAAGCTTTCAAGGAATCTTTTAGGTTGGAACAGACCTGTAAGATCAAGTCCAAGGATTAACCCACCACAACAATATGAGGTGATACATTAACTACAAAAGGTATTAAAAAAACCCCCTTGAAATTAAGATCACATAAAGTGAAGCTGCTGTGCAACACTATCAGTTTAAAGATAATGTATCCTATAAAAGTATAATAATTAGGAAAAATGAAATAAGCTTGAAAAATTATAATGGAACACTAAACCCTCTGATACGTGCACAGTCCATTTCTATCATTAAATGACAAATTTAAAACATGAGTTTGAGTGTAGCAAGTAATATTAGGTACTGTGGCAGCATTAAGAAATTATATAGGATAGGGAAAGATTTAATATAACACATGGACTTCTAAGATGCAATTTAGCTTCATCAGGATAAATGAAAATGGAGAAGAAAGATTTGAGCTGAAGCTTTACAATCAGAAGTCCAAAAGTGGACAAGCAACCCGTACATTTGCTCTTTATGAAGAACTGAGGTCACTTTGCAGTAGTGATAGAATGCATTTGCTCATCCTAGTCTCATATATAATTGCCATGCAGATATAGAAGAATCTTTGTCTGCAATCACTGAGGTTAAACATTGGAGTTTGCATCCATTTAGCATTGAACCATGGGTTCATCTGCAGATGCCCTGAAACTTCCTCTGAAACATGATCTTAGCAATGAATTATTTTTTATAGCTTAGCCATCTGTTATTGTTACTAAAGTAAAAATCAGGTTTTATTGCTAAACATTTCTTAGTTTTCTCTTTTTATTACCCACAAGATGTGGGATGTATTTGACTTGCAGTTCTGTTTTGGATTGGGCTTGGGTTTTATGTTTTAGTGTGTGCTTCTAAGGGTAACAAGTTTTCTAGAGCTGTTTCCTCAAATGTAATTTCAAGACTGAAACTGAACCAAGAGAGCAGGAGCATCTAAAAATTGCCAGGGTGGGTAGTCTGTGGGCTAGATCCTGTTCTGTTCTGTACCCAAAGGCAGTTAAGATTAATGGACTGAGAACATCTGTGCCATAGTCCACAGCTGGTTCACGTGGATTTCAAGCTGGTGATGCTTACCAAGGGGAGTTCTAGTGCAAACTTGAACTGCAAACTAGGAATTTAAATATTTGCTCTGTGAAAGCAGCAGCCGATTGTGTTTTGAAAATGACTTTAGTCTGTGTACCCAGTATTTCACATGGAGTACATAAATCCTGTGACAGCTTCTGCTAGTAAGTGTTGCAAGCTTTGTGAAGTTAATACTTTCTGAAGTTCCCTGATGAGCTGAGATACCAATTGAGTACACAGAAAGTAATTTACACTCTTGGTGCAAAGTTGTTGTTAATTATTTACCGCTCAGTGTTTTCAGTTTTTAATAGGCACAAGAACTTGAGTGTTGGAAAGTCTGAAAAATCACCATTCTTGTAGCAAATAATGACTGACAGTCACTGACAAGTCTATGCTTGAGTGTAGAGGCTTCTTAATTCAGCCAGAGTTGGGCAGAAGACAGTGGTTTCATACTGGGAGTTAATGGTCAGCTGTTCTCATGTGAAATCTGTTTTCATGTATTGCTGAGTTAAGCAGCATCAGTTCAATATGAGGTGGATGCCCAAAGCACGGGGCTTATTCAGTGGTTAGCCAGTTTTCATTGGGGTTTTTTCCTCCAGTTTCATTATTCACGGTGATGCCAAGTTTTCTTACTGCATTTTTTATATTTGGATACCATTTGACTTGTGTCAGCTACAGGCTTTTCCTCTGACAAACTGAATGATGCTTGGTTTTGTTTCTGTTATGCTGTAGTTTAGATGATTCACTGTCCGTCTCTGGTGGCTCTAGACAGCTTTCCGTTTTTGTTCTCAAGCTGTTTTGACAATTCTTTGAATTTCTGTTGTAGTTGGCCTGAGATGTTGGCACATGCTTTGGCCTATTTCTGCTGTGGTGAAGTTAGGCTGCAATTCAGGGGAAGGGGTTGTGTGACTAAATGAGATCCCTGGGATGGAAATCATTAATCTTTTTGCTGTTTGATTCCATGAGCTGTAACTCGTTGAGTAAAGTTAATTTTCCTGCCCAGAACTGCTTTTCTCTGTAATGTAGCATTAAATATTTGACTACATCTGAATCACAAGGAATTGAAAAATGCTGAATCTGTATTACTCAATTCTCATTACCTACTTATTTATATAGTATTCATGTCTCATCTTATGCGTGTTTGTGGTATTTCTATATTAATCTGCAGATCTAAACCTTGAGAATAAGTCAGAAGGAAGCTCAGAGGTTTTGCAGATCCTCTATCCCAGCAGGAAAACCCATCTAGTGCGCTCTGAACCTGACAGAGTTGTTCATTTAGATACTCTTTTCATCTGAATTAAGGTGCATCTGAAGTGCAAAATTAATTATGTAAAGAATCCATCACACCATTAATTTTACATCTGGCCATTTTTAATGCATCTTTGCTGATGTTCGTCCCTACTAAGTCAATTTCTTATCCGTTTAGGCAGTGCTTTATTATATTGCTCAGTGCTAACCTCTAAATTGAAAATACCGTGTGATGTGAAGTCACACTATGCAAAAAAATCAAATACCTATCAGCCTGCCAGTATAAACCAAGTGACAGCATCAGCTGTGCTCAGTGTGAGCTGTTTTGCCTGAAGGCTTGCTCACAGGTACTAAAAGATAGGAAACCAGTTAATGGATTCCTGTGCTGACATCTCTGCCTGTTATCGGTGATTGTCCGACTGACCTATAATTCTCAGCTTTCCTGGCTGCTTCCCTTTTGCCTAATGGCTTTGCTTTTCTCCTCCTGCCTTCATTACCACAAGAGTCCTATAAGGCCTTTTTAATTATTAACTTCCACTCATTCATTGAAGCCTTCAGGACAAGCCACCTGAGGAGCAGCACGTTGTTCTTGCGGGTGGTAAGTGCATGTGTCTTTATGCTTGCAGCACTGTGTCCATAAAGATGGAAAGAGCTGAGCAATGCTCACTTTTTTTTTAATAATTCTATCAGTTGGAAATACGGGTATTTCTGTAGTAATGAACTAGTACTATTAGGGCACCTTTTAATTTTTTTTAAAGTCGCTAGGCTTGCTGCCATAGTGGGGTTTTTTTCTCTCATTTTCAAATTTATTTCTGTAGTCTGCTCACTCTAATGAATTGAGACTTCTTGTTTTTGTTTATAGCCCAGTCCTATCTGATTTTTCTTTCACTCTTTTTCAGGAAATAAGCTTTTTGCAGTAGTGTTGGGTCTAACTTTGGTTTCAGTTTCTCTTTACAATGTCAGTTGTATTCAGCCCTGATCTGCTGGGGACCAGTGATTTCCAGGGTTTTATTTTTGTTATGCTGTCTCAAAGCACAAATTGAGCAGTCTGAAGTCATGAGAAGGGGAAAACAACCGACCATATTTAAAATATGCCTAATGAGAGGGAGTGAGTTTTAGGAAATTGCAGCAGCTCCTACAAAGACAGTGCTGTTAACCATTTTTTTTGTCCTGAAGTACTGGCTGTTGCTTATTTCTGAGAAAGTAGGGGGAAGCTGAAGTCAACGGGCAAAGGCAAAAGCAGCTGCTGCCCTAAAGCAGCCTGGTCAAGGGGAAATCTTCTTCGAGAGAGATGCATGCTTTGGAAAGAATGGAGAGTTAAATTTCTACAGTTACAACCATGTCTGATAGTCATCTTTTTGCTTATGTTCAGTTCTCTGGGCTGTGAAGAGTCGTTCTCACTATGGTCTCCACTCTGCTTCTTGCCTGTGGTGCTGTAGATCTTCAGAGCGTTCCCTAGCTAACGTTACACTATTATTTCCTGTGAAGCTTTGAGTTACTGTAATACTCCATATCTTCTCCTTTAAACTGTACTATTAACATAATTATTTCACCATGTTAAGACACAGGTAATGATGTGTACAGCACACTGAGGCTGTCCAAGAACACTAGTTTTCTTTGTAAAGCAGGTGGTTTTCAGTGGTGACTTGAAAATGCCTTCTCTGGAGGTCAGCATGCAAGCCTTGAATTTTTTCAAGTGCACATTCGTGTGGTTGGATTAGAATCTTGTGTGATTTTCTTGTTAAAGCAAAGTGAAATGCAAGCAGAACAGTTTGCCACTGGTATTTTATTGCAGCTTTGACTCTATAGTTATTAAATTTATTCTGGAATATATGTGCTTGTGGATTATGTAACATGGCAGCCCTTTTCCCTGGAAGCACATTTGTTGGCAAATAATGGCATTCCCTATTTATTTGTATGCCTAGAGACAAAACACAGTTCTGCATTATATTTTCTTAGCATATTTTTTAAAAGTCTCGGTGGTGTATGGATCCAGGACTATGTTTATGAAGTACGTACACAAAAGCAGTATGTCTGGATCAGATGTGTGCTTGCTTTTCCACGGTCACCCTGCATTGCATTTAAGACTTTTGGTGCAAAAGAATTAATTTCCATAATCTCTTTTTTCTTTTAAAACAGACTGGAGGACAAGAACAGAGTGCAGCACTGGCTGTAGGTAAGATTTGAAACTTAACCTGCTTGAAAACTGCTGACAAATAAGCAAAATTGTAGTATGTTAAAGGAGAGAAAGTGGGACTGTTTGAATATTAGTAATTTTCCCTTCAAGAACTTGTTTTCCCTCTTTTCCTTCAACAACTCTTGAAATTTGTGGTGTTCACTGAGAGTCCTGATCCCTGACTGAATTTATGCCTCTCTGTTTAAAGGTGCTAAACCAGGTTACAAGGGTTTGGTTTTTGCTTGTACAGGGCCTCACCACAGCCCAGGGAGGCTGATTTTGAAAACACTTCACCAAAGTGATGTGAAGTCCCATTACTTCAAAGAAGGCGTTTTTATTGTGCACAGAGTTAAAGTGGTTTGGCCACTTGTATGAACTTATCCTAGAAGACTTCAACTTCCTGAATGATTTGAATGAAGAGATAATGTTTTGGTGGTTTTTCTCCCTGTCTCTTTAGTAAAGCTACTGTGTAGCTGAACCAGATGCCTTATGCCACAAACCAGTACTCTGAACCAGCTTGTGAGACTGAAGAGGTAGCACATGCTCATGTGAAGGTTTTAGCTCTTAGTTTTATAAACTGCTACTTGTCATCTAAGCTACTGCATAGAGTGTCTGTGTTATATTTCATGTTTATTGTGCTTTGCCAGCACAGCTATCAATCCTGTGCCACACTGGGAAGGTAATGGTACCAAACATGAGGTAGGATTTATTTTTCTTCTGTTTTTGATTAATCATCAAAAAGACTTTGAATTCTGGGGAGCTGATTAAATGGATTTGTGTGATGGGTTAACCCCACCTAGATGCCAGGTGCCCACCAAAGCCACTCTGCCACTCCCTTCTCAGTTGGACAAAATACAACAAAAGGCTCATGGATTAAGATAAGGGTGGGGAGAGATCATTCACCAGTTACTGTCACAGGCAAAACAGACTCAGTTTAGGAAAATTAGTTGAGTTTATTACCAATTGAATCAGAGCTCCTTCCCCCTACTTCTCCTTCCTTACTAGGCATAACTTCATCCCCAGCTTTTTACCTCACCCCTCCCCGCTCAGTGTGGGGAGATGGCGCATGAGGGTTACAGTCAGTTCATCACAGGTTGTTTCTGCTTCTGCTTCCTCCTCAGAGAGAGAAGCCCTTCCCTGCTCCTGTGTAGGGTGTCCCTGCCACAGCACACAGTCCTCCAGAAACTTCTCTGACATGAGTCCTTCCCAAGGGCTACAGTTCTTCACAAACTGCTCCAGTGTTGGTCCCTTCCATGGGGTGCAGTCCTGCAGAAACAGGCTGCTCCAGTGTGGGTCCCCCACAGGGTCACAGGTCTTGCCAGGAGCCTGCTCCACCATGGGCTTTCCACAGGGTCACAGCCTCGTTTGGGCATCTGCCTGCTCTGGCATGGGCTCCTCCATGGGCTGCAGGTCCATCCCTGCTCTCCTGTGGACCTCCATGGGCTGCAGGGCACAGCTGCCTCACCATGGGCTGTAGGGGAATCTCTGCTGCAGTGTCAGGATCACTTCCCTCCCCCTTCTTCTTCACTGACCTGGGTTGTCTACACCATATTCTTGGTGTCTCCTACATATTCTCACTTTTCTCTTCTCTGGCCACAGTTACTTCTCTGCCGTAACTCTTTTTTCCTTGTTAAATGCCTTATCCCAGAGGCTCTGCCACCGCCAGTGACGGGCTCAGCTTTGGCCAGCGGTGTGTCCATCCTGGAGCTGCCTGGCATTGGCAGCTTCCAACAGAAGTCCCCCCCACAGCCCCCCTGCCACCACAACCTTGCCACACAAACCCAGTGCAATTTGTCATCAGTTTTGTCGACAAGACTAGAAAAGGTTTTCTAGTGCTATGTCCAAAACTATTTGAATCTTCCATTCAGAATTAGGAAAATATGGCATATAAATGTGTTACTAAAGTAATTGTCTTTATTTTAGTGCAGAATTCATGTTTTAAAATACTTACTTTGCAGAATTGCAGGTTTTGATGAACTGTCACATTCTTAGGAGAGTTTATGATGTTGCTGGTTCAGGCCCACAGTCCTTCTTGCTTACTGACTTGTGTCTCTGCATTAAGGAATGATCCTAGGAACTGGGCAAGCATACAGCAGTATTTTCCAAATCTTTAACGAACTGATGGAAAAACATCCAGTGCTAGCAGCAATAGTACCTTTTTCCTTTAAAAGCTTTTATTGACAAAGTCATTGGGGGTGTTGTTAAAGCTGCAGTTAATAGTGCAGACTTTTAATTTACAGGATTGTGTGTACTTGCAAAGGATACATTATAGAAGTCACTAAACTGAGTCAGTCCACGGGTCCATCTAGGCAACTCTGGACTCCAGGATCACCATCTTTCTTCCCTCTGCTTGTGTGCACTTGGTTTTGCACATCCTGTCACACCCTTCACTTATTCCTCTACTAGAGCAGTGCTGCTTCTGCTCAGGAAGGTGAGAGTCATCCAGAAAAGCTAGGAAAACTCAAGGAGCATTGCTGGGAATGGTACTGCCTGCAGGAAGAGGAATTCTGTCCGGCAAACGGCTACAGCACATGGCAGATAACTTCTATTTTCTTTGAAGAAACTGTGAACCAACAGTGTTTCAGGTATTGAAGGGAGAATGTTTGTAAGTTAAGGTGGTGTGGTGTCCGCTTCAGCAGAAGCTGGGATGTCAGACTCCTGATGCTTTCAACTTCTCCAGCTATGCTGAGACAAAGTAGCTGCCACATGTTTGACAGCATCATAAATCATCAGGGAATCACCAGTGTTCAGGGTTGGGAGGGACTGACAGAAACTGCGCCGGTTTGGGCCAAATTCAGGGAAACGTCCAAAAGGAACATCTCCTCAAAAGGAAGCAGATTACAGCCACCCCTCCCCCACCAGCTTTGGGAAAAAAAAAATTTTCCTCGGAGGAGAGTGAAGGGAAAAAACTATTTATTTAACAAACACACAGGAAAAGGATAATAATGCTAAATAATAAAACCTCTCACTCTGGAGAGAAACCTGGGAAGATTTTAGAGTCCTTCTGTAGGTGTGGTCTCTCTCCTCTTCGGAGCTGGGTCGAGGTGGGCCCACCTCCGGGCCTTGGGGGAAAACGCTCCCGATGTGTTCTGATGTTGAAACAGTCCAGAAGAGAAGGGAAAAAAAATCCAAAGTTCCAGGAAAACAAGGTTCAACTCTCCGTCTCTCTCCAGAGAAAAGGAGCTGAAAAGCAAGAAGGTGCTTCCTCCCCTCTTGCTGCTGCAGCAGGACGCTAATCTCTGTGTCCTTGAAGCACAAACTGTTTTGAGAAGTTTGCTCAGTTTTTCCTCTCTCTCTTGCACCCAGTTTTAAAGGCACAGAAAGGCTCAGGATCAAATCTGGGCATAGAGCGGTGATAGGGGATACAACATCGTAAAGTCACTCCAAGACAGAAACTCTACCCAAGCAAAATCTAAAGAAAAGAACTGGAGACATGGAAAATTTTGGTTAAGCTTTAAAGAATGGGACAAACTGAAATAGATGTTGCTGTTGAATAAGGTTAAAAACTGAAAAAAAGCTTAATATCCAGTAAAACCTGAACTGTTGTGTGAGCAGGTGCCTAGGGAAGAGTGGGAACAGAGATACCATGTATTTGTGGTTCTTCTAGTATGTAAGTATTTTCAGGTCAAGTATTTTTCAGAGCCAGATGTGGTTATTAAATGTATTCTGTGTTCTTAATGTCTTTCCATTCTGCATATATACCTCATTTTCCCCAAGAGCTGCTGCAAACTTCTTGTGAGACAGGTTGAGATGGACCTGTAGAGTTCACAGATGAACCAGTGCAGAAAATCATAATTCTGCATGTTATTCTGTATATTAGTTACTGATCTTAAAGGATTGCAGGTTGTATGATACCACTGAAGAATAGCAAATGTTTCCCCAGATTTCTAACAGGTGGCTGAGAATTAATTGTCTTATAATATCTTAGCCTTACTGGGCACCTTTAGTTTGATTTTAAGGTTAAAATAATGTTTGAGATGGTGGGAGAAATGGAAAATGGGATACAAAATTATCGTATTTGCACAGCTAGAGGAATCTGGACCAGTGTGGTCAGGAGGTGTTTTTGGGGGTTTTTTTGGTTGGTTTTTTTTTTTGGTTGTTTTTTTTTGTTGTTGTTGTGGTTTGGTTTGGGGTTTTGTTTGTTTGTTTGTTTGCTTTTGGGGTTTTTTGTTGTTGTTGTTTAGGTGGAATTTTTTTAACACTTCCTTTCTGACAAGAAAAACTATCCAGGTTCAGTAGAAGTAGTTGGGGTTACTTGTTATGAGGGGATCTGAAGAAGTAACTGAATGTAACAAAGATGACTGTAGAGCTTCATCTTTCAGTGAGTCTCTTGAAACTTCATATAAATAACCAACTGTGTAGAGACCAGTTTTATCCCTCTGCCCTGCCTAATGCCTGTCTGGTTGTTACTGTTTCTGAAAACAGATGGGATGGGAAGGAGCATCATCCTGCTACTCATCCTCTGTTGTACCATCGTCATCTTGATGTGCTTCATTAGCCTTCTGTATCCTGCAAACATACTGTGTTTGACTGGTGTCTGAGAAAAACCAAAGTCCACAGAGTAATCAGAAAGCTGTCCTGAAATATGGAAACCTGCCCTTCCAGCTCTGTGATTAGGAAGGCCATAGGCCTTCCCTTCCTCCTTGGTATTTTAGAGCTGCTGTGTCACTGAACTGAATTCTCAGATGGACAGTCAGTGTCAGGTTCATACACACAAGGTTTGTGGTTTAGCACTGTGACATTCCAGTAGAAGCCCCTTGAGATGGAATATGTTAATGGCTGTTTATATCGGTCAGCTTGGTGACGAGTAATTTGTTGTGCAATCGTTAGTGCAGGATTACAAGCCAAGGCACTGAAAGGGTGTAACATTTTTGGAACCAAACTCAAAGAAAACATTTTACCTGGGTGTTGCAGAGCGATGTGCTTGTACTCCTTGTCCTGGTGCATTAGATGGCAGCACTACCAAGGCTGTGGGATCCTCAGTGCAGCTTCATCCAGCTCTGATACTGAAACATGTGGCAGTGATAGATGGGAATTCAGCTGCTCTGAAAGAAAACAATTTCCAAATCAAACTAGACAGGAAGATGAGTGCTGTTTCACATGTGAAATACCAAATGAAAAATGGCACATCAACTGGACTAGTTAGGAAGTTAGAAATTGAAACAATACTTTTTTCTAGCATTTAGATAAAACTTGCAGGTTTAGTTTTGGGGTTTTTGGGCTTTTTTTATTTTTGGTTGGAGTTTTGCTTTTTTTCTTTATACAGAGGTGAAAAGTTGGCAGGAGAAGGACTTACCATACAAATTGTTGTTGAGTTTGGTTTTTTTTGGAGACGAGAGCTTGAGGGTTCTTAAATTATAGGCTGACATCCTTGAAATATGAAACTTTCTTAGTAATGTGGTAGTATAGCACAGTTCTAAAAGGCATGCCATCTTCCGTAGAGTAAGCAGCTTTTCTCTAAAAGAATAAAAAAAACATGTAAATCTGCCACAGCTCTTAATAAATGGGGTTTTTTTGTATCTTTATGTACCTGATAAAAATGGTCCCAGTTTACTTTGAAGAAAGGCAGACTTCGAGGTCAGCCAGTGTTTCCAGGATAATGCCACAGCACTGAACGCAGTGTTTGGACGGGAGGGACATGGCTGGTGCCGAGCTGCTGGGCTCTGGGATCCGTTGGACACACTGGTCCCAGTTTCCTTGTCTCTGGCATATGCAGCGGTAGGGCAGCGGCCTCTGTTGGGGAATCGCAGCGCTGCAGGAGGCTCTGTGCATCTCCAGCGCTGGAGGAGAAAGCAGCATGTAAATTGCATTCTGGTGGAAATGTCCCTGAACTGAAAAAGGTGGGTTTTCCTGATGGCTGCAACATAATGGAATTAAAAAGAGCGTTTTGCAGAATTAAGTTAAAGCTTGTTGGGGTTGTGTTATTTTGAAAGAGGAAAGTGAAATTAATTATTTTTTAGCCCCAGATTCACTCTTGGAAAAACTGTGCAGTTACTTGTTGAAGGGTAATCAGAGCAGATTTTTTGGAGCATAGTCTCTACCCTATTCAATACAAGTTCTGTTTTAAAAACAAGCATAATTCTTCCAGACAAATTGGGTTCATTCCAGACTTGTGTGAGCATGCTTAGTTATTTTATTGTAGCCCGTGTCAAATACGTTATTCAGTGTCAGCTGTGCCACTAAAATGTTCCCAAACTAACAAGGCTGTAAGACTGCTTCTAAAGAAACTGTGGATTCTTCAGGGCCTTTCCCTTGATTTCCTCTAAGAGGAAAAATGGACTGAATAAACACTGTCCTGACCGTACTTTACAATTCTGGTTTTGAGGAATGTGAGCCTATTCACTAGTCTGTTTTCCCTGGCAGACCTCCATCCTCCTGATATGACAAGTTTTGAATTCAGTTTTGTTCTAAAGGAGACTTTATTGATGATGTGTGATCTCAAAAAAAATAAGAAACAAAAAAACTTCAGTTTCAACTAAAACAGGTTATTGTATCAAAATCGGTTTAGCCAAATGAACTGACATCAGAGGCAGCTTCAAACAGCTTTTCAGTAGCCTGAATACTTACCTTCCTGTACAAAAACGTTTCCTATCTGACTGTATAATTTGTTTTTCTGCTATTCACATAAGATGCTAATGATTGAAGCCCAAATAATTCAGTGATATAGGCTGTTTTGGGGGGTTTGGGCTTGGGGAGTGGGTTGGCCTGCATATCTGTTATTCTTCTTGTAGCTGGTTTGCAGTCCTTGGTTCGTGGCCACTGGGTGTCAGCAGTGCAGAGCCGTGTGCAGGTCTGGGCACGGCTTTGGACTGGGAACTGCGTCCCAAAAGTGTCCGTAAAAACTGCTGGAATCTTAATGCTTGCTCAAACAACTTGTCCATCAGTGAATGAAACTGCATGGTTTGTGCAGAACTGGGGGTGGCTCTGGCGCTTCATTCATGTGTTTGATTCAGAACATTTACACAGGTGACACAATTTGAACTGTTACCTTTAATATTAGTGATGTTAGAGCTATGATGAATCCTGAAAATGAAACCAGCTTATCCAAAATATAACTTGTTTCAAGCTAATGGCACCAAGCTTCTCCTTCCTAAATCTAAAGGTGATAATGAGTGATAGCTACTATTTTTTTTAATAGTGACTCTAATTATTTATTTTCTGGTATGTATGGTATTACTTTGGGGTTTTGTATGATGGCAGATCTTTATTACTTTAAACACCACTAACATCAATAGTATTAATTAGAATGTGTCAGAAGGCATCTCTGCTGCTTTAGCACTATTCAGAAGAGGAGTAAATGTGCATTAGTCTAGGAAAAACATGTTTGTATCCGGGGAGAGTGTTACAACTCAGAAAGGAGTGATTCCTGCAGTGCATTTTACCAGCCTGTTTCCGTCTCTGCAGCAGTCTCTAGCATTTAAGGTTGAGGGCAGAAATGTTCTCACTGGTTGTGAAGCTTTGCTGCTTGATTGGCAGACAAGCGACGTGGGATCCCATAGGCTGCCAGGCTGTGATGCCATGTGTTGCTAAGGGCTGCCTTGGATTCAGCTGATGTGGGCAGACACCTATTTGCTGTCTCATTTCTTTTTTCTTTTTTTTTTTTTCCTTCTCCCTGTTCATGGCTAGATACTGTTCAGTAAGCCTTGAAACAATTGACAGGCTGATAGGATTATCCTTCTAGAAAAACAGTGTGGGGAGACATTCAGTGTTTTGTTTATGTAGTAACACTGGGAGTGTTATAACGCAGTAGTATTCCACTATAATGCTAGACTTTTAATGCTATAATTGGTTTTTTTTACTTACTATTTTGCAAAAATATCTCTTAGTTGGAGGTTTATGCCGCACTTACGTGACCAAATAAAAATTTAAAACTCAAATCCCAGAAACAAAATGTTTCATTAGATGTTTCATTAGATGTTGTTATTTCATTAGATGTGCTTTCCATATAGTGTTGTGCTTAACTACATATATGAGATTTTCAGGGAGTACAGTTTTCCTACTGTGGATTTTAGTATTGGGAATAGAATATACATTTCCAAAAGGTGAGCTGATGTTTTCTCAAAGCAGATTTTCTTCAGGGATCAAAACCAGATATTTTTAATCTATTTATTTAACTTTTTTTTGTAAACTAGTTTGAAAGCATACTGCTCTCCCAATAGAACAAAAACCAATAGAAAATATCACTTATGAACACCTTTGTAGTATTTTACCTGTAATGAGAGTAAGTTCTCCAGCTGCTCACCAGTTGCAAGCATCATCCTTGTTAATGCACAGTTTTTCTTTCAGGTGTGAGAGGGGAAATTTCTTTGGTGCTCAGATGAATTTACTTGCATTGTGTATTTCTATTAAAATTCCCTTGGGCTTAGCCTTGGGGGAGCAGGGAGCACTGAAATGTGTCGGGGATGTTTTCCACAGGAAGGGCATGCGTGCAAGACTTGTTTTGAAAATATGCCTTTGCTTTCCGCTTGTCTGATCATGACTCTACACGCAACATCATGCAACCCCATAAGGCTGTAATGGGCCAAATCATCCTAATCCAATGTGGCATTCCGTATGTCTTCCTCTGCAAGTAGGTCAAGTTTAAGCCATGTTCCTGGCTTGCACTCCGATTTCCCATAACCTGCTCCACGTGGCTCGAGTGTTGTGCTGGAGTGCAGAGTGTGCCAGCAGGGATTCTGAGCAGCCTCGCAGGGACAGTCCGTTTTTGGACAGAAATTAGCGTTTTTGTTCTGTTCTAATGTCGTGATATTGGACTTGTGGCAGGAGAAAACTTCAGTGGTTTAAATGTGTGCTTTTACTGAGTCTTAGGCTGTTAGTTTACCTAATGAGTTGCCTCTGGACACTGCCCTATAAAATTTTTAAATCAGTAATACCTATGAGTGTGAAATTGCTTTTCAGCTTTTGAAGTGTACTGTATTCTGAATGAGAATACCAAATAAAATTGGACAAAGACTGATGCTCTGAAGCTGTGAAAAAACAAATAGGTAGTGACCTAAAGTGTACTTCAGGCTGGACATGTGAATATTTTGGTGTTAGAGATTGCAATATACAGAATTCTTCTTGATGAGGATTACAGCTTCAGTGTGCATTTTGTACCAGTTGTGCTGGGAGAGTTGTGGGTGAAAAGGTGGGTTAGCACCCACAGAGGTCACCTCCAGTCAGTGCTCTGAATCAGGTATTTAGCTCCAAGACAAAGCCCAGCTGCAGGACATTAAAATCGACAGTAGTGCTTGCTGATGGCTTTGGTCTTCCTACAGGCTTAAGTCTTTCTTGAATTGAGGCTGATTGATGTGGCAATGTACTCAAGAAGGGTGCAGTTAGTGCTGAGAGATGTTCTTGACTAGGCAATAGTAGCTCAGAGTCAGGGCTACTTAACTGGAACCACATCTGACTTTCTAAACCAGTAAAGTGAATTTTACTTACTTCCGATGAAGTTGTGGACTTGCAAGGAAATTGGAAGAGTGCTTGGTTGGTAAATTAATACTGGCTGGGCATGCCACTGTGTGGTTAATCAGCAAGGTAAGTCTTCATAGAACTGCCAAAATCGTCATGCTGGTGATGTTTTTACAGGGCATCAAATAGCAGAAGAGGTCACTGAAGGTAAAGGTGGTGGCTGGATGTGTAGACTGCTTCTCACACTATGGGCAAGTTGTCATCATCTTTAGTATTAAAGCCAGTAGTGGTCCTTCTTTCATGTGTTTTGGGCCCAGAAAAATTGCAAATGATGAGCCATCTTGAACAAAACAAGAATCTCTAGTAAATCTTTTTCTTACCTGTTGGGGCCTCAGGCATCTGTGAGCTAGGTTGCTTTACTCTAGATTGGTCCAGGTATTTTGCTGAAACAGCAGCTTCTCAGAAAAGTCAGATTTTGTTTTCCTGTCTGTAGTGTTCCCTCTGAGTGCAACAGGTCAGCTCTGCCTGCTATTCAGCTATACCTTCTGAAGGAAGATAATGTACAGAGGTGTAGGGCCGTCTAACCTTAGCTGTGGCATATTGACCTGCAGCTGCTTCCACGCGTCTGGGAAGGTCCACAGGTGGCACCATGGTCTTGTTTCTAAAAGGTCATTTCAGAGCTCAAGAAGGGCGTGCTTAGCTTTGCCAGAAGAGTAGATTCTGACCTTTTGGCTCTTGCATTCATTACCTTGAATGCTAAGCTGAGAGAAAATATCCTCCCAAAAAATGCTAGAGAAATTACATCTTCTCAATATCTGCCTAAATTGAGTTTTCAAGCTCTTTGTAGCTTAAAGTCTTTTTGCATTACAGTTTTGAGAAATGGTTGTTTTCACGGTTCTTAAAACACAGCAGGTCTTCCAGTTTTAAAGAATGCTTGAAATCCTTGAG
Organism: Rhagologus leucostigma; assembly: GCA_013397725.1. Classification (NCBI taxonomy): domain Eukaryota; kingdom Metazoa; phylum Chordata; class Aves; order Passeriformes; genus Rhagologus; species Rhagologus leucostigma. Next base: position 927,930 of record VZTD01004678.1, on the reverse strand, counting down.
TGAATGTTGCAGTGCATCTTGATTCTAGTTTCAAAAATACTGGGTTCGTCCAGTTTTGGCTAGATTTCCATGCACTCCATAAAAACTGAATACACAGTGAATGTTTTGCTGCTAAGAAAGCAGATGTGATTGCACGTCTTGTGTGACTACAGTTTATCAAGACTTTTTCAGTACAATGAATGCGTGAGGGGAGAGGTTTGTTAGGAATTTTGTTATGATCAAGTGTTCAAGCAGCTTTGTGGTCATGTAAATTGAAATACATTCCTGTAGCTCATCTTGTCATCTTGCTGCTGTCTTAGTTGAATTAATGCATTATCATCAGTTTCTCTCCTTTGCTCAGGGAGGCTCTTCACTGAGCTGTTACCTTTAGGTCAGTTGCATCTTCTGCTTGAATATCACATCGACTGTTCCGTTGTAGTGCCAAAACTCTTATTGTGCTTCTCTATTTGTTAAACTTAACTCCTGGAAAAGAAACCGTATATTCTTCCTGGCAAACTTTCCTGAAGGATGAAGGTATTTGTATTGCAAAACCAAGTCCCCAACTCCCTGCTCGTATTAGGAGGTGGTAGGCGCTCAGTAAAACAATCTGCTCTGCAGTGGCTACATCCTCTTCTGAGAACTTAGCTTCAAAATATTTCAACCCTATAAGCATGCCCCTACTCTGACCTTCACAAGTAATGTTATCCAATATGTAAACCACATGCATGAGCCTGTAAACTTTTAGGAGGCTGGTTAATATCAAAACGAAGGCAAAACCTACACAGAGGCATTTTTTTTGAGATATGGAAAATATCTTAGTGGAGGAAGGGATGGTGCAGCTGAAGCGCAGCAGTAATTGCAGGTGTAGGAGCTCTCTTTAGGCCATTAGCACTGTTCACTGCCACGTTTGCTGCTTGTTTGTTAATGTTGGAATTGAAATATATAATATGCTGGTCTGAGATTGAGCTTTGATTTCTGGATCTGTAGACTGGATCACCATTATGCAGCTTCTACTTCTGTTTTTTTATTGGCCCTATTGAAAATATTTGTTTAAGGATGCCTCTGTCTGCTACTCAACAAGAAGAACATTCATAATCTGGAAAACTCTGAAATACAAAGTGGCTTATTCAGTCCTGTGTTACAGAACACACTTGAGAGATATGGAAAAGTAATTTCTCTGCTTTCTGCTGTTGTGTGTTTACACAGCATTGGTGCACATTTAGCTTTAAAATAGTTTGCTAAGCTGTGGGATAGAAGGTCCTGGAAAAGCTGCCTCTTTGAAGAACCATGTTTTAATGGATTAGTTGTTAAGAAGAGTCTCTCAGCTGGACACCCTAATTTAAAAATTCTTTGAATTAATGGGTGCTTCTCACAGTCAGAAAAGTCTGATCTGAATTTCCAGGAAATAAGTTCAAATTATTAGGAAGCAAGTCTTGCATTTTCTTGAGTTTCAAGGAGAAGGTTGAACATGTGAAAAAGCCAGCATACACCTCCTGATGAAGTGCTGTGTGCAGAATCCCCTGTAGTCAGCCGGGTTACACTCAAAGTCACTGTGCTGAAAATCTAGATTCTTAACAGTCATTTGGTCATTCTGTAGAAGCTGTTGGTGCAAAGACGGGTTATTTTCAGCAACTTGGGATTAATTGCCCCTTCCTTCTCAAGCTTTGTTTGATTGCTGAATCTTGCAGATCCTGAAAAATAAATCGTGTGCTGTTCTTAGTTTGATCAAGAAATCTGTCAGCACAGGTTCTGAAAAATTGTTTTGCCAGACAATTTGTTTTCAGTTCACATTGCTTCAGTCTCCTTGATTCCTAATAAAGTAATGATTCTTAGTGTCATGCTACTTCCCTCCAGGTAAACATTGAGTCTTCAATAAAAGTAAAAATCAGGAAAAAATAGAGCATATACTTGTTGGTTGGTATAGTTAGACTAATTTGAAAATTGATTTTTTTATATCTTGTGCTTGAATCTAAATGTCAGATTGTTGATGGCTTATTCTTAAATAATTTGAGATTAGATCTTTGGGTGGTGTCTTGCTTGTCTTGCAGCAGCATTCTAGTGAGCTTTTGGCATTTCAGGGCAATGGTTAGTAGGTATATTTTCAGCCTCTGTAAAACATGGGAAGGTTCATGAAAAGGCTGCTTTGTTATGAAATGCAGTTTTCATACTCTTACTGCAGATACTGGTTTCTGAAACTTATGGTAACATTTGAAACTTTCAGTAATTTATCTGATCTCAAGTAATCTAACAACTATTTAATTTTTCTTCCACTTTTCATTTCTTTTAGCTGGGATGTGACAGCAAACATAAGAAGAACTGTTGAAACTTGATTTTTCTCCTGGTTTTGGAAAAGTCTAATTTGTGCTTTACTTGTAACTCTGTGATTTAATGGGAAAACTGTTCATTGGCCACAGATGACTACTGCTGAGAGGCTTTCCGAAATCTGTTTTCGATTACAGAGAGGTAGTAAAAAAAGTGTTATGATGACACCAGTTCCATTTGAGGTTGCTTTTGTCCTAAACAATAATGGGTTTGTTTGGCACTGAATGCTGCAGTTATGCAAAACAATTGCTCAGTCATCATAGGTCACATGTTCTTTATATGTATTAAACAAAGATGAAAAAGAGCCAGTAATTCACATCTTTATTTTTGTCAAAGCTTATAACTTCTACAGTTTTCCAACAAATAGCGCTCTCTAAGAAGAAGGGGCACGGAAATGCACTGTATGGTGCACGAGTTCTGCTCCCCACCAAAAACTGATGAATCCAGAGTGCAAAACTCAGCAGGGACCCCTGCTCCAGTGAGACCCAGGCGTGTACTTAAAATAGGAAATGGTTATTGGAACTAAATTATTTTGCCATTTTTATTTTTAGGTTTGCTGGCATGGGTAATCTCATTAAGGTGCTAACCAGGGACATAGACCACAATGCAGCACATTTTTTCTTGGATTTTGAAAGTAAGTCTCTCAGCCCTTCACAGCTGGTGCGTTTCAGATGGTAACAGTAGGGTTGCTTATACCTGCTGCAGTGAAGGCCAGGGGACTCAGTTGCAAAGTTGGAATTTGAAAGAGTTGCATGTGTTTTTTCTGTTCTTTTTTTTTTTTCTTTTTTCCCCCCTCCAGTAGTCGCCAAGCCACCATCATGCTGCTGTGTAAATTTTCTTTCCATGTGCTTAGTCATTTTGGGTCTCTGTGGTCAGTGATGTCCATCCATCTGCCTGCAAATCAAGTAATCATGAAATGAGAAATTCTGTCAGTATGCCATAGTAATCTGTGCTGAGCAGTTGTTCACTGTAATCCTCTCGTACACAAGAGTGAGTGCTAAATCATTCCTAATCCTGCTTTGGTCATTCATCGTGCAGTTGATGTACGTTTTTTTACATCCACAAGTCCAAAGTGAAACTGTCTGAGTTTCACAGATGTTTTAGGCATCTTGTGTAAAAGATCTGTGGCATATCTCTGTTAGCATTTTCTGCACACTGAAATGGTATATCTTGATGTGGTTTTCTGTGATGGCCTTCTGACAATTATAAGGGCTGACAAAATTAAAGCTCTTTCCTTCTGTTGTCCCATCAGGTTAAAATCTAGCATGGCTAATGCTTTCAAATCTGGTACTTGGCCCTCAAAGCAGTACTCCTGCTCAGGACACTGGTGCTAGGGTGTACTGGGACAGAACAGTCCCTGGCAAAGCCTTCGGTTGGATTCTGTCCCTTTCCCAAAGGGGCAGCTGTGAGGATGTTGGTGACACGGTCACTTCTTACAGGAAAGCTGCATGGCTGGAGTTACCAGCTGTGCATCCTCAAGGTGGGGATCTCCCTTCACCCAGCCTGAAGGACGGGTTCGTACCTGATGGAACTCTCTGGTCTTCTTTTCCCACTGCTACAATCAACTACATTTGGGCTGTTCTTTCTTATAAAAAGAAAATTTTCTTTTCTCTCATTCTTGTCTTGGCAGGTACCTTAACATGGGGAACCTTCTAAAAGTTTTGACATGCACAGACCTTGAGCAGGGGCCAAATTTTTTCCTTGATTTTGAAAGTGAGAAGATGATTTTATATATCTATTACTCTTTGCCTGCAGTAGACTGCATTTGTCATGTACTAAATGTATGTTTTCATTTTGCCATCCTTCTAACTGCTTTGTATGCCCGAGCTATGAATAATTGTTCAGCAAACTTTGGTAGAAAGCGATAACCTTTTCTAAAATATCCTCAGGTCCTAAAATGTAAAACCTTTATTTCAGAAAGGGCTTTCAAATTACATTTGACTTTTGAAACCTTGATGTGGTTCTTGTTTTTCAAACCAAAATTCTGGCTACTTTTAATCAAAATGTTAAAAATAGTTGTAATTATTTGAAGACTTACTGAAGTTTCAAGGGGATGTGTGCTTTTTAAAGGAAGAGCTGAAAATGAAACCTGATTCTCATCATTTCCAGTGTGACTTAATAGTGCTGCATTCACAGATTGGCTCACAACAGCTGTTCGTAGCTCCAGCATCATCACGTTAAAGGTCTGTATGTGAACCTTACTGGATCTGGCACTGAAATTTAACCTCATGCCTTCTTAAGAGGGGGTCTCAATGTGTATAGAGATGAAATTGATTTTGAAAAGAAGAGACATGTAGCTTGTCTGATCATTGCCGGGTATTCTAGAAGGTTCACATATGTCAGTATCTCTGCTTTTAGTTTTTGTTGCATGATACAGTATAGCCTAAGAATGGCAGGTAAGTGTTGCTGGCTTCTGCTATGCATGTTTAATTACTTTCTTCTGGGATGTGCTGTTTCTTTACCCAGCTGTACATCAGCAAGCATAAAATAAGGAAATTAATATTCAAGTACTTTTGGACCATGTAATAAAATACAATGGAATAGCGTAATAAAAAAATTGATGAAGTATTATGATATGGATAATTTGAGGTGCATTATATCTTTTTCCCCCTGAACTGTTTTTCAGTTGTTCAATGAAACAGTAGCAGTTGTTTATATTAGTTATAATACAAAAGCAAATGCTTGAAGAAATAAGTGACATTTAAAATTAAAACTTCTCTAAACCCTTACCCTCTAGTGTTGATTTTTATTACTTGTCTCTTCTGAATATATTGTTATTGAAAGATGCTAGCCATACAAGTTATTCATAAAGGGAAGATTATCAAGGGCTGTGTTCAAAAATCAGAAAGCAAAATTTGTCTAAGACCAAGTCTCACATATCATCACAATAGGTAAAATTTAGTGAAGTGAGAGAGCTCATGTGTGAGACCATTGGAGTTGTGAAGCTCCAGCTTAATCTGAAAATATTGAAAATTTAATTGGAGTAAATGAAATTCAAGTTAGCTGGATAGAAGAGGCATAGTTCTAAAATTGCAATAAAAATTGCTGGTTTTTTTCTTTTTCAATACAGATTCTTTAGATACCAGTTTTGTTTTAAAATGCATGTTTTGAGCATGAACAGGATTTGGCATGAGAGTAAGCAGGTTGCTGACGTGAAATGCTTACATACGCAGTCAAATTAAGCGACTTACATTATGGCCAAATTGTTAGACTGTTCTTTGTTCATTTTGGACCCTGTTCTGCATTTGTTTCTGCTGCTATACTGTGTATCCATGCTTCTTTCTCCTCTGTTTCAGATAGCTTGCCTTGACAGGATCTTGGCTTTGACACAGCCAAGATCTTTATTCAAGACTTGGCACTTAATGTTGTGATACTTAATGTTGTGGTTTTGTATGGAAGGACAAGTAAGCTCTGTATTAAAAACAAATTTGCCAATTCTGTGTTACGCCTGGCCCAATAATAGGCAGTTTGAAGTCTTTTGTTCTTAAATCCATGTACGTCTTTGGAGTGAGCAGGCTCCAGTGTTTCTTGCATAGTACCATAAAGAGCTAAAAACTAATGTTCATAAAGCTTTGTAGTGCTAGAAACTTCCAATTTGGAAAAGCTTTAGGCTTCTAACCATTATTTTTTCCCCAGATGTTTATCTTGGTGCTAGATTCCAGTGATTTGTGTGACCGACTATCAGAAGCCATGCGAAAAATACGATGAACTGTTGGCTTGCCTTCACACTGGTTAAGCTTATGCTTTCTTTGGTCATTCACCTTACCTATTTGAAACAAATAGTTGTCCTGAGTATTCTTCTAAAGTCTGTGCAGTGCCATTAGAACATGAGCAAAGTGCACAGGTCAATATTGTTTACATAAAGCCACCTAAAATGTGGGAAACTTATAGCTAAACTTTTACATTGGTGTCATTACTGTCACAGTTGCAAATCCTTTGCAAATTTACTGATTTGAATAGTAGCTAAAATACAGTGTACTGTGAGATGGTGATCTCAAGCGAGCGCTGACAATATCCTGCATTATCTCCAGAGAACTTGGCCGGGTTTCAGAGGAGCCACAGAGACAGCATTCTCCATAGTAATGCCAACAGAGATGAATAAATTATTTCATCTCCAGCAGTCTGGCATTTTTTTTTCCTCTTGTTTGTGAGTTTTGTCCCAGACAGTTTCAGATGGCTTGATGTGTTCTTCCCTGGGAAAAATCTCAGCTTAAATAGTTTGCTGTGCAGTGTAAACTTTTAACCCCAAATTTCTCTCCCTACTAGTTCTGTAGGCTAGCCAAATATTATTTTAATAGTCACTAAATGTATGTGTTCCCTGCATGCAATATGTTGTCTCACTTCTGTAGTATTTAGTTCACATAACAGCGTTTGTATATTGTTTCAAGTCTCCTCTTCTGTCTCTAATACATTACCGTGTGAGCATTCTGAACTCTAAATGTATATTGCATCAAGTGCAGTAACATTCTGATTAAATTTAAAATTAATTTAAAGATGAAATCCCCATTTACTTGCAGAACCTCAGTCTTCCCTTTTCTTACTATTGGATTAAAAGTAGTTAAGTTGCCCTGAATAACCAGGGGTCAGCTCCTGTGGCCACAATATCAAACCTCAGAACATCTCGGTGAGCTGTGCTGTGCTTACTGGGTTTGTTCTTTCTATGGAATGCATTGCTGACAAAGGCACAGCCATGTTGTAACACTGTAGCAGGAACTTAAATGGACAGGGGAGATGGGAAATCCATGAAATTGTATACCTCGTTTCAGCCTCCTGTTTGGATGCCTGGCACTGCTGGCTGCTGGTTTTTTAGCTGCCAGGAGTAACTCCAGAAGTACAACTCCCTTTCCTGCTCTGTGCACTCCACATTGGGGAAAAGGAGTTCCACAATTAGTGATTCTCAAGTGAAGGTCCTGTAGCTTGAGTCCTCAGGTACATACTGAGAGATGCTATTCCCATAATATGGGAATGCTGCCTCCATCTATTCAAGATGATAACAGTGCTTAGGAAGAGGGACCTCTCCCTCGTTCTTCCCTGTGATGGGCTTTCAGAATGCAGTGCCCTGACCAGCACCGGGAAGCAAATAAACCAATTTTGCTCTGGGTCAGCCAGCATTAGGTCCTGAAGATTTTTTATATCATGCCTTTTAACCCTATCCTAATAATATCTTAAATGTTTTGTGAAGGGATTGTAAAATAATTTAAATTTGCTTTTTAAATTTGAGCTCCCTTAGAGATGGCAGAGGAAAGGAATTGGGACAAATCAGGTTTACAGATTTCTTTTATTGGAGAGGACTGGGTTAACTGAAAATGAAATACATACCAAAAGAAATAACTCAGTACCTACTTGGTTTTAAAACAGATTGATATTTAGAAGTTTGTAATAATCAGAACAAACAAGCAAACGACAAAAACCCCACCACCCCAGCAAATTAAGTATCAACCACTGGTTTAAGTTTCCTGGAACATTTTGGGGAAATGAAATACAGTAGTTGGCTGATTCCATCCTACACTAAGGAAGGTGATGATGGTGTTGATTTGCCTAGCCAGCTGTCCAGTGAAGACCACTAAATTTGTATCTGGAAGATGATTTTCATTTCTAAACATAGAGGGTCATAATACCACAGCTGTTCTGCTCATTGGTGGGTTTTGAAATGAGGAGCAGGAGTTTTTGTGGAGTGTTGAAAAAATGAACTCTCCTTGCTACACAGGGTAAAGAAAAAAATGGCATGAAAAATTAAATAGGCAGGAGATGTTCTCAGTGTGAGACGATCCAAGTGACAAGTCTTGATTGCATTATTTAACAACACAATCTGGAATGCTACAGAGCTTCACGTCTTAGTCTGTATTTCACTATAGCATTTCATGTTCGTGCATGAACTGCTGCCAGTCAACTGGTGCTTCCCTGTCTGCTCTTTTCCCTCATTTTTTGTCTTCATTTCTTACAGCAGTCTTCAGCAGCTTTCAAAATTATGTGACCTTTGTGATGATCTGAAAAGCACTGGCCACTTTTACTCGATGCCTAATCAATGTGGTGCTCTTTTATTTATTTATTTTTAAAGGGGTGACCAGGTTCTTTTTAACCTGTGCTAATTCATGATGTTTCTCAAAATATCAGTTAAACTGTTGCAAGGTCTATATACAGGCATATTTGTTGATAATGCCCACTCTTTATGCATTAAACTATAAAAATAAGAGGTATTATGCAAAAATTACAGCAAAATCCAGACAGGCAATGGACATGAAATTTATTTTCTCCTAATACAAACTTTGTTTTCTCTTGTGTTTTTCTAGTGTATAACACTAAGATACTGTGGGAGTTTTATTTCAAATGTAAAGATGTACCTAACTTCCATGGGAAGTTGTACGTATGGATCATGGAAATAGCACTTCTAAAAAGACGTTTTCCAGACTCTTCAAACAGCACAAAGTCATGAGGATATATTGTCCTTAGATAGCTTTTGTTTGTCCCTAGAAAAAAGAATCTATTGTTAATATCCTGATTTTTTGCATTGGAAATAATGGACTAAATTACAATGATATTTATTCCATAACGTATTCTGCCCATGTTAACAGAGAAGTGGGGTTTTTTTTACAAGACATTCAGTAACTAACAACTTTTTTTTAAATATGAGTCTAAAAGGAACTAACCTTATAGCTTCCATCAGAATTTTAAAAGAAAAAATTTTGTTTCAGATAAACCATGTTTGAGATACTTGTACTAGGTGATTGGTTTTTTGTTGATTCTTCTCAGAACATATTTCTTACAGAATCACATTTCTTTAAAAATGTACATGTAGCTTTTTGAAATTATGACCCAATATACTTTTGGGAAGTCCTTAGCTAATTGAAAAAAAAAGAGACAGCTTATATCTTTAAAGACAGGGGACAAAAAAAAAAGCCCTACACAAACTCACACTAGGTCTTTTTGTTCTCAGCTCTGATTGTGCAATGAGTGCAATAAATAATATGCTTTGAGAATTAAATGTATTTAGAAATAAAAGATATGGCTCCTTTCCCAACCAGTTAAAGATGAGGCAGATGAGATGGAAAATAATCTCATGCAGTGTTTCTAGATAACAACAGACATGGACGCCTCCTGTGCTATCTGCAGTGTGTCCTTCGAGTGTTTACCTAAGTTTCTTCCAGCCTCTACTGCACCCCAAGGTGATATTATATGATAGTCATAAAGACAACTCATCAGGATTTCTTCTCCTAACTCAGTTTTAAATAAGTCAAGAAGATAGAATCCAGATGAATTTTTGGGATGGTAAATGAAGAGACTACTAAAATGAATACAATTAGTCTCTTGGAGTTCCTTATATATTGTAGTAGCTCTTCAGAGAATGAAAATTCTTGATGAGTTGCTGCATGAACAATTTGTCCCATAGGTGATGGTGTGCCTATTGAATTCCATGTTGTTGTTAAAAATAAATATATATACATTTAATATGTTCTGCTGTTTAGATGCTCAACCTACAGAATCTGAAAAGGAAATTTATAATCAGGTGAATGTAGTGTTAAAGGATGCAGAAGGAATACTGGAAGACTTGCAGTCATATAGAGGAGCTGGCCATGAAATACGAGAGGTGAGCTAGAGTGTTACAATTGTGCACAACCTATGGTTGTTTGTTGTCTGATCCTAACCAAATACTGCTGGGGTTTAACTTTGCTTGCAGGAGCTGTTTTGGCAGAGCATGTTGTCTATTAAAATCACTGTCTTGAATTTCTGCTCTGGAATGTTTCTTTTTAACAGCAAAACAGATGTTGCTTGTTTCAGTCATATTAATCCACATATGTAATAGCAAATGATGCTTCTCAGAGTTTTTAAGGAATTGTTGCTATTGATTTTTCTTTGTATTCCCACATATGCTCTTTTTGAGTTAATAGTGAATTTGGAAAGAGCGTGGTGTGACTACAGTGCAATACTGAGTAGTGTTGGCATCCTCTTGTGTGGTAACTGGAGAAGCCTGGTTTGGTAATCCTAACACAAAAGACATCTCATTTTCAATCCCTTTTAATTGGCTTTTATTTACTGAAGTAGATGTTTGGAACAGAAGGAAAGTTCCTGTACAGAACGTCACTCCGTTTTTCCTTTGTTTAAGAAAGGGTGGGATAAATACTTTCCCAACCCCCCTTCCTCACATGCAGCAATGGGGGCTGCTTTGCTCCTGAAGGAAGGAGTTACTCGCTGTAACATACCCTTAAGAAATAGTATTAGATAGGAGGAGTGTCTGCTCACTCCAGATGAATTGAGATACTCGTAGCCATTCAGCTTTGAGAGTTTTTCTCTTCAAAGAATTCATAAGGTAGGTTTAAGAAGGATAACTGTGTCACACAAAACCCTTAGGAGGGGAGATAGCTTACTTGCTCCTCAAGGAAGGAGCGTGTTCAGGGACAGGCTGTAGGATCAGGCAGGAATGTGTGCCTGCAGATCCCATGGAGAAAGGAGAGATACTCCTCTGAGAGGAGGTAGATACGGCAGGAAGGAAGCTTTCTAGGACCAGAGAGGAGTGTGCTGCAAGCCACAGCCCAGAGTTGATGAAACAGTTTTTGGAATCAAGAACTTGACAGTGAAAATGCTGCAGGAGAGTTATGAGCATTTTTCTTTCTGTTTTCTTACTATGTTTTCAGTTGCTAACTGGAGAGGTTGAATTTAAGGTATTCTATGTCTGTGAAGTTTACTGTAAAGACAAAGTCTATAAATATATCCCTCAAAGCTGTGGTATACGTTATGTCCTGGTGGTGCTTTATGTTGTTGATTATGCTTAAATATTCCTACTGTAATATTTAGCCTGAATTGCACAGCAATTTTTTTTTCTTTTCAAATTTGGGAATTAGTGATAGATACCAACATTAGGATGAGGCCTTGATCACTAAATTTTTTTGCTTGGAGTAACCACAATAAAGTTGTTAATTTTAATTAACTAGATCGGGTTATTTAAATTTTCTTATCTGAGTAACTTGATTTTTAACCATTTCTTTATACTCTCTCCAAGCTGTTTTCCTGTTCAGGATGCTTACTTTCAACACAATTATTTAGACCTTTTTGGAACAGACATGGGTTAGTACATGCTTGTCTCTCAACTGAAAACTTCTTAGTAGGTAGATTTTTAATTATTAGCTCTTCAAACAATTGTCCTGCATAGGTGTTTTGGTTTTTTGTGTTTTGTTGTTTGGAGTTGTTTTGTCAGCAGTGCATCAGTTATTCCCAATCTAAGCATACTTTTCTTCTCTCTTTTTCTAATTTAAGGCAATACAGCATCCAAATGATGAGAAACTGCAAGAGAAGGCATGGGGTGCAGTTGTTCCACTAGTAGGCAAACTAAAGAAATTCTATGAATTTTCTCAAAGGCTAGGTAAGTGGAAAGATGTTAACTAAAGGGTTTTTTTGTCTTCATTAGTTAGTATATTTGGCATATTCAGATGTGATCACATCTAGGTCAACTCTTTCGTGGAAAAAAACTGATATTGCATAGATTCCTCCCATACACTGGATTGGATGACAGCAAACTTGCTTCAGTGGATACCTGAGAGGAGAGAGAGATTGGGAGCATACTTGCTCCTCTTCCTGTACTCCTTTAGTAACTCAGGAAAGCAGTAACTAGCTGACTGACTGGAAACGAATGGACTAAATAATCAGGAATTAATTCTGTCAGTGTTTTTGATACCAAGAGTACTTAAAAGAGACTGTATTATTCCTCCCTAAACACCACAAATAATTTGATCTATGGAAATTCCTGGTCTTGGTCCATACAGATGCAATACTTGAGATGGTGCTTCATGCCTTTTCTGAAACTCACTGATGTGGTGGCTAAACTGATAAAACCTTTTAGACTTGGTTTTTCACCAGCTTTCTGTTGTTATCTCATTTTTAATCAAATTTATTAACATAGCTTGTAAAAAATGTGTCTAAAACATGGAAACTTTGTGCAGGCAAGTTTTGCTTAGTTAAATGGGTGAGGTATTTTTCTCAAGCAGATGAACAGGAAGTTGGATTATAAGTTTATCTTGAATAAGATGTGACTTGTGCTTATAGTTATGTGCCTCTTGAATTCTGTCTTCTCGTAAAGGCTGAAGTCTGCTAACACAGGTTATTGAAATGTGTTTTACACAAGTATTGCAGACAAAGCTTGAGTAAAATTTTCCAAGAAGGTTTTTTGGTGGCTGTCAGTGCTGATGACACCTGGTCTGTACAGCAACTTGTAAGTAAATACAACAGCAGAGACACATAAATAAACAATCAGTCAAGTCCCTTTATTATTAATCACCGCGTATTTTGGCTGACGTGTGTTTTAAGTCTAGCATGCAGAATATCAGGCAATATTGACGCGAGAAGCAGGTGCGGTTGTATATTGCGGAATCCTCTCCTGTCATTGCAGAGGCAGGACTGCGAGGCCTGCTGGGAGCCCTGACGAGCACTCCGTATTCCCCAACACAACACCTGGAGCGAGAGCAGGCTCTTGCTAAGCAATTTGCAGAAATTCTTCACTTTACACTCCGATTTGATGAGCTCAAGGTAAGAGCTTGTAATCAGAAAGGCTGGAAAAAGAAGCCAAGTCTGTTTAGTGAAGCAATCCCTGGGTTGTGTTCTGTTCTGGAATAGAATGTGCAGTGGATACTCAAATATCCAATATGCTTGGCTTGCTCTCGTGACCCGGAGTTAGATTAAACTGGAAAGGAGATGAAATACCATATTAGCTTTAGGCACTTGTTGTATTTCAGTTCATATTAATCATGTTTCTTCACCCAAATTTGGCATATCTCTTGGGGTAATGCTGCTGCTTTTAGCTTGTGTGCACCCATAGTCCAGCTATTTTCTTGCTAATGTGCAAAGAACTAAGCTGAAATGATAATTAATTTGCTGGTCTGATCCTTGGAGTCAAATTAGCAAAGCAATTTTTTTCAACCTACTAATTTCCAGCTTCTATTTAGAAGACTGCTTCTTTTCTCATTCCTGTTACAGCTTGTTCTGAATCTGAGAAACCAGAAAGCTTTATGTTGTGCTTCCCAGTTCCCAGCATGTCACAGGCCTTTGTGGTTCAGGAAGTTGAATATTTTCTTGTTGGGTATATTATATTTTATGAAAACTTGTCCTAATATTTTTCTTGAATTTGTCACAACTCTCTTGCTTCCATATCTTCATAGATGACAAATCCTGCTATACAGAATGACTTCAGCTACTATAGAAGAACTCTGAGCCGCATGAGGATTAACAATGTCCCAGTAGGTAACCCTTGGATGAGATGAAATGTAATCTTCTGCTACCACCTCTCTTCTCCATGTACAGAACAACTAAACCCTTCTGTTTTTTAGGCAGAGGGAGAAAATGAAGTAAATAATGAGTTGGCAAACAGAATGTCTTTATTTTACGCTGAAGCGACGCCGATGTTGAAAACCTTAAGTGATGCCACAACAAAGTTTGTGTCAGAGGTAAGAGTATAAATTTATGGCTTGGGTAATGTGCTTCAGAGCACTGCAGGGCTGGACATAATGCAAAATGCAACTTCCACCAGGTCTAATCTGGCATCTAGAAATAAAACTTAGGGTTTGAAGCCTCAGGAAATGTAACGTGTCTTTCCCAGATGCTGTAGGGTTAGAGATTCCAGCCAGGCACTTTGCACGTGCATTGCCAAAAGTTAATGGATAGTGTCACATCAGTAGTGATAGCTTTCCTCAAGAGGGAGGTGGAACAGGTAAGTATTTTGCTTGCATTGTGGTGGTGATTTAGAGCAGAAATTTCAGAAAATTGAAAGAGAAACAGCTTGATTCTCTGTGCTTGAAAGAGGGAATGGAATTGAAATGTAGCTTCCTTTTCTTCTTCCCAAGACTCTCTTGTTACACTGTGTAAAGTCAAGTATACTACATTATTGCAAAAGGGAGGGGGAACCTGAACTGGAAAAGTATTTCAACATTTTGAGATGTCCCTATTTATCCTTGACTACCTAAATAAATATTGGTGGTAAAATCCAGTCACTACAAGTATTGTGCTTGCCTTCTGGTAACTGATGATTTTTGGCTTACATGCAAAAAATGCATGCTATTTCTTAGTAAAAAATAATTGTACATTACGTAATTAATACAAAGTTACATTTATCTTTTAATGTTTTTTCCCCTGAATTCTGCTTTATGCTTGAAATGCCTTCAGAAAATTGTCCTCTTATTTTATATTTCTTTGTGATGTTTATTTGCAACAATTTTAAGGTTTATAGCAGATGAATATATTTGGCTATAGAAATTTTTGTCTTTATAGGAGTAGGTTAGATGATTCCTTCAAAACTTTCCAAAAGTCAAAAATGTTAATGGTGTAGTTTTTTGACTACAAACAAGCAGGCAAAACCTATGTGGTTGCCTTTCCTCTGGAAATTGCTGATCTATATGGTAACATTTAAAAAAAAAAAATGCAAGACTACCTGACTTACCCTAATTGTGTTGATGTTTTTAATTGCTCCACATTGCCATGCCAGCAGATAACTGATTTGACTTAGGTTTTGTAGTGTAATATTTCATAGTAATTGAATTGGAAACTGCTAATCTTCTTTTGCAGAATAAAAATTTACCGATAGAGAATACAACAGATTGCTTAAGCACCATGGCGAGTGTGTGCAGGGTCATGCTGGAAACCCCGTGAGTACAAACAGTGCTTGGGTTGGGCATGAGTCATCTCTCTATTTCAGACCTGACTTGTGATGCATGAGGTGAAAGAAATATAATTGGGGTAATTAGGAACTATGGTGTTTCCTTTTAACCAGCTTAGTTGTTTACCTTGACATGAAACCACCTTGTCTCATTTTGCCAGCCATGCAAATCATGCGATCTACTTTTCTGAACACATTAATATTTAAAAATAGAGTGGCTATGGAAGCTAGACAACCTCTTGGCACTCTTTATAAGTGGTTTTCTCATGTATAATTCAGAGAAATAGACTATTTGAGCGTGATTGCCTAGGGCCTCCCGAAAGAGGGGCTATGGGCATTGCAGGGGATGGTACGTCCTTGCGGGCTGGCTGGGTTGATGGCTCTAACAAAATGACAGTGCTCCTCTCAGGGGAATTAAGAGACAACTTCTAGGCATGAAGGCAGTCAGTTGTCTACTGTACATTTGAGAGGCACTGGGAGTATGACCAAAGTCAGACTAAGCTTTGATTATTATTTTTTTTTATCTGTTTCTTCTGTATTGTAAATAGTTTTCTATTGGTAAAATTATTTGGGCATGAGCTATGTCTTTTTAAATAAGTTTCTGTCCAAATACCACAGGACATTTGTTTTGGAGTACATTAAGTGCTCCAAGCATTTATATTCTTACCCTTCTTAGGACGGGACTGTTCCATTAAAAAAGTAGTTAAATGTTGTCCATTAGCCTGCCTTTTTTTTTCTGAGGCGGAAGTTTGGATGTGTATTAGAAGGTGGCAGGGAAGAGTGTAGGAAGCATTGGAGACAAAGTTAGTATGTATTGTTTTAATCTTTTTCATCTCTGAAAAAACCCAAATGGTGTAGCAGCAGGATCCTGTTTTAGGTTTGAGAATTTTTATTTATCGTCAGGTAGCTTTCTAAACAGTCATCTGGCTTTTGGCAGGTTATTGAAAGGAATAAAGAAAACTCGATCAGAAGTTTGGGGTTGGTGGATTTAGTTGGGTTGGGTTGGTTTGTTTGTTTTTTCTCTGAGGATTTGTAGTAGAATTTTTGTCTTTAGTCTTGTTTTGGGTGTTACTAGTATGTACTGTTATCTTGTGTTTCATAGATAATAACCTGTGGTTTTGAATTACAGTGAATATAGAAGCAGGTTTACAAATGAGGAAACTGTATCATTCTGTCTGAGGGTAATGGTGGGTGTCATCATACTCTATGACCACGTGCATCCAGTGGGCGCTTTTGCCAAAACGTCAAAAATTGATGTAAGTTTGCTGTTGCTAAATAATCTCCTGAGTATTCAAATTCTGTGTAGGCTCCTTTTCTGTCTTCCAGGTTCTAGTAGCAGGTGTATACACTAGGTCGGTGCTAAACGGGTAGCTGTGAGCAAAAATGTATATTTAAGTAGTGAGAAATACAAACTAGGCCTTTGGACATGTAAGTGCGTCATGAAAAATCTGGTTTTATGTAATTCAGGTAGTGTCTAGAAATACTTGTAAACGGTTCTTGTGTTGAAAGATCTAGGTCAGAAATGTAATGGCGGAATGTAATAATTCTTAGTGGATTTATGATAAACATGTATTTTTGCTCATGGTTCCATTTTTTTTAACGTTGATAAAGCAGAGTTTGACATGAAAGTTGCATTGTCTAAAGTTATTATAGAATGGTTTGGGTTGAAAGGGACCTTAAAGATCATCATCCAGTTCCAGCCCCCCTGCCATGGGCAGGGACACCTTCCACTAGACCAGGTTGATTAAGGCCCTGTCCAACCTGGCCTTAAACACTTCCAGGGATGTGGCAGCCACAGGGTTCAAAGTCATTCTCCCTCATCTTATCACTCCATGCCCTTGTAAAATGTCTCTTTCCCGCTTTCTTGTAGCCCCCTTTATGTACTGGAATGTGCTCTGAGGTCTTCCCAGAGCCTTCTCTTCTCCAGGCTGAACAGCCCCAATTTTCTCAGCCTTTCCTCACAGGAGAGGTGCTCCCAGCCCTCTGATTATCTTTATGACCCTCCTCTGGACTCGCTCTGGCAGGTCCATGTCACTCTTCCACTGGGGACAGCAGAGCTGGGTCCAGGTGGGGTCTTAGAAGAGCAGTGCAGAGGTGGACGATCACCTCCCTCACCCTGCTGCCCACATTTCTTTTGCTGCAGCCCAGGACACATTTGGCTTTCTGTGCTGCCAGAGCACATTTCCAGGTCATGTTGAACTTCTCATCCTCCAATACCTCCAAGTCCTTCTCCTCAGAGCTGTTCCAAATCCATTCTCCACCCAGCCTGTATTTGTGCTTGGGATGCCCTGACCTAGGTGCAGTACCTTGCACTTGGCCTTGCTGAGCCTCATGAGGTTCTCAGGTCCCACCTCTCCAGCCTGTCCAGGTCCCTCTGGATGCCATCCCTCCCCTCCAGAGTGTCAGTCACACCACACAGCTTGGTGTCACCAGCAAAGTTGCTGAGGGTGCACTGATGCAGCTTTTTAAGTAGCTAAGCCAATCTGTCATCGGAAAATGTAATACTGAAAGCTTAATTTCTTTCTAATACCCAGGAAATGTCTTTACACTGCTGCTATTTTAAAATATGTATTTTTAATCTTTGACAAACTGAATACAAAACCTTATTGTAAACTCAGAGGGTATTAGCATGGAAAAAAACTGTAATTTTTTTAACTCCTAGATGAAAGGATGCATCAAAGTTCTTAAAGACCAGCCTCCTAACAGTGTAGAAGGCCTTCTAAATGCTCTCAGGTACTCCTTTTTGTTTCTTGGGGTTTTTTTTAATGTTTTGATGTGAGTTTTCATGAATTGTCCAGGGCATTTTCTTTACAGCAGAGTATTCACTGACTCTTACAGGGAAAGGTGAATTTGATTATTGCAGGCTTTTCTTCCAGTGTGTCTTGAGACAAGGATGTATGAAGAAGCCTCTGGGTTTTAAACAGGGTTGTGAACTTGTAATTGTTCATTCTAAGATAACTTTTTCATGCATGCAGGTTAAGAATGAGTCAGTATGGCATGGTAAGTAACTAGAAATTGTGCCTTTTCAGAAAGTACTTAAGGCATGAGTCTCTGTTTTTTTGCTGTAGAATAGATGAGACAAGAATTTGCTGCATTAATTGGAGAAGTAAAGAAAAATTAATAATGCAGTATATTAATCTAAAACCTGCTAATTTGGGTCATAAAGCAGTTTAACATGTTCTTTGCGTGGGTGTCCAGCATTGGAGGAGTGGTAAAAAGTGCCAAAATGTGATAGGCAGATGGAGTCCTCCTTCTTGTCCTTACTTGGAAAAGTATCATTCCTTTGGTAACAAATGGCCGTAACTGGGTGTTGTTACTACTCATGCACTTGCTTGGAATGTGGAAGCTTTAGTTTGTCTTGCCTGAAAGTGTCCAGTTCTGATTTGTTTTCCCTATCTGTAGTGAAGCTGCTTTAATTTCATTTGCCCACTTTTAATTTTTTTTGTGTTACGACGTGGTAAGGAGTGAAATAATACGGTAGTGTAGGTGGCTTCTTTTGCAAAGTTGTTTCAGATTATTAGTTAAAATAAAAAAAAATCCATGCCTAATTTGAAACTTTTTGATTATTTCCATGCTAAAATCATGTTCATCTCTGAACTTCGTGTATATGATCAGTCTTTGAGATGATGATCAGTAAAAACACAGGCTTCCAGAGGTAAAATGCTGCATTATCATTTATTTTCTGACTAGTTTATTGTGATTGCAGCTGAAGTGATCACCAGTCTTTACTAGTACCCCATTTTTTCCCATCATTGTTGACACTATGAAAGTACGTGAAAGGTGTAGTTCAGATTCTCACTGCATTGAGCAGTGACATTAACTTTTGGTTAATTACTCAACCACAATTAACTTCATGTAAGCTAACTTCAATGTAAATCCAGTCCCTGCTCTCAAGCTATCCTTTCCCTGCTCCAACCCTTTCCATGCATAGATGCTGTAACAGTGCTGGTTTTGTACATTTGACTGCTTATCTGGGTAGGATATTTAAATCTTTTCTAAACCACATTTGGAATTGTTAGGAAGAGATGCAGAGGTGAGCTGCTGTGTGCTTGTGTGATGAAAACAGGTTCAAGATGTCGTCATGACAAATTAAGTCGAAATCCAAGTCTTTGATTCTGGAGGAGTGAGAAGTTCTCTTGGTTTCCCAAGAGACAGATAATATGTTTCAAAAGCAGATAGAAGGTGGTACAGATTTTGGAGGGAGATCAGCTTTTTGTAATTTATAATTCATCTGAGTATTGTAATCACGTTCAGCTTTTTCACATGGGCAAAATACCAAGTGCAATAACTTTTCAGGATTTCAGAAAACCTTAGGCTGCGTGTTTGTTGAAAGTATAAATTACCAAAAAGTGCTGAAATCTACAGTGTTCTTAACTTCCAAACTAAAAAGTCATTATATATTTATCAAGCGAACAAGTGAAATAGTACTGCAGCTGTGGATAACAATGAAAGTGCTAATTTAACATGTTAAATTTAAAATATGAAATAAGTTTTATTTTCTTTTAGATTAGTTAGGAAGGAATATCAGGGAAATTAATCATACAAAAAGCCTGCAATGAGGATTTTTAAAAAGAGAGATAGTTAAGTTTTTTGCAATGACTTAAAAACATGCTATTGTCCTAAAGAATTTTGAAAGAGGAAGGAGCTGAAATAAGCACATGCATGCTCTGTAGTTTTAGCAGCATAGTCACTTAACTAAGCAGGAAATTAAGCTGAAAAGTGGTTAAATCCATTGTCTTTGAGGGATCTTAGAAAGATTTGGTCACTGGAAGTTTTGAAGAAGAGTTTCTGAAGCTGTTTTATTGAAGATGTTTCCTGTGGGCAGAGCCCTCAGAGTTAGTCTGATGGATGATTACCTGTCACAAGTGGTACTGTGAGTTTACTATGAAAGCTCATGTCCAGCTGGGGCGTATTTTGAGCACCCCTTGGTGCAAGGCTGCTGGGTTATAATTCTGATTGATAATAGCATTTTCTGATCAGAATGTCTGATGTGTGTTCTTAGTGACCATGGAGTGGATGATGATCCATGGCTGAGGGTTTTGCTCTGGTATAGTCAGATTGAGCCATAACAAAGAAATGACACATTTGTAAGCTAAAGCACAATAGCATTTATGCTCATCTTGACTTTATTTCTGTGTTTAGGTACACAACAAAGCATTTGAATGATGAGACTACCTCCAAGCAAATTAAATCCATGTTGCAATAACAATTACCTGGAATTCGCACCTGCTGTAGACAGTATTCTGCAATGACTGAGATGCACAGATTTTTTTTTTTAGTGATTGCAACTACTATCTCGTTCATTCTTGCTTTTTATTTTCTCTCTTCCTGTTTACCTTTTTTTTTAATCACTTTCTTGTACCTAAGTAAGCTCAGACTTCTTTTCTGTGCCAAATCAATGAAAATTATCAATTCTGGAAAGTATTTCTACTTTTCAGAATAGCCATCCTAAGTGGCAGCTAATTATGCGTTGCATTTGGATTTCTCTGTACTGGGGAAAGATTTGTGACTTGAACTAAATATTTTTAAACTTGTGGTTTTTTTCTTTTTTTGAAAAACTAATATTTAATATTGCTTCTTCTGCATGGCAAGACTGCCTACTTCTGCTATTTAAAAATCCCTTGATGACTTCATTTTCTATTGCAGCTTATTTTCATGTGCAACCATGAGGAAACTAAAAGCAGATTTGTTTAAATTAACTGTGTTTGTACAAAATGGTACCCAACACAAAAGTTTTTTTAAATGAGTAAAAACTGTTTTGTTTAAAAGTTACGTTTGCATTTTGACTCATTTTTGTAAGGATGTATGTTGTATGTTTAACCTTTAATAACTAACGTTAAACTGTGGTGTGTGCGTAGCAAAATTACGTATGCATGTTCATGTCAAATGATTGGCTGTGGATAAGATAATAAAATCAGCTTTCATTTTTCTAAGTGTGGTTTGATTTACCAGTATTTTGAGTGAGATGTCTTCGTGCTCTTTGGATTTTTACAAAAAAATAAATTTATAAATTTTATATAGTGAAAACTCTGCTGTTTCATTACCAGTAACCAGTTGCCTAATCTGCTGATTTAAGCCTAGTGTGTTTTAGGGTTCTTGCTCTCTGCTCTGTGCTGCTTCCCTGTCCCCAGAATTATTACTCAGGGTTTGTGGTGAGGAACTTGGTGCAATTCATGTGGATCCCAGTGGACATTGCTGAAGAACCTGCATCTGGGCTACCCATGCTGCCTCCTCTGTACAGCCATCAGAAATGACGTTTCAGATCAGGCTCTTTCCGTAGCAGGGGTGGGGAGATGAACTTCCCTTGCTCTGTACTGGTGTGTACTCTTATGGATCTAGGTATTTGTACTGGGTAAAATCTGAATAATGACAGCATACTAAATAATGTTTCTTCTTCGGGTAACAATTTATAGCAACAAGTCTTACATAGGTTGGTGAAGAAATTAAAGCTCTTTTGGGAGGGAAAGTGTTGAAGGGGAAAATATAGAGCCCTTCTGAAGGACCTTGGCAGGTTGGAGAGATGGGCAGAGAGGAACTGTCTGAAATTCAGCAAAGGCAAATGCAGGGTCCTGCACCTGGGGGAGAATAACCCTGGGCACCAGCACAGGCTGGGGGCCGACCTGCTGGAAAGCAGCTCTGTGGAGAAGGACCTGGGGGAGAACAGCTGTCCATGAGCCAGCAGTGCCCTGGAGGCTAAGAAGGCCAATGGTGTCCTGGGCTACATCAGGAAGAGCATTGCCAGCAGCTCAGCATTGCCTGCCCCTCTACTCTGCCCTGGCAAGGCCTCACCTGGAGTGCTGTCTCCAGTTCTGGTCTCCTCAGGACAAGGCAGAAATGGAGCTCCTGGAATGAGTCCAGCATAGGGACTGGAGCATCTCTCTTACGAGGAAAGGCTGAGGGAGCTGGGCCTGTTCAGCCTCGAAAGGAGACGACTGAGAGGGGACCTCATCAGCATCTATAAGTATCTGTAGGGAGGTGTCAGAGGATGGACCAGGTTCTGCTCAGTGGTGCCCAGCAAGGACAAGAGGAAGTGGGCAGAAACTGATGCACAGGAAGTTCCACCTGAGCATGAGAAAGAACTTCTTTACTATGCAGTGACCAAGCACTGGAACAGATTGCCCAGAGAGGGTGTGGAGTCTCCCTTACTGGAGATATCAAGAAAGTGTCTCAACATGATCGTGTGCCATGTGCTCTGGTGTGACCCTGCTTGACCGGGGAGGTTGGACCAGATGACCCACTGTGGTCCCTTCCAGACATAGCCATTGTGGTATTCTGTGAAAACAAGAATTGAGAATGACTAGAAAACTGGAAAATAGCATTTTTGCCCTCATGAGCAAACATTAGTGCTTCTCATGTGTGTGGCGCTGTTGTGAGTATGTCTAACATGAGTTGTCAGTGTTCTGGAAAGGAGACTTCAAACCTGCAGGCAAGTGTGAGCCCCTCAGCTTTATTTGGTGGACAAATAATGTTTTGTAACTTTGCATAGCATGCTGGCGCCAGGTGGAACGTATGAGTGTGACCATGCTGGATTTCCTGTGGATACTCCTTCTGCACCATCAAGAAATGGTTTTCCTTTTTATCTTTTGTTTGTTTGTTTTGGAAAGAAGAGATCTGCAAAATGGTAAATCATGACACTTGAAGACTTTGGAGGAGGTTTGGGTGTGTATTGTGGGTGCCTGTATGTCCATCTCTGTTAGACAGGGCAATACATTCTTTCTTTCCTGCCAAAGGTGTTTAGCCAAGGTCCTTGCCACAGAGAAACCAACCCATGTGCTTTGCTGGCCACAGGAATAAAATACTCTTGCTTTGGTATGATACTACTCTAGTCCTTTTGGCAATACCACAGTTTAATCCAGCTGGTAAAAGACAAAACTGGATTTGTTTGGGGTTTTTAAAAAAGAAAAAAGAAATCTTCCCCAGAATCATGTGATTGTTACAAACTGTATACAACCAACCCTTTTGCAGGGATCTGAAAGGGAAACTGTCCTCATCAGTTCATCACTCTGAGGAAAAATAATAATTTAGTGTCAGCCTTGTTGCTGCAAATACAGTTGAATAATAATCCCAGGAGGAGCAAATCATGCTCCTGTCCAATGTTATTTTTTGGAAGTAAAGCTTTCTAAAGGAAACCTAATTTACAGAAAATGAGTTTTAAGCACAACTTGTGTATCTGACAGGTTTTTTTACTTCTGATCTCATTGAAAAACCTTGAAACAGTAAATTAGGCCTGAGTGCTGTTGTGGCAGAACCAGCCATACAGCAGATTCCTTCTTTATCTTGCCTCAGTGGCTGCTGACTAAAACACAATTTCTTCAGTTGACTGTTTTGGACAGATCTTCCTTTCTGCTGCCCTGATGGCATCTTTGCTCTTAAACATCGTTGTTCTTGTGGTCTGAAAATAACTGGAGCTTTCCTTTTTTTCCTCTGGCATTTGTGTTTTGCAGTTTCTCTGCGTACACAGCTGGGACAGGAGATTAGAGCTGGCTTGCCTTGGAGTTGGCTGGCCCACAGCTCCACAAGCTTCTCCACTCATGAGCTTTCCAAGAAAAAAGGCTCTTCCAGTGCACCGGGCATCAGCTGTTTGCAGTTTTGAGCTGAAACTGCTGTGTGTTCCTGCTCAAGCTTTGGTGCTTGTTCCTGGCAAAGTGTGCCGGTTTGGCCAAAATCTAGTAATATAGCCCCTGAGAGAAAACCATGTTACAACCACCCTTCCCTCCACAGGGTTTGGGAAAAAAGGAAATTTTTCCTCGAAG
>VZTD01004678.1:622707-904032 GCA_013397725.1 Rhagologus leucostigma | reverse complement strand
TTTTTTTTTTTTTCCTCAAGCTCAGTTTAAAGGCACAGAAAAGGCACAATATTACTTTTTGGGCATAGAGCATGATAGGGGATACACATGATAGAGTCACCCCAAGACACAAAGCCACTCTTTAATCTTGCCCACTTCATTTTATCTGTGCTGGTGGACAGAGAGCAGCTGGCAGGCCCAGCACTAAGTATTGACCACTAAACAGTCTCTATATAAGTTTTGGGGGAAAATTTTCACTGTTTGGGTGGCTCCACCCTGTGTGACAGCCTGTAATTTTGTGGGGCTGGGCTGGGTGGCACTCAATGGTTAAAATAAATGCAATGCTCAAATTAGCCACCCTCCCTGTGCTGTGAGCTGGTGTAACCAGCCTGTAGCTGTTGTGGGTGGAAGGCCTCCTCCTTGTGGTGGTGTGTCTCTGAGTGTAAACAGTATTGCTCCTTTCTTGTGAGCCTCAGAGTCCAGGCATAGATGGGTCTGTGGGGGAAACATCTACAATGGTGTGTGTGATATGTGTCACAGACAGTAAGGAGGCTGCATGGCTGACAGTGTGCCACCCCCAAGCTCTGAAATGGTTCTGCAGTTCTTTAGTACCAGCCTGCTTGAGTGATGTCGATTTCGGTTCCTTAAATTTCACTTTAAATTGTGGAAATGTCTCTCTTAAAAAAGTGTCCTTTCCTGTCCATATCTTCTGTTCATAAACCACATCAGGATTTCACTTTGCCAGGAACGCTGCCTATTTCCGTGTAGTTTTATTATGGTTGGAGCAGATCTGGAGGGGAGGACCCTGAAATGGCCGTGTTGCATTGGACTTGGAGCATTCCTGGGCAAACATCTCATTCTGGATGAACTGTCCTCTCTGGCTGTTTCCTCCTGGCTTGCAAGGCCAATGCCAGCATGTCTTTTGCAGCAGGGATGTGATTACTCTTCAGACAGCTGCTTCACTAGCAGGCTGCTCATCTTTCTTTTCTTTGGGTTTCTTAAGTTTGATGTTGTCTTTCTGTCCCTGCTAAGACTAAGTCTAAAGACCTAGACTTGTGAAATAACTAACAAGGAGTAGTTAAGGCAGTTGCTGTGAGTTTATAGTTAGCTGTGGCATTTCACGAGTGTGTCAGTAGGAAGTTCACTGTGTTGTTCCCTGGTGCTGCAAACACATGTCATCACAAATCCTGTTGGATGCAGGAGGCATCCTTGAGAGTGCCTTTTTTGGCTGTGGTGATGGTGTTGCTTATTTCTCAAAATCTTGAGAAATAACTCTGTGAAGCAGCTTCTTTTATCAAAACAGAAAACTAGCTCGAAATTACCAAGCTGTTTGCTCTTTCTTGCCCTTTTGGTCTTTTTACCAGCCTAAGGAAAGTTTTTTGAGTCTTTCTCCCAAGCCCAGTATAGTGCCTGCTGGCAGATCAATAGTAGCAGCTCAGGGGCAGTGGAACAAGGACTAAAGCAATCCCAGTATAAAGTTCATGGTCTCAGTTTGCATATGAATTTTGTAATGAATTGCTCTCACACAGGATATTTAAAAACTGGACGATTGCAACCAACTTGGTGCCCTGGATCTGGCCAGTGATCTGCTTCCCCCTGTGCTAATGACCCTTTCAGGCTGGTCTCATCCCTCAGTTTTATCACTGTGATAAAGGTGCCTGGACAGGGTTACCTCTTCTGCCAAGGTTACAACAAAGGGCTGTACCTGGTGAGCAAATCTAGCCAGGTATAAGCTGGTCTCTTATATCTGTGCAATGCTGTGGACTCTGTCACAGCTGTAGCAGTGAGAAGCAGGCCTTTTTGGGGTTCTGTGGGCCAGTGGTGAAGTTAGCAAGCTACTGCGGGTGTGTTACAAATTATAAGACTTGGCCAAGTGGTAGAATTGAGCTTTCTCAAGGGGATCTGCCAGATTGAACACTGCTCTTTCTGATCCTCTGAACATATACAGGAATACCACATGCTGCAGAAAGATCTCAGATAAGGCTGACACTGCTGAAATCACTTGAACCCTTGGATGTTTTATTATGTGGATTCACTGCTGTAGTTATTTTACCAGCAAATGCTTGAGTGCAGCTGGTAACAGGATACACGGACTTGGTGTGTCATGAACATGCTTCCTGTGGTTGCTGTTGTATGTGAGTAGTCTTGAAGCTCCCAGGGCCATGCTTACTTGCAGGCTTTCCTCGGTTGCCCTGCTCAGTCATGTCTGTGTTTCACAGCTACAGCTTCACCCAGGACCCTTTGTCTTCCTTTTGAAAGCATTCATCTTACCCTGTCTTTTATCTGGAAGTGTGTTGGTGCTGTCAGTTGTCTTCCATGTGCTGCTTAGATATTATTGAAGACAGTCCTAGGATGGCTCCTGAGACCTCCGGTTGTGCAAGAGGAGTTGGAGAAATTCAGGAGGTGTATTTGTCTTCTCCCCCTCAGCAGTGTGTTGTGAACTGCAGCAGTCTGCTACCCCCTGCAGGCTCCTGCCCCAGGGCCCTGCATTCCTTGCTCGTGCTTGAGCCCTGTCCCAGAGCCAACAGTGCTCCTGCAGTTACTGCAGGGATCAGGGGTGTCCAGTAGTTGAGGTGGGGAGTTACAAGCACCTGGTGACCATGATGATGAAGTGATATATAGGAGTGCTGTGCCCTGTCCTGGTTCCTACCATGGGGTTCCCTCGTTAGAGGTGGCAAATTCCTGTTGATCCCAAGGTCTCCAGAGGAGTGTTTCTGTGCATTCTCCCCTTCCTTGCCATTCAGGGTGTGTCACTGATGTCTCCATCCTCAGAAGCAGGGAGAGCTCCTGCTGCAGGTAACAGAGGTGGCCTCTGTGGTCATGGGAGTCTAAGACAACCCCAAGTCAGAGGTGGTTTGGTAAAAACATGTATCTGGCCTGATCTGTGGCCTGACCCATCTCTTCCTTGGATGCAGGCAAGGAAACAGCTGAGCTGCTTATTTTATCCTGGCTCCCCATATTCCTGTATTGCGTGATTTCACATGTGCCTATTGTGTCAAAGTGATGCTTGAACATTGGCCAAATGACGGGCCCGTGTCCAGGCTTGGAAAGGAGTGTGTGCACACGTCCAGCTCATCCAGTGGGCTGGAAACACACCCATCATGTGAAGGGGCACATCAGATGTGTCCAAGCACAGGGTGGAGGGAGAGAAGTTATTGCAGTATAAAACTGATGTCCTCATAACCAGCTATGTGACCCCTGATCAGCATTGGTGTGATTAAACTCAGTGTGGGAGTACAGTACTGGAACATGTGAGCTTAAGTAATGTGGCCATCCTAACTGAGCTCTTTCTGGTTTTAAAGCAGTTGCCTTTGTCATCTTTAGTACCCTTACTGTTGTTTTTAAGGTGATAGACTCTACGTTCAGTACTGTACATCTTTGAAATGACTTGTAGTGCCTGATAGTGAAATACCACTTGGAGGCCCAGGCTAGAGGTGGTTTCTGTGTGTGGCAGCTGATTGACTGTTCTGGCTAGAAGAATGATGATTTAATGCCATTGGAAGGAAAGTTGGCTGATGTCATGAGGAGTTTCCTAACGCTTCTCTTACGCTAACATAAACATCTTGCAAGAGAAGTGGAAGGGGGTGGCTCCTTGGAGACATTTAATCTGGATTGAATAAAGGGCAAGAGGTGTCCATTAGGAAATTTCACTGCATTGAAGTGGCCCAGACTGACTGACTGGTCTTTTTCATCTTAAATTGAAGTTTCCACTGGAAATTATGTTTAGGAGGTGTTTCTGCATAGGCAGTTTGAGGTGTCAAAATCCAGAAGCTGGAAAGCATTGGACCAAAACATCCTCCACAGAGCATCGATAATAACTGAAAATATAACTTTGGCTGGAGTTGCAGAAAGCTTTCTTTTGTATTGCATAAACCAAAAAGTGCTCCCAGAAAAGCTGCTGCATGTTGGGAAAGAGAAAGCAGCCGTCCTGAAGATGGCAGTGATGCTCTTCTCAAACAAGCCCTGTTCACTGGCTGAGCGCCGCTGTTCTTTGAGAGCGACTGTCCCACCCGCAGATTCTCCCTCCTGTAAATTACTGCAACATTACTTTTCCCTTCAAAGACTCAGTGATCCATTGCTCTCTTTATTTCTCTCCTTATTTTGACACATTAACACAACTTGCTTCATGCTCTTGCTTTGCAAATGAGGAGCAATTGAAGCGGGAACGTAATTGCGCGTCTGCTCTCAAGGAGGGAATGCATTTCGAAACAGAACGGTCCCGGACTCCAAAGTTGTGCCTCTGCTGATCTGCAAGTCTCTAAAGGATTTTGAAATATGCTGTTAATCAAAAGCTAATTAAACATTTTAATTAGTTTTTATAGTGTGGGTTTTGCTATAGAAGGCTCTGTTTAGGTCCTTGTCATGGGAAGCTCTTGCTTGGGAAGCAGAGCAGGAGGATTTCGGTCAGTTGCTTAGCTGAAGAACATTCAGTCTCGCAGGCACCAGCATCTTCAGTGTCTGTCCCTCTTCACCTATAGCAGGGAGAGCTGTCTCTTGTCAGTGAGGCTTTGGGAACGATGCTGTTCACAGTTCATCAGCTGCTTCCCTCCAGCCGAATGTTGCTCTATACTTGGCCAGCTCACGGCCCCTCCCATGCTTTGGGCTCATATTTATCCTTCAGGTCTGAGCCCTGGTCTCTGCAGCCCCAAACAGCTCCCCAGCACAGGGATGGCTCATCTGAGGCTTGGGTCTGGAAACCCTTAAAAGAAAGATCCGAAGGGAGACCAAGCCCACCCGCTCTGCTCTGGGGATAGATTTCTTCTGGAGTCTAGGGAAGCTGGAGATCAGACCATGGGAAATTTCTGTGGTCTGAACCTAGATCAGCATTTCAAGCTATTACTATGAAGTGCTCTATGCATCTGTGTGTGTACATCTCTCTCATCACCTTCTGTGCTGCTCTTATCAGCACTGTAAGGTTACAATTAAACCTTTGCTGCAGGTAAGGGAGGAGCTGATACTGGGCACCGCAGGGATTTCTTTAGCCTGCTACATCTCCCTCCCACCCCTGGGCTGGGGCTTTTGCTGTATTCTTATTCCCCAAAACTGTTCGGTGTTTTTGTTTTGTTTTATGTTTTAAATAATGTCAATAACAACAGCCTCAGCTTGAGACTACATCCAGTGCAGGCAAATTTCTGGGGTGTGATCAGCCTGAGGCTGAGAATATCCCACACTCTATTTCTCCTGTAAAGGAAGAGTCTAGCTCTCTGAATCTTCACTGCATTTTCGGGTCTGAGCAAACGGCCAAGGCTGTGCTGAGACGTCCAGAGAGTGACTCGGAGGGGCTGTGTAAGGGGATCGGAATTCGGTCAGTCTGCGCCGCTTCCTCCTCAGCAAGGCGTTGGAGATGGAGGAGGGCTGCTGGGGCCAAGCGCTGGGCTGGGTTTTGGGGACGCACTGAGGAGTGGCAGGGGCAGCAGACACCCTGAGCCCCACTTAAGACACAGCCTGATGCTTTTATAAACCATGCAATGCCTGAGCATCAGGAAGCAAGGCTCTGGACCTCAAACAATGTCTGCGTGACCAAGTCACCGATGAGATTCGAGACACCCTTTTTAGAGATTTTTGTGCAAGGATAACGTATGCTGATAGGCATGGTGTAGGCTGCAAATGGGGAAAGCAGACAAATTTACATTGCGTGAGTTTCTGGGGATGCTAATGGAACTGTATTTCTTTTTCAGGAGTGATTTGGCCACTCAGCAGTTCTGTCACCTCTTCTAATCAACAGCTTGTTGCCAGAAATGCCCATTTCTCAGCAGTCAAACAACGTCAGTGCTTGCTGAACCTCAGGTTTCAAGCACGAGATTTGGATTTGGGCCAAAATTACAAGGAAGGGCTTGTAACTCTTTAGTAGCATCACTTGGAGGATCAAAAATCACGATGCAGAGGAAATGCTGCTTCCCACCCCCTCAGTGTCTATTACTGCTGTTGACCATTAGGTGCCATCTCACAGAGGAGGAATTTTTCAGGAAAATGCACCAAAATAATGTGAATTTTTCATAGGGAGTCTTGCACAGTGAACAGCAACACCAAATTGGGGCTGCCCAGGATTGCTGTTGCTAGATTTGCTGAGTCCCACAGGAATTACCCTCCTCTCCTTTTTTTATTTTGCTGTCTGAATGCAGCCACCCGAGAAGCTCATTGGGCTGGCTCAGCCTGTGCAAGCGCTGCAATGGGAGTGTGTTGTGTTGCACGGTCGGTACCAAAGTCAGGCCATTGCTCCCAGCATTCCAGCTTGTGAGGAGGTGTGCCTGGCCCCAGCTGGCTGGCACCACTGCTTCGGAGGTAGTGGCACACCATGGTGGCACTGTCAGTGTATGTCAGTGCTGCCACCGTACCCCTTGCCTGTTGGTCATGGCGCTGCCTGGAGTGCTTTCCCTGCCATGCTCTGATCAGCTCCATGGGCTTGGCAGATCCTAAAGAAACCGGTCTGCTCCTCTTCTCCTCCAGTTCAGCCGTGGCTCAGCAGGGCCCCAAAAGGAGCCTCAACAGGCACGTTTGACTGGGCGTCTCTGCTGAGGCTCCCTGCTCTCTGCACTGGTGCTGCCTGACCTGCACAGCTCGGGTGTTTCTGTACCTCCTTCTTGCAGAAAGAACACACTCACCCTTGGTGAGACAGTGGCTGTAAATCTGGCACAGCCTCCAGCACGTGGGGGCTCTCACGAGTCCAAAATGCTGCCATGTGTCACTGGACCAGCACTGGCTGCTCCAGCACATCTGTTCTGGTGCCTGCCCTGTGCCCTGATTATCACAGAATCATAGAATTGTTTGGGTTGGAAGGGACCTAGTTCGAACCCCCTGCCCCTTCTACTAGACCAGGTTGCTCTGTTCAGCCTGGTCTTGAACACCTCCAGGGGTGGGAAGTTCACAAGCTCTCTGGCCACCTCTCTGCATACCGTGGCATTCCTGAGCTTGCACCCTCTCCGGGGGGACGGAGTGGGGGGTGGTAATATTGGTGGGTTTGAGCCTATAATACCCAAGAAATCACTGGATGGTGTAGACAGAAGTTTGTGGTTTACTATCAAATTCCTTTGGTGACCTGCTACAGCAAAAGAGCACGCATCTGGGCAGGAGTGAAACCATCCTGTGTTGAGGTTGTGGATCTGAGGACCATGATCAACCTTGACAGCTGTAAGGAACGTCTTTTGGCCCTCTTCTGTATAACACCAAAACCCACCTGCTTCCACAATAAAGCACTCCCCACGTTCCTGCCTTGGCAGACTGAAAGCAGAAGGGGCTGTAACCTGGGCACACAGTGATGTAATGTCGTGGGTCATTTGTATTGAGGGACCCAGTCAAGATTGGAGAGCTCTTGCTTTGGCCATTACAAAATGGCTGGTGAAAATGAGTTGGGGGAAAAAAACCCCAGAACAGTAAGTGCATCCAACACTGTATGGAGGAAAGAGTATAAAGCAGACTTCACATTAATAATTAAAGTTTCAGAGAATTGAACAGATCATATTGTATATCAGTGAGTCTTACGGTCTTCCCTTATTGCTTTATACAGTCGACCTGTAAAAGTGTTAAGGCTTGGGTCTCCTGCAATGGGAAGCTGTTTTCTCATTCTACCTTTCTTATATGCTAAAAAACCACTTTAATATAGTTTGCACCAACTAATTTGTATATTTATGTGTGTGTATATATATAAATGCGCATATATAAAACCCAGATACTTGTAATGGACAAGCTATTAATTGCAGTTCCTGGGAGAAAACAAAAAGGTAGCTATGGTAATGTTTTGCTTGTAACAAAACATCTGGGTTTAGATAATAATATATTTCTATAATTACTGTAGAAAATCAAATGTTTGTAGCAAGCAAAGTACAAGTTACAATTGCTTTTCTAGGAATTTAGGAGCTACTAAGCTCCCTCAGACCTGCAGGCGTTCTAGCCCAGTTTTTTGACAATGACCAGAGCGGGGCAGACCACGGGTGTTCCAAGAAACCCTGCAACAAGCAGTTAGGTTATCCCTTATCTCAGAAAAGTTTCCATTCCTCCCCTTCCCTCTGTAATTAGAGGTTAGCTAATTCCTCTCAAATCATGAGAGTTTACATCTTTCCTGAGACTTCTTTTCAAAAATAGCATTAAATATTTACTGCTATAACTCTGGTCATGCTCGTTACTCATCAAAATGTCTAATCGTGATTGGAGTCTTGCCAGGGCTTTGTTATCTTTCAGCTTCATCCCATTTTCCTTCTGCATGATAATCTAAGGATGGGTGAGAGCTGTAGAATGACCAAATAAAGAATGGTAAGCGTTTGTGGAAATTACTGGAAAACAATAAACTTTTTCTCTATATAGTTTTCCCATTTCATGTAACATGCTGTTGCAGGAGCACAAAAGCACAACAACACTACTTTTTGGGATTGTTTTCCATCTTGATAACTCTGTGTTGGTGGCAATCCCAAAGCATGTTGCCCAGAGCTGGCCCTTTCTGACGGGAGCTGCAGTGTGCTGCTGGCTCAGAGCCACCTCAGGTGCCGGGGTCCAAGACCTTGGCTGGACCAGCCCCCTCCTCATCCTTCTCATGTGCTGAGGGTGGTGCTCGAGGGCAGAGCTGCAAGTATTGCCCCGCAGAGAGTAGACAAGGGGACCACTGGTGACGCAGGCACGGAGCTGCTTGGGTACGTGGGATTTTGGAAAGCCTGGGCACAGCGTGCTGTGGAACTTGTGCCGTCTGAGGCAGGTAAGTTGTGCCAGTATGGGGGCAGATGTGGCCCTGGTGGGTGACATAGCCACCTTTGGCACAGAGGGGAAGCGGAGTCAGACACACAGTTCAGCTTCATGGAGATGCACAGTGGGCTGCACACACCCATGTGCCTGGGGATGTGTCTCCAGTCAATTACCAAATATCATCCCTGTGCTGAAATGGGGCACAGAACAGCCCACAGCCACGTCTGATTTTCCTGTGAGCCACAGGCTGGGGCTCTGTGTAAAGGTGAGAGCAGCCTCATTCCAGCCTCAAGGTTTGAAGTGACGGTGGTTCACTGCAGCTGGCAGCTCGCTGGAGCACAGAGCTCTTCCGAGACACCTTGGTCCCTCTGAGATTAGCCCCATGGGGGCTGGACTGGTGTCTGTGCCTGGGATGCTGATACTGGGATGAAAGCAAGGCACTGGGGAATGAAACAGGGCTCTGGTGGAATGATACCTCATCACAGACTCCCTGTCTGGAGTTAGTGATGGATGAGATCCTGCTGATAAACTATCTACCGTGATATTATCAGGATGGATCTCACTGTTAAAAGCTGGTTTGATGTAGTGGAGTTTAGGTTCCTTCCTACTCCTATCAATGATAACACAGTGATGTTTAGCTGGGATAAATACTCCTGTATCCTGCAGGGCTTTCCCTCCCCCCCCCTCATTTGCATTAATAGCAGGCATTATTACAAATGTATTACTGTGTTCTGGAGGGAAAACGGGCAGTCGAGAATCTCTCAGTCTCCCTTGTAAAAGGGAGGCAGCTTTTGCAGGCTGAGTCAATATTTAATCTTGGATCCATCCTTTCCTGTATCTGCCTCCACGGTCAAAGCTGCTGAATAGAGAGGAAAACAAATTTAAACTTCCTTTGGAAGTTTAGTGAGCATTCAGTAACTATTCTATTCAGTATGGAGGAAGCTTTGCATTTGGAAGAAAAATTCATAGGCATTTTCCAATGTTGATAGGTGGATCTTCAAAAAACAAAGCATCTTCCTAAAAATCCACTAAAAATACTGGTGTGTTTATTTGTATTTGAGTGCAAATGAAGGTATCTCAGGACCTTTGATTTAAAGATTGAGCACTCACAGTGCTAGGAGCTGTAGAAAGGGGAAAAAGTAGGAGAGCAGCTGTTCTGGTGATCAGATCAATGTGATTATTGGTTACATATTGGGATACAACATGGAATGGGAAGAGAAAAATGAACTGGAAGGACAGACTGGTCATAAAAGCATAAGTTTTTCAGAAAAGACAATATCCTAATTCACAATTTAGTGGTCCCCAGGTGGTGTGATTTACAGTAGGGCTGCCTCCACAAAGACTTTAAGGTAAAGAGAGGCACATCTCAGGTCAGCTCTGGAGGGGATGCTCAGGAGTGAAGCTGAGGCTTCACCACGGGGTGGTGGTTTTATCCCATCCTAACCATTGCTTAAGATCACACTTGTTCTTCAGGCTTTGGTTATTGCTCAGGCAGCAATTTATCCGAATGAGCAAAGAGCCCCACACTCTTTTCCTTCAGCTGCAGCTGATTCAGATCCTATTACTGTCTCTGACGACGTGGAATTGCTCTTTGTCGGATTCATTGCTGGTGCTTTCCTGCACGCGAGCGTGGGGGCTGCTGCAGCTGAAGTACAAAGCTTTGGCCTCCACCCCCAGCACTCCTGACAGAGTGGCTGAGGTAGCACATAAACCCATCCTCATGCATTTAGATGTCTTCATCAGCAGAGAGAACAGTTTGGGAAAGGGACATTTAAAAATCTCTTTGTTGGGTTTATAGGTTCTTTAAAGCCACTTAGTCATTAGATAGCAGGTTAAAATTAGTCCATACAAGATGAGGCATCAACAGAGTCTTTTCCCAAAGCTCCTTATTAGCATTGATTTTTCAGTCAGGAGAAGAGTCGGGTAGTGGAAGATTAAATTAATGATGCTGCGGTCAGTACGGTTTGCCGGAAATGCCTGGCATCTTGTGCAGGGATCTTGTCACGTGGCTTTTCATGATACAAAACCTGAAGATTCAGCAGCAAGAACACATAAAGGTCATTCTCATTTTAGGGTGTTATTTTGACTGCCGTGAAAACTACTTTTCCCCCTCTGTCTTTCATTTCACTGGTAGATGGTGGATGACGTGACACCATCCTCATTTTTCAGAACTTCATTTAGATAATTTCCTGATGATTGTGGCCTTCAAATTCATCCAAACACTTAGAAATAAGAAACTGATTCTTTCAAGAAAATCCAGTGAGAATGATAATTTTTTTTTTGGTTTGGTTGGTTGGGGTTTTTTTCGAAAGCCACCTGTGAGGGAATGCTCTGCAAAATGGTGTGCTGGAAGGAGGGGATGTATTCCTAGTCCTTCTGTCTCACTGCTTGGCTGTTGCAGACCAAAGGGCTGATGTAACATCTTGAAACTGATGGGACTTTTTCCCCTGGCATCAGTGGGCAGCAGAGAGATGTGAGGGGAGGAGGCAGCCCGGCCAAGGCTGGAGCACGCCCTGGTACCTTCAGGTATCTCCCTCTCCTTGTGACTGTGGGAGAATCAAGGGGCTGTGGTCGGGTGTGTCAGATCAGTCTACAAAGGCATGTAGTGATAAAACAAGGGGGAATGGCTTTAAACTGAAAGAGAATAGGTTTAGATTAGATATTCAGAAGAAATTCTTTACTGTGATGGGTTTATTGCTGCCATTTTCTGAAGGGCAACACTTGAATCAGCACAGGTGCAGTTATAAACTCATGGCACACACCCTTGGGTTGTAAAGTGTCTGCAAGACAAGGAAGTCACAAAACTCTGGTGCAAATACACCCTGACGTTTTCCATCTTCTTTTTTCCTACAGTGGAAGCAGCAAGGACTGGATAGCCTCAAGTCTGTGTACTGATGGTGTTAAGTGATTGACCATAGAGCTTTATTAAGAAAAACCTGCAGGCCAGTTTGTTTTGCACTAGTGAAGTCACCAGAACTGTAATCTCGTGCAAAGTTGCAATTACAAGCTTCTTAAATGAGAAACAGTGATGACAAAATACTAATCATGATCTTTGCCTGACAGTTGACCGGTCACCAGTGTTCTCTATAGACATTGTCAAAGTCCTGCTGATATGTGAGAAGTCCTTTTTTGGATTGTTTGTTTTTCCTTGAAGCATTTCACAGGCCAATTTCCTGTTCCACAGGCCAGTTCCAGCCCATCACTGGTTGGTCCACACCTTGCAGGCTGCAGACCACTGGTTTAGCGGACACTTGAGGATTGGACTAGTGCATCCTGTGGGAGGGAGATCTCAGAGGCTGTAGGGGAGCTGATGAGGTGACTCCTCTGAAGGAGCTGGCATGAAGGTGACCATGGAGGGGTCACAGTAAGGAGCCAGCTCTGTTTATTGACGGTCAGTATGGTGTTGATGTGCTGAGCTCTATGGGGGTGGTGGCCTCTCTGGAGAGAGTGGACAGGAGCTAAGGAGAATTAGAAGGAAGGAGGGAGTGGAAATAACAACTGTATCTCCCCTTTTTGTTAGCCAGTTGCTTTATTCTAGTTGATGCCATCATTTCATAAATCAGATCAGAAGACAACAGTGGGTCATTCTGTCCTGACTGAAGTGATTAAGTAGATCTGTGCTATTAACTGCAGTTATCTTCTGAAAATGTCAGACTTCCTGCCAAGATCCTGCCATGAGTTAAAAAAGCATCTGCTGGCTGAGGATTCAAACTCCGGATTGGAGGCAATCATTTGTAACTCTGAAATAAAAACCCATGGATCGAGCTGTCCCTTGGACCACTGGATCCTTCACCTTGCTGCCCTTTGGTGTTGTAGTTCTCCACAGAAAACTCCCATGCCCAGCAGTTTTGTACCATCTTTATGGTTTCTTTCCAGCTGAGATACCACATAGCTGACAGTTGTTTATTGGGAGGCAGTGGTGGGGAGAAAGAAGTTCTAAAGAAATTAAATATTCTTTTTTAAATGGCAGATCTTTTTCTGAGTACTGACTCTGTTAAGTCAGTGGCTCCCTTAGACATCTGGCAAGTATTTTGGTTGTATCTGAGAGATTTTGGAGGAGGAAATAACCTGGGCACTGGCATTAAATGTAGTAAGACAAAACCTTACTATATTCTTCTACTCAAAGAGAGGAGAAGAAATTGCTGCTCTAAGGAGGGAGAACATTTGCCGCATTGCAAAATGGCACAGGGAGCTTTTACTGCAGCCTGAGCTGGGATTAACATCCCTGCAGGAATGTTTTGAACTGCCTCCTGATTGTCTGGAGATCGCTCAGGACCTGCCGCCCCCCTGCCGCGGCAGTGCCGGCCGTTAGCATTCTTCATCCACAAATGGATGCTGGATCACACGTCGGCCCTTTAATAGTTCCCTTTAGGATCTGAGGACATAAAACATTAGGAAACTTGCAGTGCTGTAATAAAAGCCACTGGGGATGTTTGGTAAGACAAACTATTAGAGGTTTCCTTCTGCACGAGTAGTCTGTGTGTGCGTTCATTTGTGTGTGTGTGTGTGTGTGTGTGTGTGTACGTAATGTTTGCTTCAAATGAAGTGCATAGACAGAAAGTCAAAGCTTACTCTCCTCTTCCAGGTCAGGGCAAGACCTTTGATGTTGACAACATGTGAAAACACAATCGATGCTGAATTTTGTGTATTGGGTTTTACTGTTTTCTTAGGATTGCTTTCCAGCCTTATGAGGATGCAGCAGAAATAAAATGCAGAGTCTTTACAACTGAAATGCCCTTTATATTGACAGTGGAAAGGCAGGGCTCCCAGCTTTTATTTCCCTTGGAATTTTGAATGTTATCTTGCCTATTGCACTAAACTTCTCCGAGAATCCAGTTAACTTTATTGCTGCAACAGGAATATTCCCCTGATGCTGTGAGGCTGCAGGAAGCAGCTCAGACTGGTGGGACAGTAGGGGAAGGACGATTGAGTTGTCTGGCCTGTGCCTATGTCCTCACCTGTCACTGTTCCAGAACATTTGCTATATTTACCATTGCCTTTGCTTCCAGTGGAAAGATTCAAAATTGTGGATATTGGGAAGAGTATGTTCACTTGCAGGCTGTTAGGCATAAGGTCATTGTCACTCAGTTCCTGAAGTGGTTTAATGGCAAGGTTCAGCTAGGTTTGCTGGGTTCAACTTCTTGTTTGTAAGGGTGTCTGCCTCAGCAAAGAAAGCATCTCCTGAAGCATCACTGCAAGAGCACCTCAGCTTTGGAACAGCAACTGTGGAGCCTGGGACAGATGGGGATGGTAAATCCTCCCACCTACATTGTGTTAAGGGAGTTCTTCCACACAAGTCCTGCAGCATTATCCTCTCTCTCCAGGTGAGGATTTCCCATTTGTGAAGGTAAGAGTGCTGGGCTGTGCAGGACACATTTCTTTCCTGTGAATTCAGTGCTGTGCCAGGAGAATTGGCCCCTAGTGGGCTGGTGTCAGTGGCTCCAGGCATTTCCCTTCCTGGCATGCTGCAACCATATGGACACGAGGACACACGCTGCTCTCACAGCCGGCGGTTTTGCTGCAGCTGACTTTTTTTCCCTTTAAACTTTCAATTGCCTGTGATAATACTCAAGCTCAGAAGCAGTGTGGCAGTGATGATCCTCTGCTTGTTGGCTGTAAGAATTTATTTGCTTGTTTATCACCCACCCTTGTAATAGCTTAAACCCAAGGTCAGGACAAGAAAAGATTAAAAAACCTATTTTATAGTCTCATGCAAATACCAGGGCCATCAGTGGTATTATCCCAGTAGGATGTTAGACCTCAAACTCTTATATTCTTGTATTTTTGCATAACTTTGTCGATGTTCGCTGGGAGTGAAAACTGTTGTGTCACATCCTCAGCTGCTACAAACTGGCACGATGCCACTGAAGTCAAAGGGGGAACAATAATTTACATCAACTGAATTTTCTGGCATTGTGAAGTGGTAAGGAGGGGACCCAAATGGTTTCCCCACATGCCCTATACTGAGTGACCTGCTGTGTCCAACTTCTACATGGTAGATTTATCATTTTCTTCTGCTGCTTGGCAGTTTCAGTCTAACCCCTTTTCTCCACTTCTTTCTGCCAAAAGCAAAATAAAAGAAATTAGCCAGGTCTCCATCGCACTGGATGCATCTCAAAATCCCTTGGAAATAATGTAACTGCATTCTAGTAATATTTGGCGTGGATTTTTTCCATCCATGGTGTATGGCTACTAATTATGGGTTTTTCAGGCAGTTGCAGAGGGCTGTCTGTGGGAGTCAGGAGTACTGAGCATCTTAAAGCCAGTAATTCATATCCATTACAATTTGGGGTGACAGACGTTGTTTTATGAACTATGACAAGGAACCCTAAAGTTCAGTAGGAGATGGAAGCACCCTTTTTGCATTAAGGTGTTTTAACAAAGAAATGAATATATATATGGGTGTGGGTAATTTCTTTTTTTTTCACCTGTTTGTCTGGTTTATCTTTTACATATCTCCAGTAAAGTTCCTGGAGAAACTTGTTTCTTGACCATGGAATTACTTTTAACCACTTATTTATTTCCTTAAAAATATTAATCTACCAATTATTTTTTGCTGCTTCCTCCCCTCAGTTTTTCTGCTTGCCACAGAGTCATTCCCAACCTCTAACATTAATGATATCCAAGGATAAGTAGGAATGTGGTACAAATTTGCCGGATTATTACTGATTTGTCTGGGAGAGGGAATGGAGAACATTATGCATGAGCTGTGAGGGTTCTTTAGCTTTTTGTATGAGTAAAAGAACTTTTCTTGTGGGTCCAGGTACCACAGTGATGGAGCACAGATGGAGCTGGGACACAAAGGTACAAAGCAGAGACAAATAGGGGTGCCAGGATCTGCACTTTACCTAAAGGCTGTTATTGCTCTTCACCTTAGTGACGAGTTCTCATCTCTTTTGTACCAAATTGTGTGCAGTTAAAGGGAAGAGCAAAGAAGAGCTTGTTTCTCTCAAGCTGCTGGTATCAAATATGGGGCCTCCCAACACTGGGCTGACAATGGGGAGAAGACATGCCCTCAGATGGGGTCAGGCAGAGCGTGAGGCCAGGAGAAATCTGCCTTATTTCAGCCTCTCTCACCTGGTTGATCTGAGCCTCAGCACTATTTCAGCTGAGGCTTGAGACACAGTGAAACACTGTATAAGAACCTGAATCTCTCCAGGTATCTTTGTTGAGAAGAATCTGCAGTGTTTCCTCCTCAAGCTCAAGTTGACTTGGGGACCAGTGACAGATACACTCAGCTTGGTTTGTGTAAAGTAATGAGTTATTTTGGTGCATTCAAATCGTGTGCACACCATATGCTGGGGGTGAAGAGAAGGCAAGTTGTGCTGGATTTAAAGTGCAGCCTTTCCATGTGCTCCTGTCCTCTTCCCAGCCTTTCCCTGCTCCTGTCCTTTCCTCAAACTGGGAGCCCTTTTCACTCTCCTGCCCTTAACCTGAGCTCTGTAGGACACCAGCTAAGGGAACATACTTGCTTTGTATGGTGAATTAATGAGTTCAAATGGTCACCTTACACAGCAGAGATGTGTGGGAAAGAAGACCTGTGTCGATGTGAAACATGTGTGTGCCTGTCCAGAGGATGAGGCATCTGATTCATAAATCAGTAGCAGGGAGGTAAGGAGAGATGTGGGGGTTTGGTAACAACTGTCCGACTTAAATGGTGCATTTTACTCTTTTTCATCTTAACTCTCCCAAGAAGATCATATTTTTGACTTACATGTTTTCTCTCTGGTGCTGGCCAGAGTTTAAAGCATCCAGAAGGTCAGCATGTTCCTATTTCGTGTCATCTTGTGATTCCTGGTGATGCTCTGGGCACACAAACCTTTTCAGGATCTGCAGAGTACTTGTTTGGGGAAACAAAAAAAGGCTGCAAAAGCTGTCTGAAAACTGTATCTTGTTTGCCCCTTTGGGCAGGTTGGAACTTGGAGTGTGTTAATGCTGGAGTGAGTAGGATGTGAGGAAATTCAAAAACTGCTTATCTGTGCTGGAATCATTTCCAGCAAAGACATGGGAATATGTTGTAGGGAAGGACGTAGAATATATTGTCCTGCTTACATCAATTGCCCCTTTAATAAAGACTCTGACTGAATTTGCGGTAGCTCTACACATCAGACAGGGAGTTGTCCCATTGCAGTGAAATCTGTAGCCCATGAAGAAGCTGCCTGGGGCAGGCAACTCCTGGAGATGGGGTCTGAGACCAAAAAGTAGTTTTGGGACTGAGCCTGTGGTTGTCAGGATCTCCTCTTCCCTAGTGTGATTTCATGTTAGTTGTTGCAGCTACGGATGTTGAGGAGAGCCCCAAACCTGGGCGCTGGCCTTGCCCATGGAAGCAGGCTAAGGTACAAAGGGCTGGTCTAGGTCAGAGAGAATACAGGTGGAAAGAAACCTGTCCATTTTGCCAGAAGACAGCAATTCCATCTGATATTTTAGAAAGGCCTCTCTTTTAACCCTTGTGCTATCTGCATTAGCAGTCCCTGAGCATTGCCCGGGGCTGAGGGAGAGGAAGGCTGTGCTGAAGCAAACCACATCATGTCTTCTCCCACACCACAAAGGTCAGGCAGGTCCTGCCACAGCCCTGGAGTTCCTGTTTACGCCATACATGACGTTCTCAATCCCTTCAGCACTTGTGGTATAGTTCCTGCAGCTCTTCTGCGATAACTAACTCCAACTGGCACAGCTGAGACATCAGCAGAATGAATCCTTGGAGTGCAGCCAGCTCTGGCTTTGATTTTGCACTTGTGTCACTGATGTCAAACCTTTGAACAAGGCCTCGGGCCCTGCTACAGTGTGGGGCAGATGCATGCAAGAAGGACATTCTTGTCTTGTGGGGACAACCAGAGTCACAAGATCTCCAATGGGATGCCAGAGTGCAAGTGTTTGTTGTGGTCCAAGCCACGACTTATTTCCTCCTCCAGTGACGCAAACTTGTGTCATTCCCTTTTGGTGGCTGAGCGCGTGCGAGGGGAGATGCTGCCCACCCCAGCGTTCCTCCATTTGTACATGTGCACGTGTTTGCTCAAACCCAGAAATGAGGGGCTTGATGCAAAGATGACTGGGTGGGATCTGTGGGCTGCTAGAGCTCTGAACCAAGAGCTGTTAGGCTGGAAATCTCTGAATGAAGATCTGGAGAGTGTGGGGTGTGTAGCATCTCATGTCACTGAGACTGGCAGAAGCTGGTGAGCTTCTTAAGCTTCTCCAGCTGTTGTAGTGTGCCAGTGGCCAGCAAGAGCCAGCAGACCCACAGCTGCAGTGGTTCAATGTCCACACAGCACAAGAGCCCTACGGCTAGGGTGAGTTCCCAGAAGGCTGTATGGGACACGCAGATCACACTCCTTATCTGGCCACCGACATCTCCTCCCCTTCTCCCCCGCTTCTCCCCCGTATTTGGTTTCCCTTCCAGAAGGTTCTGTATTCCTCGATCCCCCATTGGCCCGGGTTAATTCTCCCCGCCTACCCCTGTTATGATTGGTTGTGTACCCCCATCCCCGCCTTTGTAACGCCCTTGCTGCTGTGCTATTGGTTCTTGTGTGTTTTCCCCGCCCCTTCGTAGGGGTATAAAACCCCATGTCACAAACAGGTTTTCGGTTCTTCATGCCCTTTCCTTGACTTCTGTTGGGTCGTTGTTCCTTCAATAAATCCTTCTCCTCTCATGAAGAATCTCCTCTGCCTCAGCATGCCCTTGCCTCTGGGAGGTAAGGTGAACTTGAGCTGGGACTTTGGCTGCTCTCCCGCGACACGGTCGGCCTCCGTCT
This sequence comes from Rhagologus leucostigma, assembly GCA_013397725.1. Classification (NCBI taxonomy): domain Eukaryota; kingdom Metazoa; phylum Chordata; class Aves; order Passeriformes; genus Rhagologus; species Rhagologus leucostigma. Next base: position 885,634 of record VZTD01004678.1, on the reverse strand, counting down.
CCCCCTCCATCGTGGGCGGTGCCTGGCGCTATCTGTCACTGCTAGCCGGCAGTGACCGCCACGGCATCCAGCTGCAATCAAGAGCTTCCCAGCAAGAGCCAAACATTTGCCATCAGCGTCTGTAAGAGCTGTGGGGAAGAAATAGCATACTCTTACCTAGTCTGTGATAATAACAATGCACCTGCTCCCCGGTTTTGCTGTAGGTGTGTGTTTTGTAGGGCAGGACTGTGTGTGAGAGCAGCAGCTGTGGCGTCGCCTTACAGAATGCTAGTAGTGGAAAATGCGCCTGCATTGCACATGCAGAGGCATTTATCATGTTGAAGAGTGTTCTGTAGAAGTTACTATTTTCCAGGGGACACTGCTTGGTCCCTTCCTTTTCCTGACAGTGCATGGATCTTTGAAAGCACCAGTCTGTTCCTGTACATCACAGCAGTTCCCACTGAGCAGGTGGAACAACCTCTACAGAAAAACTTTCTGGTTTGGAATGATAAAGATCTTTTTCTCTGTGGAAATCAAAAATTTAGTATGTGTAAATTCTTCCGATGATAGCTGATTTCTTTTATTTATTTTTTTCCCTGTCTTTCCTTGTAATGGAAACTTGCCAGTGTTTTACTGGTTTACTATAAAGATTTCTAGATGCTACAGCAATAATGAAATTTCCCTGGCTTTATTGTGTTTTATGCAGACAATTGCATGTGAACTGAAGGTCTGACTTGATATCCTCAGCAAGATGGGACAAGTTCAAAAGCCTGTTAAAACCCAAGTCAAAATATTTGTCTGAGATAATTTGGCCCTGTCACCTGCAGCTGTGAGGCTTCTGTGCGGAATGATTCTGAAACGCTGAAGGAGATGTGGCTATGTCTTAAATGGCTTTTCCAATAGAAACCTTTGCTCTTATATTTTTGGAGAGAATGTTTCTACAGAGCCAAAGCACTGTATGCTTTGATTTGACATTATATGAGTTGGAAAATATAAGTAGAATTACATAATCTTACATAAACATTTTTCTTGCCTGACTGATAGGTTTCCCCCTACACACACTTTAAAATGTTGGGGGTTTATTTCTTTAAGTCTCAGTTCTGATGCTTGAAATAATTTTTTTTTTCTGATTCACAGAGGTTATAAAAGACTAGGTTCTCTGCTATTATAAATTAATTAAATTACAGAGTAGACCATGGTGTTACTACAGGTGCTGAAAGGTTTTCTCTGCCTTCCTAACTTCTCCAGTCTTATTATCTGGCATGAAAAATTTCAGACAATTGACTTACCAGCTTTCCAGCAGCTATGGCCAGTCATTCTTCTTAGTGAAAATCAGCCAATCCTTTTCTAACATGGAATTAATGAAGTGATGAAAATTTACATCAGCAAAGGATTTATCACAGAGCATTACTGGTGAATTAAAGGTATTTATGCTTCCATAAATACCAACCACTGTTGATAATCCAAGACTTGAAGTCTTAATTCTGTCACTTTATAGTTAAGCTGGTAGAGAATAAGAATGAAAGAGGGATATTTTCCCCTCTTTAGTTAAAAATATGCTTATTTTGTTCCTCCAGTAAAGAGAAACGATTACTTGAGCAAAAATTATGATCACTCTAATTGGTGATCTAAGAAATGTAGCGGGCTTATGCAGAAGGTTTTCATTGTGTGCAATAGAAAGGTATTTTGATATCCCTAAAGCTTTCTTCTTTTATCTTTGCATCTGCTGTACAGAGTAATCAAGTGCCAACTCGCATAGGGCCAAATGGGCCAATGAATCCTCTTCTTCTTCACTCACCCTGAAGTCTTCATTTCACTGTAACGAGTTAAAGTCAGAGGTAATTCATATGGTCTGACACCTGTCTAATCACCTATAGCTTAAATGAGACCTTAAAGAACCTGTGTGGTCATTGTGAACCTACTCAGGTAATCCTGAGTCCCAGAAATAGCATTCCTAAAATATACACTGAGCAATTACTCATTTTTTTCAATTGGCTGGGTGCATGCCGCAGGGTGTTGCTATTGTAAACTACTCACAGTTCTCTCCTGTTGTGTTTAAAACAATCACACCTGGATTTGTGCTCTTCCCATTGGATGTTGGCAATGTCTTTGTAAAGTATTCCTCGGAAGAGAGGGAGAGCATGCAGGTAGGCAGTGACATAAAGACCAGGTACCACCTGTACTCTGATTAGGCCAGATCAGGAGACGGTGAGTGCTTCTGCATTAGTAATCAAGTTCAAGTCCCAAATGTTGTGAGTAAACTATTTCTTGTCTTCTTCCAAGGAGAGAGGACATATACAAATAATCCTGAAAATACATGGAAGCTTACTGAGAAAGCCCTTCCTATAGGAATGAATGTTTGTTATTTTTGTATTGGGATGGTGCTCTGAAAAGATGCTTCTGGGTACTGAGAGAAGGGAGAATGGTGTGGGAATGTACCCACTGGCAGCCTGAAGTAACGTGGAGTGTTATAGGGAATGTCTGGTCTTGACTGTGCAGAGTCTCATGCACGTTCCCACTGCCTCACTTTCTTTTTGTTCCTCAAATAAAAGCAATCACTCTGCCTATGAACACATGGGATTAGAGGTGAGTATTTAGCAGCATTAATTCATGGTCTTTGTGAGAGCTCATTCTTCCTCACCCCACCCCAGAGCATTTAAACCTTCTCTCTGCCAAAATATAATAAATTGCAGGTCTGGCACCTAACAATTCCTCATTCAGGAAGCCAAGGATGAGGGCAATTTATCTCCTAACGATTAAACCTGCAGAAAAAAAAAGGGTGAATTGCCTGAATGAAATTACTACCCATGCATTATTCAGCCACCCGTTGGGAGCTCTGCGGGAGAACAGGCAGAGACCAGCATCCCATATCAGGTGCATTCCTCTGGGATGGGCAACCCATGCCAGTCCCCATCTTCTCCCCGTGGGGAGTCAAGGGGCTGTAGATGGCAGCAAAGGCTGTGGGATGGGAAGGCACGGTCAGAGCTGGTTTCAGGGGCTCCTGGGGAGACAGCTGGTGGATGCATGATGGCCTGAGCTTTGCAAGGCAGTGGGAAGAGGAAGGGTGTTCACCCCATGTTAGGGCTGAGAAGACATCAGAGAGGATGTGTCCTGCAGACCAGAGGAGTGTGACAGAGAGAAGGGGAGAGGAGAACTCTGTGCATTGGTGTGTGCTTGGCTGCCCTGTCCAGACTGTCCAAATCCCACCTGTCCTTTGCTGTTGTAAGTCCCTCTCTTGGCCCATGTACAAGGCTGTGCTGCACACGGTGGCCAGAGGGCTTTGCTTCCTCCCCAGGTGCAAAGGGACCTGAAAACTGCTCAGAGACAGGAAGGGACAGTGAAGGAGGCACAGCTAATCATCTGTCGTGCTGCTCTCCTTTTATATCTGCTAAATGACTTTTTTCCCATGTTCAATTATAGTGCCCAATTGGATATGCAGATGTTAAAATTTTGGTTTTGAGTGCAAGTTATGGAGCCTCCCCTGAACTGCACCTGTAGTGTCACAGCTTCTGTGGCTGCTTTTCCCTTGTCTTCCCAGTCAGACAAAGAGCCAACAGGTGGGACAGGGTGTTCTATGGTGAACTCCCTGATACTTGCTCCTACAAAAGACAGGGTTCCTAATTGAGCTGGAACTAATGATCAGTGTGTCACATCTGGCACATGAGGCTGCACAAGGCTTTCAGGAACATCACTCATGCCCGTCCTGGTTTAGGGGTAAACTCTGCTGGCTCTCCTGACTGATGGGTCAGCTTTGGTGCATTAACCCCATACTATACCTTCCCTGCAGGGTAACCAAGCTGGGAGCCATCCTATCATTTAAACTCAGAGGCCTGAAAGATGCAGGGGAATTCATCCAGATAATTGCTCCTCAGTGAACTCAGATGTTGGCCTGATGCTGACCATGGTGTCCCTGGCACTGCTGCTGGGGAGCAGAGGGAATTTACCCACTTTTCTGCTACTTTACAAACTCTTCCCTGAACTGTCAGTTGCAATGCCCTAGAAAACTGATCAGGGGCCAGCATATGTATTTGACAATATGAAAAAATGTATTTTCCTCTTGGAAAATCTAATAAAAGATCCACCTTCAGTCTCCAGAAAAATCACCTCAAATCTTTTTCTTTAGTCTCCTTCTGGCTTCGGCTGATGTAGGACTAGGGCAGAGGGTGTGCGCAAGTGCTGAAGTGAAGTGAGAGCTGCAGTGCTTTCACTGAAGTAGCATTCCTTGGCAGGCTGAATGCAAGCCACCTTTAAGCTGTGCCAACTGGCTATTTTGAGTCTGGGAAATAGGCAATACCTCTAGGGTGCTAAAAGTTCATGAGTTTTCCTTATTTTGATTGCAATATATAATGGAGAAACCAATGCCCTTTGCTCCAGCAAGTTGTAAGCAAGTTTTGAAAAGTAACGGGGTTCTGGCTGATGTCTCTCCACAGTGAAATCTCTTCTACTTCCCAGTCTTGAAGTATGGCAAATGGTTTTGGCCACTGATCAGGATCAGGAGAGAGTTTTTCGTCCCAGAGCAGTGAGGAAAACTGGCTGACTGTGGGTGAATGAGCAATGGCAGTGCTGTGGGAAGTAGGTTGGCACCTCTGTGCCAGGAATGGATGGCAATCCCAAATGGCTGCTCCAGTGCAATGTGTAGCCTCATCCCTTGTGAGTCAGCCGTGCCTCATACCCGAATTTCCCTCGGGCAACTCTTAAATGGCATATCATGTCACTGAGACTCATGCAGTTACAAAACAGCCTAGCTGAAAATGGGCAAGGAGCACTCTGGGGTCTGTCATTGAGCCCTTCTGTAACAGCCTGGGGACTTGCATGGCAGGGGTGGGTGTTGGTCTCACATCAGTGTATGTCCAGACTTACTGGAATTGGTTGAACTGAGGGTCATGTGAGGGCTGGTGAAACTGGATGGATGCATTGTAGTGTGAGAACAAAAAGAAATGGTATTGCACCCATCAGCTCTGGTCCATGAATAATAGAGATTCCTCATTTACAGGATGTGAGACAATTGTTTAATTATCTCAGTGTTTGCTGGCATTTTTCTTCCTTTTTGTCACATCTTTTAAAGCAGCATGTTTAAAAACAAGGTTGCAGGAGACAGAGTGAGTCTTATGGAGCCCTCATGCCCACTCCTGGAGTATGGACCTCCACCAACAGTGACCTCCAAGAGCCATTCCCAGGGGGCATCACTTTTCTACTTCCATGCCCAAAAGCGCCATGGGATTTTTGTTCACCTACTCAAACGGCCTTTGAAGGAGACAACAAGGGCCAAGGGAGAGCTAACAAATGATCCCTCCTGCTCCTCCTCGCCCTCCTGGCAGCCTGGGGGCCGTGTGGCTTTAATTAATCAGTCGACTCACGTAGCGACACTGACACAAATGGCACCTGCTGTCATCCTCTCCCACATAAATGCTGGTGATAAATGGCACGAGCTGTGCTGGCCAGTGATTCCAGTTGGCCGAGCAGAGATGGATGCTTGTGTCCCTCTCTGTGACGGAGGAGTTAATCATGATGAAGAGTGAACATGGAGGGCAAGCAGCTCCAGCCTGCTCTTCCAAGGAGGGTGCTGTGGTCCAGTTCACAGAGAGCCTTTGCCAACAGTTTAGAAAGGCACAAAAGGTACCACGTTCTCCCTCGTGTGCCAGCAGATGGATTTGGCGCAGGTTAGTCACATTTTAGAGGATGTTTTAGGTGAGTGCGTATGGGAGGCTGGTAGCTGCTCCTCATCATTAGCCCCTCCTGGATGCAGTGTGCTTTGAGTTCCTCTTCCAGCAGAAATGTCCTGTCTGGTGCCACCAGGAGAGCAGCTCTGTTCCAGCCTGTGGGAGGCAGAGACACTGCTTCTGCCTGGCAGGACTTTCAGGTTCCTCAGGAGAAAGGTTCATTAGGTATATCTTCAGGTCCTGCTGACCCAAAGGGTTTTCTTGGTCCATTTAATACATCCAGAGGGAGGAGTCTGGGTTTTCCAAGCTCCCTGAATCCACCATTGCTCCTCTCTCTGCCAGCACTGTCTCACTGTGAAATCCCAAAGCTCCCTTCACCATGCATGTACCTTCTAGGACAGAAGATTCTGTGAACAGGAGTGTGACTCGCCATAGAGCCTCTTGTGAGGTGATGCAGCAAGGACTGTCTCCAAGCCTGGAGTATCGGGAAAAGGGTCAATGCCATCAGATGGCCACATACTCCTCCCTGTGTTTAGCCAAGGACATGTGCAGGTCTGTGTCAAGTATCTGCATGGCTCTTAGGCCAGTACTTCCCCCAGCACCTGATCTCAGCCACTGCTCTCAGTGACAGTGACTAATAACAGAAAAAGGAGCCAGGGCAGAGGGCTCTTATGCATGTGCCCATTTTTCCCTTTGCAGAAGTGTTTTACAGGTTTCAAAGACACTCAGGTGATGGGGTATCTGGTGGTGGAAATGATATGGGGGCAGGAGGAAGGGTGTAGTGGGCAGAGAAGAACCAACTGAAATTCAGCAAAGGCAAATGTAGGGTCCTGCACCTGGGGAGGAACAACCCCAGGCATCAGGACAGGATGAGGGCTGACCTTCTGGAAAGCAGCTCTGTGGAGAAGGACAAGGATGGACAACAAGCTGTCCATGAGCCAGCAGTGTCCTTGCATCCAAGATCAGTGGTTTCCTGGGGCACATTAAGAAAGAATTGCCAGCAGGTTGGGGGAGGTGATCCTGCCCCTCTGCTCAGCCCTTGTGAGGTGTATCTGGAGTGCTGTGTCTAATTCTGAGCTCCTCAAGACAAGAGAGACATGGAGGTCCTGCAGTGGGTCCAGTGGAGGGCAACAAAGATGATTATAGGATGGGAGCATCTCTCTTACGAGGAAAGGCTGAGAGAGCTGGGCCTGTTCAGCCTTGAGAAGTGACAACTGAAAGGGGACCTCATCAAGGTCTATTAAGGCTGAGCTCTGTGGAGTGGTTTGGTCTGGGGTGTAAGGTACTGGATGGGGATACAAAGTCTAGAGCACAAAGCCTTGGTCTCTGGTGCTCAGACTGGCTGCGCACAGTCTGCAAAATCTCCAGGCTCTCTTTCAGGCCCGGCCTACCGGATCAAAAAAGCACAATCTACTTCCACTGAGGGAATCATTGGAACCTTCTCCAGCAGCCAAGGAGAGCACTTTTAATGTCTGCAGTGTCCTAGTGCCTATGGTACATGACTGAAAAGTTGATATTTGTATTGTTATTGACTTCTCCAGAATGAATTCAGCAACCCCTATTAAGGATCTCATTCTTGAAGTAACTTCATAGTTATTGAGAGTAATCTTCATGAATGATGTTATACTTCTGTGTAATCTCATCCAATAAATCTTACTGTATCAGCTATGATTTTTTAATGGGAGAATTGGTACAGAGTTCCTTGTTTTACTGAAAGCAGACTCTGAAAAGCCTTCCAAGCCCCAACTTTTTTCAGTCTGTGCTGAGCAGTGTGATTTAAGACTGAAAATACATGTTTCTGTCTTGAGTTTTTGACAGTGTAATTTGAATGTGAAGAAGTGTCCGGTCTTTTCTGCTCAGCTCATTGTACAGGTCTGTGTGTCAGTGCACCATATGGGGACATTACCCAGACTGGGGTCACCAGGGCGACCTTTACTCATTGCTCTGCCACTGAGCTGGACTGCAAGGAACTGGAGATGCTGTCTGCATGCCAAATGAGATCAGTGTTCCCAGTCTTCTGTCTTCCACTTTGGGACCCATTGATCACTGTCAGTGAATATCTGCTGGGTCTCCCCTGAAATAAAGCTTTCCTCTGTTGCTTTCTGTCCAGATTCCATCAAGGGCTAAAAACTCCTTTTCACTTTAGTGATACTTGGATATTTTTCTTTAAAAAAGAGAAAATAAAACACATTAACTCTGCTCCAAATCCCCTGAGGAATTAGAAATAATATCAGTAAAAAGGTGGGGTTGACTCCAGAATGAGTTGTGCTGCTCTAGGGGGAGAGGAACAGGGATTGATTTGTGATGCCATTGCTGTGAGAAAGTGGAGGACCATGTGTTCCTCAGGCAGCACTGTTAGTCCACATCCATGGACCAGCTTGGTTCTCCCACCACCTTCTCAGACTACAGCTTCTGGCTGCTGTCCAAGATGGGACACAAGATCATGCCTCAGACTAAATGTTCCAAATCTCCCTGTCCATGTGAAACAGAGAAAGCTCTTCCTGTCTTCTTATTGGTCCAGGCTAGATGTTGTTGAACCTCAGTGCTGGGTATGGGCTGCCCAGAATCTTACTGTTAACTTTCTTTGTGCCTATGAGAGCTGAAGAAAATGCTGAAATATGTGGTTGATGCTAATGTCTAAAACTGCAGAGATGTCCCTGCCATTTCAGGTGACTCCTGAGAAAGCTGACAGACAGGATTAGAACTGGATGAATATCTCTCATTTCCAGCCTGCACCAACCCCTTCCAGGCAGCGGTCAAATTTTCCCTTGGAAAGTGGAAATGGAAAGTGGAATGAGTTGGTAGCGTTTGCTCATGTTTCAGTGATCACACCTGTTTTCACCCTAGGGTACAGCAGTCTTGTGGAGGTACGTTAGCAGCATTACTTGTGCTTTCAGCAGGGACCTTGATGTGTCTTGATTGTGGAAAATGAACTCCTCCTTCAGCCACTGCGGTGTTCCTGGGGGCAGTACTGATGTGGTTTTGTTGGACTAGTTTTGTAGCTAATCAACATTCTTCATTAGCTACTTGAGGGAAAAGTTAGAGGCACGTTTGATCCCTTAATAGCTGAGCTTGCTTCATATTCTAGAGAGATCTCAGAACACTTAGGATTAAACTTGCACATGTGTGTAAGTAGAATTTCCCAGGATTTCCCACAAAGCACATTCTAGTCTTTTCCCTTTGGACCACTTCTAAAGTGTGAGCCTACCGTAAAGAACCTTGTAAATCAACGTTTATGCCTGTAGAAAGATAATTTAGTACTCTGGCACATTAAGTATTTTGTTCAGGCACTGCCACCAAAGCCTGCTTAATGAACTGAAGAAAAATTCTCCCCAGGAGGAGGAGAAAGTTTGGAGAATTGAAATAACTTGAGCAAATTCCTTCCTTGGTCAATATGGCCATGTGTCACAGTAAGAGAGGAGGCACTGCCAAGACTTCCTTTCACACTGTTCTTCCTGACCACGCAGGTGTCACTTTTTCATGCTTTCTTCGTTCCTTCCAGGAATGTGATGAATGGTTTGGAGATCAGAAGAAATGAAGAACAGAAGAAACCAAGAACTGGCACAATGCTGCTTTTGTTATCACCTCCTGAGCTATGGGAGTGAAGCATGACTATAGAAACATTACTGGCTTAAATCAAGAACCTTTACAGAATCCTGGATTTCAGCTCCTTGTGCAAAACCTTGTGGCTATGTCAGGCTCCAAGCAAGGAACTAGCTGTGTTTCTCTTCAAGGAGTCTCGGGTTTTTTATTCCTCCATTTTAGGTTCCCTATTTGAGACACTTAGGTTTTGTTTTCCTGGAAGTATTTAAGGTCTGGTTGGACAGGGCTTTGGGCAACCTAATCTAGTGGAAGATGTCCTTGTCCATGGCAGGGAGGTAGGACTAAAAGACTTTTAAAGGTCCCTTCCAACCCAAACCATTCTATGATTCTGGTTTTCAGTGAGTCCAAGCATCCGCAGGTTCTGTCACTTTTAAGCCATGAATTTTTATCCAAATACCCCTTTATATCACTTTCTCCCCAACTTCAGCCTTTGATGGAGCTGTGCTTTGGCACTGTTTACACAAAACCTACTATAAATATACAGCTGCTCCCTTGGTTTCTCCCCAGTATTTTTACTTTATTATGTTTCCCAGATGTGTACATTTTAAAATCCCTTGTCACGTTACTATCAGACCCAGGGGGAAGCACAGACCTCTGTGTTAAATCACACAGCAGCAACAAGCCAAGCAATACTCAGTGGTGCATGGATGTGCCAATTAAGAGTGCATCCTACTTTCTCAGTCTGGCCGCTTTTCTCATTGAGGGGGGTCTAATTGTTTGCTTGCAATTATTTGTTGTGTCTAATGAGGCTGAAAAGAGGTCAGATCACCTGTAAGTGTCTTGGAAGTGTGGAAGCAGATGTGATTTTTTGTCTATAAAATTTAATGTTCCAAAGACTTTAAGGTAAAACAAAAAAATTTCCCCAGAGTCCCAACTCTGCAGACTGAATATAAAAACAATCTTCTCCTAGTCTACATAACCTTCGGGACTCTGGAAAGAAACCGCCGGCCAGAATCAAAGACTTGTTGCATTCAGTCTGTCCCTTGTAAAACCCAATGCTGCCATTTCTGAATAGATGCTAATATGCTAATATAATTTCTGTTCATCATGCCCTGATTGTAGACTTCACTGCTGGAAAAAACAACCCACAGGGATAATGATATTTTTTTACTTGGGCCACAGGTGGTTTCCTTGATGTTTGTGCAAAGTTTCAATTGATTTTCCTAGAAGTACCATGACCCGTTCATGTGTTTATCAGTCACAGTAAGCTGTACTTTATGCAAGACTGAGGTTAAAAAGATTGTGGCTTTCTGTGATATGTCCTGGGAAATGTTCCTATCCCAGGGAGTTAAGGGGACATACATGAACCTTAACCTTGCTTGGAATCAGGCCTTCTTTCACCTTAGGAAAGTTCTGATGGCCTGAGCTGGAGCATAATCAATAGCTGAGTTTGTCCCTTTAAAGATTACTTTTTAATATTGCCTCTTATATTATTAGTAATTATTTATAGGTTTGATATTACTTTGTTAGTTTGTTTTAGGCATGGAATGAATACAGAATGGTTTAGAGTGGACTAAAGAGTTGTTTTACTAGTCCAGCTGTTAACCCAGCACTGCCAAGTCCACCACTAAACCATGTCCCCAGGTGCCACATCTACTCATCTTTTAAATACCTCCAGAGACAGTGAGTCAACCACTGCCCTGAGAAGCCAGTTCCAATGCTTGATAATGCCTTCCATGAAGAAATTTTTCCTAATATCCTATTTAAACCATTCTGGCATAACTTGAGGCCATTTCCACAACTTGAGGCTTGTTACCTGGGAAAAGAGACCAATCGTCCACCTTACCAAAATCTCGTTTCAAGTAGTTGTAGAGAGCAATAAGACCCCCCCAAAGACCCTTTTCTCCAGGCTAAGCACCCCCAGCTCCCTCAGTTGCTCATCAGACTTGTGCCCCAGACCCTTCCCCAACTCCGTTGCCCTTCTCTGGACATGCTCCAGCAACTCAATGTCTTTTGTGCAATGAGAGGCCCAGAACTGGACACAGGATTTGAGGTGTGGCCTCACCAGTGCCCAGCACAGGGGGAACAATCGCTGCCCCAGTCCTGCTGGTGACACTGTTGCTGACGCAGACCAGGTGCTATTGACCTTCTTGGCCACCTGGGCACACACTGGTTCATGTTCAGCTGCTGTCAACCAGCACCCCCAGGTCATTTTCTGCTGAGCCACTTTCCAGCCACTCTTCCCACAGCTTATATCACTTCAGGGGATTGTTGTGACCCAAGGGCAGGTCCTGGCACTTGGCCTTGTTGAACCTCATACAATTGGCCTCAGCCCATCATCAATGCAACCTGTCCAGATCCCTCTGCAGATCCTTCCTACCCTCCAGCAGATCAACATTCCCACCCAACTTGGTGTCATCTACAAATTGACTGAGAGTGCCCTTGACCCCCTATCCAGATCATTGATAAAGATATTAAATAGAATTATCCCCAGTACTGAGCCCTGGGGAACGCCACTGGTGACTGTCCACCAGCTGGAGTTACCTCCGCTCACCACTCCTCTCTGGGCCTGACCATCCAGTGAACAGTGCACCTGTCCAAGCCACGGGAAGCCAGTTTCTCCAGGAGAATACTGTGGAAGATGGTGTCAAAGGCTTTCCTAAAGTCCCGGTAGACACATCCAACCTTTTTCTCATCCTCCAAGCTGGTCTCCTTGTCATAGAAGGAGAACACATTGATCAAGCTGGACCTGCCTTTTATAAACACCTGCTGGCTGGGCCTGATGCCCTGGTTGTCCTGCATGTGTTGTGTGATGGCACTCAAGGTGTTCTGCTCTGTAACCCTCCTGGGTGCCAAGGTCAGGCTGGCAGAACTGTAGTTCTCTGGATCCTCCTTCCAGCCGTTCCTGTAGATGGGTGTCACATTTGCTACCTCCGGTCAATTGGGACCTCNCCAGTCAATTGGGACCTTCCCAGTCAGCCAGGGCTGCTGGTAAATGATGGAGAGTGGCTTGGTCAGCTCTCTCACCAGCTGCCTCAGTACCCTTGGGTGGATCCCATCTGACCCCATGGACCTGTGTGTGTCTAAGTGCTGTAACAGGTCACTGACCATTTCCCTTGGATTATGGGGGTTTTATTCTGTTCTCTGTCCCTGTCTTCCATCTCAAGGGGCTGAAAACAACTGGTCTTACTCTTAAAGACTGAGACAAAGACGGTGTTAAGTACCTCAGCCTTATCCTTTGTCACTGTTTCCTCCCTCATCCAATAAAGGATGGAGGTTCGCCTTCACCCTCTTCTGTTAATGTATTTATATAAACATTTTTTATTGTCGTTTACTACTGTAGCCAGATTAAGTTCTAATTGGGCTTTGGCCCTTCTGATTTTCTCCTTGCATAACTTCATTACATCCTTGTTGTTCTCCTGAGTTGCCTGCTCCTTCTTTCTCTACTTTTTTCCTAAGTCCCAGACAAAATTTTCTGTTCAGTCAGGTCAGTCTTCCCTGCTGGCTCATCTTTTGGCACAGGGGGATAGCCTACTTCTGCTCTTTTAAAATTTCCTTCTTGAAGAATGTCCAACCTTCCTGGATTCCGTTACCATTCTGGAAGTTCCTCCCAAAGGGCTCTGTCAGCCAATAAAATGTAGGTTACTGACTGTCTTTGCTCCAAAAATCTCCTAAACATGAGAATGCATGACAAGACAATATTAACAACTCTAGTTTTCAGAGAGAGATCTAAGCACAAGCTTACACATCGACATATGTATGACGCAACACACATGTATAGTCTTCAGGGTTAATCACCAGTGCCAGATTCAAGAAGTGCCAGTTCATTTTTTTCTCCAAAGATTCCTGAGAAATATCATACTAACTTCCCATAAAACCAATAATCTCCAGCTACAGAGTATTTCAAGTTTTGTCTGGGTAAACAAATTTTTAAAAATACATTTGAATTTTGGCCCAAAGTAGCTTTCCTGATTTCACTTTGTGTACTTCTGTTGGGACTGACATGGGAATCCAAATTCCTGCAGTCTCGTTCTATTACTTTACGGCTTCTCATCCTGCCCTAACTTTACACAGATATGAAATAGGTCTTGTACCCATTCAGTATCCTTTTTGGGGCTCTGTGAAATCATGTTGCACAATGTTTGTAGGGTTCCTGGAAGATTTCTAGTTGAAAAAGAATGGTATTGGAGCTGACACCTTCTTTTCTTTTCTTCCGCTTTTTAAATTTTTTTTTTTTTTTCAAGAGTTATAAATTTTCTTGCCAGTGTTCCATTCTCCTGTGGCTTGGTCGTTGGTCTGCTCCACATCAATGTGTTCATTATATAATATGCTGATGTGGAAATTGCCGGAAATTATTGCTTCCTATTACATAACTGTTGCTGCGTATCTGATGTGTTTTCTGATGCTCAGGGGAACAGAAAGCGAGGTGCCTCTAATTGCTGCTACGCTTTTGCAGATTCTTGACTGTAGACCATCATTAGCCTTAAACAGTTGCCCAATATGATTTTATTGGAATGTTGCAGGTTTTTCTTCAAATATCTTTATGTTTACAGGTTCCTTTGCCATTCCTATAAATTCAAAGCTGGTATTTGTGGTTTTGCACAGGTATGATGGAAGCTGTGGAGATCTAGATCCCTGCAGTGCACGGACATCTCAGGCAATGGGGTGAATCAGTTTAAATCAAGCATACACAGGGCTCAAACATGCAACAGAGATGTGACAATTAAATCCACTGAAGTGTAGGGGTTGGGCTGATGTAGCCCTCCACAACCCTCAGAGCACATGCTCTTGAGCTGATAATGAGGTCAAGTCTTTTATCTTAAACTTTGATAAAGAGCATTAAAGTTGCATTATATTTCCACATATCTGGACATAAGCAATCCTCTGGACAGTCTCCACAATCCAACTGAGCAGTGATAACTAATGAAACCACTGTTTCTCAACTGTGTGCACCAAGTCCTTGGTGATATTAGTACCTGATAGGGCTACTGGCTTCTGTGAAGTGGTAAAACCTCAAGGTTGTCACAGTGGTAGCCCATGTTCTCTCTTTTAATGTGCTGTAGAATGATTCTACAGCAGCATCAGACTAAAACTGTGCCAGTGGAAAGGATGTCAGTTTCACATTTCAGCAAACAGAAACCAAAGTTGTGTGGATGGATTTGAGTCAGTTTGGAAGTCTCCAACCAACAGTGTAAGTAATGAATCCAGCCAGAGTGTATCCTATAAACTCTTGTGTCACAGCTCATAGCACATTATCCAGCAAACTCTGCATCAATCAAATGTGCCATCCAACATATAATATTTAATATAAGAAGGGGCATACAATTTTGGGAAGACGGTCACAAGAGAATCAAAGTTTTGAGAGTCAAATAATATCCTGTATCTGGACAAATAGAATATGTAAATTTACAGTAAGAAGCAAGAATATTTTTGTAGATTAGGAACTTTGAAGTGCTCCTGGTATGTGTTGAATATTAATGAATATGCCTAGTTAAAATGTGGGACCCTTTATAATAGGTATTTTTAAAAAACATAGAGAGAGGATGAAGTCTGTCTGCCTCAAGTGACATGTAAGGTAAGACACCGATACTCACTTCTGTTATGGGTTTGTATCCTATTGCCTTGCCCAGCCCGTACTGCTCACTGAAAAGATGCAGCCTCTACTGCCCGTGGGTTTTACAGTTCAAGTTTTTTCAGCAAATTCAACATATGTCATCTGAGACCAGCATGTTTGGCTACATGCACAGGGCATAGAGCTTTGCGGTGCTTCAAGTGGCTCTGCTGGGTGTGTGAGTTGTTACTCAGGTAGGCAGAGAAGGGAGCACAAGATCCAGGATGGGCCAGGAGATCAGGTTTCAATAACTCATTCATTACACTGCTATCAGATTTCCTAGATAATTCTAGGAAATCACCTGAGCCTTTCTGACTGCTGTTGGAAACACCAATGCTGGTATCAAAGACACAAATGAAGATTTTGTTTAGTATCAAATCCATGCAGAAAGAAGAGACACTATTTATTTCTTCCAGTGAGACATAATTTTAACTGAATCATATTGAAGAATTTGGGACACCTTTAAATTAAGAATCCACTTCCAGTACTGCTGAGAATATGTTTGTCGTAGTAAGATCATGAGATCATGGGATAAATCCAGGCTGGAAAGGACCTCAGAAAAAGTTTTGCCCAGCCTCCTCCTCAAAGAAGGGTCAGCTGTGAGATTGGAGCTTCATCCCACTGGGCTTTCAAATCCTCCAAGGATGGAGAGAGCATAACTTCTCTGTTCTAATGCTCGGCTGTTCTCATCGTGATCTCTTATTGCCTTTTGAAAAGTGTATTTTGAGGATGTAATTCTGCTTGCTTTCTTCAGACCAGCCAGTCCAGACACTGCACTGGCATCAGTCATCTGAAAAAGGTAGACAGACCCCTCAGACTTCACGTAAGAGGTGGAAGTGTTTGGAGTAAGCAGGAATAATTGGTAAGCACCTAAAGAGCCCACAGTCAATGGGAAATCAGGGATCCTAAGGTCAGGAATAAAGAAGGTGTCTTAGACCATGCTTAAGTGAGTTTTGCTAGAACTAAGTGGCAGCTTTTCCTTATTTTTTTGTTTGTAATGTTCATAATTAAAAAAAAATCAGATTTTTTAAAGTGCTCTGTAATGTACTTTACTTTCCATTTTCTACAAGCACTAGAGGACTGAATAAAAGAGGGAGTTGTAGTCGGGGAGGGTTAACGTGGTTAATGTGCTAGGTCAGGTGATTCCTGTATCAGCAGTCATTTGCCAGTGACTGTGACCAAGGAGCTGGGATCATAAGTGCCTTGATAGTGATTTCTGCAATGTCCTGGGGCGTGTTTTTTGATTTGTTTTTAGTTCCTCATGCAGAAAATTATGCTGCTTGTTTTCTCCCCATATTTGTCATGTCGATTTAAAAAGACACTGTGAGGAACCTAACACAAAGAACCTTGTTCTTGGAGATCTCTGTCCTACTGATGTACAAATAATAAACAGAACAAAATGCTTATCTCATGCTGAAAAGATTATTTTAAAACAAAGATTTTTTTTTTTAATATTGAATTTTTTTCTCTTTTCTCGCCTGAACTCTGTGTGCTTCAGAGGATCCCGCCACTCCTATCTAATTATTTTTTTCCTAAGTGCATCAGGATGTCCATTGTATAGGAAAACTTCCAATCATTCACTCTCTCACAGATCTTTCTTCTGCAGGTGCCTTAGTGAAAATGAGGAAAGCTGCATGGCTGATCTGTTTGGATTTTTGTTCTATAGGGTCATGGTTTGTTTCAGCTGCTTTTCCTGGGCTTTTCCTGGCATACTCTGATTACATTTTATGTCAGCTGAGAAGCAGAATACTTTTTCTGACTTCTCAAAATGCGACCAAAATCTCTGTGTAGGAAGGTGGGAAAATGCCTGCCAAGGTTGACCACAGGTCCCCAGGGCTTCAGGGTTCAATCCTCTGTGATATAACTTGTGAGTTGCTTTGCAGGGGATGAAGGGAGGAGGACTCCCTACTTCTTGCATTTCTTCCTGGAATATTACAGCATCGTTACACAGACTGGTTCCCAAGATTTCAGTGAAAGTGAAAACAACAATCCAACCACAAAACCTTTAATCAGGTATGTCTGTATAAGGAGTACTGAAATTAGTTCCCCAAACCCTCTGCCAGTGTAAGGAAGATCATCCTCTTAGGAGACTGTAATTAGGGAATCTTAACAGAGTACTGAATGTTCTTTTTGGCTTGGTTCCATCACTTTTTCCAGAGTCCCTCAATTTCCATCAGTGTATTTCTTGACCAAGTCATTAGTTTTGCAAAATAGGATCAGAGGATGATATATGTACCCCTGTCTGTTAAACCCCTGAGGGAGAGAGATGGTGCTGCTAACTATTCAGGTGGGACTGCTCACAGAAATCTTGCCTTGAATAGTAATATTTTGTGTCTACTGTTTCTTAATTTGCATTGTATCATTTGTTCTTTCACTGATAATTAGCTAGATAAAGACTGGTTGTTTACTGTTCTGAAATAAAAATGCTTCTAATGGTAAGTAATAGGACCCCATGTAGAATTATTAAGTCTGGTAGCTACAGTGCTCAAGACTTCATTTAGAACTACTTTAAATTAAACTCATGTAAACCTCATGAAGGTGATGGAATAGTTCATGGGTTAGCACCCGATACTTGATTGAATATCGAGTAATACCTTTTTCCAGAGGATGCACAATTCCCTTCAGTCAGCTGTGAAAGAGCTGCAATGTCACATAAACTCATATCTTAACAGCTGCTTGTCACTGTGAATAAGTACCTTAACATCTTGATCTTGGTTTTCCTCTATTTATAAAATTTAGTTGTAAAGGGAGATGTTGTGCTTTGGACTAACATAAGGAGTTTGACTCTTGGTCTTTCTAAGTATTGTCTACTGCCTGATAGGGGGAGGGAAGCACCAAGAGCAGTAGAACTTCAGAAATCTTGTTTCTTACATGTTTGTCTGTTGGCAAGCATGAGAGGTACCATTTCTATGGATTCTTGGTATCTAAAATAAATTTCTGCACATCGACCTTGCTGTCAGTAACAAGCCTTTGTCCCATCAGTTACCATTATGCAGAAAAATGTAGGAATTCAGCCTCTCTGAGGTTGACATTCCTTTGCCACATTTGGTTGATGTGGATTGACATCTTCAATCTATTGGTGAAGGATTGTCTGACAGAAGAGATCATTATCTAAGCCTTACTTATTTAAGGAATTAAGTTAGAAAGAAATATAAACTTTGGGATTAGATTTTCCTAATCAAGTGTCTTAGAACATTTCAGTTGTTATGTCTGCTGTACGGGTGACATAATATTCTTCTATGAGTGCTCCTGATTTAAACCATGAGGACTATTAGTTGATTGAAAAGAAATCCAAGGCTTTCTGGAATGTTCTGCCAACAGAATACTTGGAAGCAGATACTGGGTTAGTGACACAGAACTACAGACTGGAAAATCCTTGGGTAGGACTGTGGGTCTCCAATTCTGACTTGTGTGTTCCCTTCTACTGAAGCCCCCAGCAGGGCTGGTACAAACACAGGTGTTGTGCTCTGGTAAGAGCCATTCTGGCCACAGACACTGAGACCACGTTTGGTGTCTCCTTCCCACTAAATGCACACGACTGCCGTGTGAGCAAAGTTCAGTGTAACTCCTGTGGGAAGTGCTCCTGCAGGGTCCACTGTAGTTTTCGAGCTGGTTTTTGACGAGTCTTTTCTGTGTCAACTGATCAAGTGCTGAACATTTAGAGGAATGGGTTTTCCAGGGAAAAAAATATGCTCATAAGAGTAATTTCCAGGATATTATAATGCTCACAGGTTTATCAGCTAACCAGCTAATGCCTTTCTATTGCTTTTATGCTTGACCTTTGGATGGCAGAGTTTTAGTTTCATAGAGCACCAACAGTTCTCTAAAAACAGAAATGAAGTCATTGGCAGGACTGAGATTTTGGTCACTATCCAAATGGTTTAAGCACTTTGCTTACCTGCAGTTACCAATTTGTTGAGACTGGAATGACTCAAACATGCAAAGTTTTTCTGCAATAAAATAAGGAATTAAGGCAATTGAGAGGTTCCTGTGGAATCTTTATGACTTTATGTTCTTGTTCTTGTAGTGCCTATCCTTTAAGGTTTAACTGTATTTTTTATAGTCTATAAAGTGAGAAATCTAAGTCTTGAACACAAGTGTGCTACTTTAATGGTAGGAGGATCACAGCACAGGCATGTCTGGAGTCAAAAGCAAAAACAAACTAGAAATACACAAAAATATATTAAACATGCATTGAGAAGTGGCTGAGGCTTGTTTCACTGATATATTCTATTTATAGAGAGTTGTTATATGTGTATATGTCAGTATATACACATTTCTACAGATGCACCCATACTTTAACAGAAAAGCACTGATTGCTGGGCTATGCTGGTGTTTTTCACAGATGGGCTATGGGATGAGGAGTTAGAAATGGGACAGTGTTGAAAAATATTATTTATGACTTGGTGCAGAGATGCAGCTTACTGGAGGGCAAGAGGACCAGCTCAACTATGTACTCTTTGTTTTAGGTGAAGGTGAATCTTGCTGATTACCTCAAGGCTGCCCGATCTGTTTTCTGATTTCTCTATTAGCCTTCATTGAGGTCCTAAATGTAGGTCCTAAATGTAAATCCTTTGATTCTGTGTAGGACTGTCTCAAGGATTGAACAGGTATTGAATACATTGTGTTTCAAAAAAAACACCTCTGTCATCATCAGGTCTGAAAAATCCTGCAGCTTTGAGCCGTGTCACTCATGGGGCTTATTCTGTGTCTCCATCTGAACTTAGAGTGTTTCATGTCCGAATTCCTGCTCACAATTATTTGTTCAGGACCTCACACAGAGACCTCACTTAAACCCTGTAGTTGCCACATGGATTTGGTGCAACAGTTTCAGATATCTGGATTTTTTGGCTTTTTGTTTTCTTTCAGTATTCCACTGGATGGAATTTGATTGCATCCTTTTAGCAGTTTTTTTTCTGGCAATTACACTGGATGATTTTGAAATTTGTTCAGTTTTGCTACTCTGTTGGAGACTGGCTGGGCTTTTCCTCTTCTACAAACAGGGAACTTATGTTTAAACAGAAGTTCAAATAAAGTAGATAAAATAAACTACACTATATAGCCCAACAAAATTAATTCTTCTTTTGATAAATCTATATTTCCTTCAGCTTTGACATGAAGAATCTTCCAATTTTGTAAAAAATATGTAATTTTTCCTTATGTAAGTCCGGTGTAGCTATGATCCATAATTTCATATTCATAGTTGCTAAATGTTAATTGATACAAGAAGATGTGTTTGTTGTGCTCTGGAGCGTTTCCCCATTTTTCTCACAATATTGCTAAAATATTTTTCAATAGCTAGTGTTGCAGTGTGCTCTGGCCGATTCCCCGGCCAGCAATACCATAGCAGGTGCACTGGATTAATACCCACGCAGCCCAGGAGCCCTGTGAGTGCCCAGAGGGCTGTGCGAGGTATACAGATCACCCCCCATAACTGGCCGCTGCCATCTCCCCCCTTTTCCCCCCTGTATTTGGTTTCTCCCTCTGGAAAGTTCTGTATCCCTCAGTCCCCCGTTGGCCCCTGGTATTCCTCTCCTCCCACGGTACTTCCCATTGGTTCTGTACCCCTTGCCCGCGAGAATTCAAACCCCGCGTCCCTGCCTCATTGGTTATCTTGTATTCTCCCCTCCCACTGTGGAAAGGATAAAGTGTCTGTGTAACGGTCTCCCGGGGCCTTCCGTGCGGGACTTCCAAGTTGAATTAAACCCACTCCTGTTCTCCCACGCAGAAGCTCCCTCCGCTTCGTTCTTACCTCCGCAGGGTGCCTTGACCATCGGTGGGTTAGGCGGGTCCTGGCTGGAACCTCGCCAACCCTCCCGCGCGCCCGCGAGCAGCCTCCGCCACCCTCTCCCGCGTGGGTGGGTGCCCGGCACTAGTGGTCCTCGAGCTAGCCAAACAATATAGTGCCGCGGCAAGCTAGGATAATGTTTCCTCAATCATGGAAGAAATGAATGAAAATATACTATGACTTTGTTTCTAGAGTGCTGCAAGCCTGAGTGGGAACAGACCAAGGCAGCCTCTGACAGATATTTAGAATGCACGTCTCGTATATTTATGACATTGTTCATGGAGGTGTAATTTTTGTTTGAATTGTGCTGGAGATTTCTTTGTTTATTTGTTTGTTTTGTAGTGTTTGGGGTTTTTTTTAAGAGTATTATGAACAAGCTCAAAAATACAGATTTTATTTTAGAAGTTTCAACAGAGAACATGTTGAGGGTAGGATTTGTGTGAGAAGTGTTTTATATCACGTCAAAATGTTTGCCTTCCTTTAATCCCATTAAAAATCTGAAGAACCAAGTGTCTTCAGCCAACCCACTATAATGGTTTTTGGGGAAATAATAAGCAAATAATGGCAAGGCATTTGCAACCATATGTAGGTATTCTCACTGATGCTTGAAGAAACAGGCAGTGGGGCTGCACAGTTATTGGAGCGGTTACAGGAACTACTTACGGAGGCAAAAAAACTGCTGTGATGAGAAAAGACTGGCCACTGAGATTGGCAGAGGAGTATTTGGAGAGCACAGCCTCAATAGACTTATGAAACAGGGTGTACTAGATTTGGATCAAATGGAAGCTGTCTCTGTGATTTGAACTCATTCCTGGTATGATGTTTTTGAAATTTGGGATCTAGGCAAGTGTGTGGAAATTGTTGCTTTTAGAGCTATGTAGTGAGGGTGAAAGAAGATGTGAAACTGGAAGGTGAGAAGGAACACTGCGGAAACCTTGCTGACATCTGCCTTGTCTGTGGTTTAAACTCAGCTATCATGAAACCATCACTCTGTATCACCCTGTTTGTGCCACTAGCCAGGAGTACTTTGGCAATTTAATTCCTGTTGGCCACAGGCGCTATTCTGGTGCAGCAGACAGACATGGGATCCCATGGGATCATCCCTGCCTCTCTGCTGGGTGGTTTGGGTTCCCTCCACTCTGCCAGCATTCCCACACATGAAAGTGTGCCTTCATTCAGAGCTCGAGGGGTCAAACAGGAAGCAATGCTTTGACTCAGATATTTTGAGGAGACCAGTTTAGGCAGCAAGTACCCAAGCAGGTTATTTGGTAGGTCAGAGAGTTGACTTCAGATGGAGGGAAAGGTGACAGTGAGCTTCTCAGAGTAGAGTGGGAGAGTAACCTTCTCCAGGGCTGACCTGCAGCAGAACAGGCTGTGTTGTTCCTACGTCCTGCTTGTTTCCACTCTGCTAGACAGCTCAAAAGCCTCGACTCTCTGTCTGTGCAGTCCTTGGATGCTTTGACTCAGCCTGTCTGCCAGCACACTCTCCCTTCTCCCTGCTCTCTCCTGCCTTTTCTTTATTCCTTATACCCTGTGGCTTTGCAGCTCATTAGACACAAAATATCAGCTCAACTTGACACTCTGGGAACAGAGATTTACAATTTTTTTTTAGTTGATTTCTCTGCTGCTTCTCCTGGATTTCTGATGAAGTGGAGGGTTACAGACACTTTGACCATCTGACTGGTTGGTAATGACCTCGGACCGAGGAGTACCCGAAACAAACTCCCTGAATGGTGAAGCTTGGGCAATAAGCAGAGCAGGGGTCACCCAGACACAGGCATATTTTCCCCCTGTTGCCTCAGGGTTAAGAGTGGGTAATTGGTATTTCCAGTTTGGCTTCTTTCTCATTTTGTGTCATCCCATCATGGCATGCCAGGATGCATTACATTAAATGGCATCAAATAGTTGGGGAGTGTGACACTATACATTATCTGACATGTCGTCTCACACCCTGTCATAACACAGTGTACTCAAAGATCAGTGGGGACTAAAAATTCATTTGTCTGATTCCATTTTATCAGTCAACCCAAAGGGAGGCAAGTGTATTAATTATTTGCATGGTGGTTTGCATCCAGTGCTGGTGGGAAGAGGATGGGGCATGATGGCAGAAGGACAATTTCTATGCTTCAGAACAATTTTACATCTACTCTCTATGTGTATAATGGTGGCCAGTGGGGTGTGATAGTGAAGGCACTCTAAAACTTGATGCATGATGCAAAACTAACACAAAAATAATGAGATACCTGAAGAAATGCTGGTTCCTCAACATGAGCAGGCACTGGAATATGAATTAAGTATCTGCTCTGCAAGAAAGAGTGATTACACAAGTACAAATTGCAAGGATTTCTAAAAAAACTTCTTTGTTGACAGCAGATCTTAATATGTAGATTTTTGTATGCTTCGGAAAATTTGCTTCAATGGGTACCAAGTGTCTGATAAATGAACCTCCAGTGGATTTAGTTGGGGTGCTTTAGGACATTTGTTCCTTATTTTTAATGTCCAAACTCTGTACAGAGGCCAGCAAGTGTTGATCTCAGCTATAGCCATATGTAACCTAATGTGTTAACTGATATTCTCCAAAAAGTTGTCTCATGGCATGAAACTCTGCACATGTAGAAAAGGTGAAAGCATATGATTTGGAAGCTGAAAAGAAAAAGGTTCCATTTCTAACTGATTTGCTAAACTAGAGATAAGTCTGGGCTCTTCCTGATTTCTTGATGTGCTTTTTTGTGAGTAATTGTATTCTGAGACCAGAAGTTTGGAGCCCCAAACTGAGATTTTTATGAATAAATGAACAGAGGTTGTTTGAACTCGTCAAACAGATGAATGTCACAGAAGCTTAGAAAGTGTTCTTTTGTAAGTTACAGGTGTCACATGAACTCACAGACACAGTGTATGACCAAAAGAAGCAGTCATGCATCTCAGTGAGTGAATTTAAATACCGGGGTATGTGCTGCAACCAGTGTGAGCAATGCTTACCTCCACGATTGCTTTTAAAGAGGGAGAGGCTGAATTGTGAAGCACATCCCAGGAACTTGTTCCCTAACCTTGCTGTAGAAGGTGTTGCTGGTGACTTCCACATGTGGGCAAACCACTGGTGTTGTCTTGTATCTCTGGCTCTGGGATGAAGCTGCTCCAGTGCATGGTTAAACTATATCCCCCATGTCATTCTTGTTCTGTAATGTTTTAGCAATAGTTTTAAGGCACTCCTTGAAGTGGCTTATGCAGTATGGTGTAAGTAGTAAGCAATGTTTGCACTGGAGTAACACAAAGCTGTGTCCAGTGCCGGGGTATTTCCTCCTGGCCCACATTTCCCCATGCATTTCAGACCAGTTGTAGTTCGACTTGTAGATGAACGTTCACATCAGTTCTTCCATATGAACTGGGTAGTGCTTCCCTATTTAGCACAGATCTGCAGAGAAGAGTACACATTGAACATCTGCACTGGCAGCTCTGTTTCTTGTGGTAGGAAACTGCATTCCCCTCCTTTGGCTGCAGATATCTTTGGCAATGTCCCAGGTTTGTGGAGTGGGATGGCGGAGAGACCATAGTTTGCCTCTGGGAAACAGGATGGGAAGGCATTGCTGGTTCCAAAGATGAGGCTGCAGCAGGGAAATGGATTTCACTCACACACATCCTTCAGGGAAATACCCCCGAAGTCTTTCAGCTTTATGACTTGGATCCAGGCAGGCTGAGCAGTGGAGAGATGTGTGAATTCAGAATGTCAGTGAACAGTATATCCTCATCCTGTATGACCAGTGTTAAAGTATATGGAAATGAAAAAATCTTTTCCAGTAGATGACAGTTCCAGATGAGTAATTTATTTTTGGAGATGAATGCTGGAGCCATGGCAGACAAATGCAAAACTCCCAAAGACCAGGTCTGGTCACAAACTTCTGAGAAAAGACATTTTTGGGTGGAATTAACAATTGCTTGTAGTTAGACCATGCTTTCATCCCCAAACCAGACCAAGAAAAGTACCCCAAAACACTCTTGAGGATGGAGTCGTCCTGTTTCTGAGTTGATAAAGCAAGCCATACATAATGGCAGATGTACTGCACAGGGTATTGTCAGCTGTTTCAAAAAGACAGCTTTCCTCTTGGTGCAACTTTCTTTGGTCCTGATGCCTTAGGCTTTAGATTTTTTATTTTTCAGATCCTTTTACTCTTTAGTGTGTAACTCTAAAACTCTATATAGCCTGTTCACTACTGTTCTCCCATTCTGGTTAGGCATAACAAATCCTCTCTAGGCCTGAGACTCAAGGGCACCTTGTTGTCCCAGGCCCTGAAATATGTAAACTAAACCTCTAGAAAGGGGGAACAAACTCGGGGTAATGACATTATTACCTGAAATTGTAATTGGAGAATTAACCCTGATATGCAAATGGACCAAACTTATGAAAGTGTGAAAAACCCATGACCCGTCGTCCATTTTGCGTGTAGCCCTAGGGCTTTGACTGCCCATACTGTACCTTATTGAAGGCCCTTCAATAAATACCCGCTTGTGTTCTCTTAATTTTGTCTAGCCTCTGTTTTCAGGTACCCTCATTAAGGCATCAGTCTAGATGTAGTGTGTCATGAAAGGGAAGAAAGGAAATCAGTAGGTTTTATCAACCTTGGCACTAAGTCAGTATGGACAAAAGGGAAATTATTTATGTTTTCTCAAAGAAGATTCTCTGCAAACAAACACAGAAAGTGGGAGTGAATTCTAGGAAAGGGGAGTATTTTATAGAGATTATGACTTATGAGTCTCTTGTGGCTCATACCACAGTACAACAGGGCTGAAATCTTTAATATAAACTCCTATAGGCATTGTAAAGGAGAGAGTGGGAAGGAGTGTGGCATGGAAACTTCATGATATATAGACTTAGAAAAGGTCAGAGGAGAGGAAGGGATTAAATGTGAGTAGAAGGAGGAGAATATAGAAGAAAATACACTTGGAGCTTTAAGGTGTGAGTTTGAGTGACACTCCTTGTTGCGATGTGTGGGTTCCCTGCGGTGGCATGGCATGCCACAGCCTTCTTGGAGAGCGCAGAGAGGCTTGCTCGGGGAGAGCGGCTGTTCCGCTTCCCGTGCCTCTTCCAGGCTGCCCCTTGCATCCTCCGGAAAGCTGAAGCCCCGCGACACGGTGACGGTAAAGGAGGCGAGAATGCTCTCCACATGGGGAATGCAGAAGATCTTTTATTTCATGGTGGCTCCCAGAAGCCTAGGCCCAGCACATGCGCTCGCTCCCAAAGGTAGAGAGCCAGCACATGGCACGGTTCCCCCAGGCAGAGGCTCATGCCCCAAGGCAGGGTAGAATGCAAGAGACGGAGTCACATGCGATGCAGGGTCCTTTATCTGGGGCGAAGGGGGCAGGGAGAGCACATGGACCAATGGTCACAGGGCACAGGGGAGGTACATGGGCGGAGTTGGGGTAACAGAAGCAATGGGAGAAACCTGAGGGAGCGGTTAGGGCTAGGGGCGGGGAAGGGGGGCCCCACATGGAAACGTAAACACAGGGGAGGGGAAAAGTACAACACTACAACTCCTGATGGTTGCCTGTGCTATTTCAGCTTTTTGTGGGAGAATGTATCTCTGCAGAAACAGGCAAAGTGCTGGGATTGTGATTGAGACATGTTCTGTAGAATTTGTACAGATGACAGGTCCAGATGCTGCAAAGGAATAACTGCAGAGAGAACATCAGGAACACAGAAATGGAGGCCACCCCATTTCAGCCATTCAAGTGAACTGTCCCATTTAGGAGTCTAGTAACTTTAGAACCCTTCAGGAACCTTCAAGGCAGGGAAGGATACAGGTCTCACACAGCATAAGCATCCTTATTCATGGTCTTAGCTCATGTTTGCTCTGGTTCAAAGCCAAGTCAATAAAGTGGATTTCAATAAGCTTGCTGTCACATCCATTGAAAAGTGTCTTCTGAAGTCAGAAGTATGGATGGAGTTCAGTCCACCTAGCATGTCCATTTGGTGCATATATCATCAATAGAGCAAGATAGGCATCAAGCTGGGACACCTCTGCTGGGGTGGATGAGTTATGCTAAGATGAATCCTTCTTCTTTGACTGGATAGAGTCCAGACAAACAAGTCAGAGTAGATAAACAGCCAAAGACGGACAACAGAAAGGCTATACTAGAAGCTATTATATGATGATATGCTCAGGACTAGTCCATATCATGAGCAAAATGCATGGTTTCCTAAAGAACATTGATGACATCTCACTTTGGTGACCTCTGACTAGTGTGGTGGATGTGAGTAAGAAAACATGTTGTACTCATGGCCAAGAACTAGCCAGGCTCAGTTCAGATGAATCTTTGCCCCACATGGCTGAAAGTGATTTGAAAATTTGGGGGTTTGATTTTCAAAGAGGCTTTCTCACAAGCAGCAGGGCTGGTTCCAGGAACAGTGCTGTGGTGGTAGGGTGTGGAGAAGACAATGTGGTTCCCCATGCTTGCCTCATTGTTGTTTTGATTATGCAACATTCCCTTCTGCCCACAAAACTTGGGTCACCAGAACTCGTGAACTGTTTTTCCTCTTGGCCACATTTTATTGCTGTTATCCCTCAAGACCATAAATATCTAATTGAATGTGGGTTTTGTTGTTTTCTCAATGAATTCCATGTGTTCATCTCTTAAAAGCAATTTGACAACAATTAAGACAAGAAAAATTGCAAAAATAGTGAGGACTCCTTTTCAGGGAAAGCTAATTGAAATGATAGAATCCCAAGTTCTGGTTGAATTTATCAGTCCCCGACATGGCTTTAGAAGAAGGTGCTGGAAGTTCTGGCAGAGTTTGTTCCAGAAGCACATGAAAATGTCCAGGAGAATCTGTATCTATCTAATGCTGTGTTGATTCACTAAAATGCAGATACAGGTTAGGCTCTCTATCTGTTACTAAGTTAAGAAGATCAGAAAAGTGTAAATGAAAGGACTTTATTTATATCATATGAATGAAGGTATAACAATAAAAAGCAAAACACGTAGGATACCCTGATCAAAAATGGAAATTAAATAATGCACAAAACCATGTAACTGCTTGAGCAGACCGAAAAAAGGACGTGACATTTATACCAGCCAGCTTTCACAAAATACCAGCTTTCCATAACCTGGGATGTTATATTGCACTGTTTCTGGTCTTGTGTGATCACTGACCAAATGGCAATACAAAAGGATAAACACCTACTCACTCACACAGAACAAACAAACAAACGAACAAACCAGGCAGGTGAAGCAGTAACCTGAGGGGTGGTTGGAGACAGAGTATATTTTGCTCTGAAGAAGAATCAGTTTCTTGTGTAAGGGATGAGAAGCTATCACATTTACCATTTCTCTCAATTTCTTAATTAATCATGACCGTACACAAGCATTTCATGCCTTTCTTCTCGCTCTGTTCCTTCCCTCTAATAGACGTTTTTCCTAATGGCGGCTGGCTCATTAAGCACTCAACAGCCTATTGCATGATGTTAACCCAGTGCTATCTGACCATGGACTCTGTGTAGATTTCCAGTTTATCATATTTTTCTCTGCTCGGTGCCTGTGCTCCATGCAGTAGTTCTGGTGATAGCCCATTCATTCCCATTGTGTTGAAGGGCTGACTATAAAATTCTTCTTTCTTTCCCTCCTCCTCTTCTTGCAACTTAATGCCTCCTCTTGCTCTTTGATTCTGGCTGCATTCTTCTGGGATTAAGGGTTTTCTGTTTCCTAGAAGGAATAAAATATGGCTGTCTGAGCCAGAGGAGTAGGAAATCTCTCCGTAAAGTCCTTAATGGGGGTTTTTATGGGATATATTTTCACCTCATTTAGTTTTTATTTCAGTATGGCTCTTTCATCAGTCTGAGCATCTGAAGGAAATGACAACTTTATGGGAAGGCAAGAAGGAATCACTGGATTAAAAGAAGATATGAAAACAGAACTCAAAGAATAGAAAGGTTTAGAAAGAATAGAAAGGTTTAGAAAGAATAAAGGCCTAATAGGTGGCTCACTGAAGTCAAAATAAAAGGTTTTTTTGGATGGAGAGATTCCTGAGACATTCTACATGACTACCAAGAGGCTGTATGGGATGGTTCATAAAAGTGGGCAAATTATCTTTCGTCACAGGTTTTGAAATCAGTAAAGAGGCTTTGATCTCCTATGCTGCTTTCTTCTCAGCAAGGGCCCTGATCATCCCCATATCAAGGTGAATATTTCCTTCAGCCAGGTTATGGCATTATGGAAGACAAACTGGCCTTTCAGATATCTTGAGGTTTGCAAATCTACTGCTTTCCTGGGTAAGTTATTTCAGTGATTATCTGAACTCATTATTAATATATATAAAATGTATTTTTTATCTTACCTGTGTGATTTCAAACTCTAGCTGGTCAGACATTGCATGACTTTTGTCTGCTAAACTGAGCAACTTTTTATTGTCGGAAATATTTTCCAGTCCCAAATACAGACTGTGATTTCATTGCTTCTCAATTTTTTCTAAGAGAAGTTAAAGAGGCTGAGCTTCTTACGTCTTTTGTTTTAAGGCAGAATTTCCAGACATAGAATCATTGCTGTAGCCTTTTTCTGATCCCTTTCCAGTAATTCAGCTACCTCCTTGGACTGTGCATGTTATTTGAGTAATGGACTCACCAGCACTGTGTGCTGAGGTAATAACAACATTCCATTTGGCACAACATGCTCTTTGCATCTCCAAGTATTGTATCTTCTGTTTTACAGGATAGTATACAGGAATTTGAGTACCTGCTTCTGAATATGCCCTTAGAGTGGCCCTCCTAGTTGTAGAAATAGTGTGCTTCCCTGCAGGGTAACACTCAGAATAACGGTGTCAACTAAGCTTTGAGGACAGTTGACCCACTCACATTATTGTTTAGTGTTCTCCAAGTGGTTGTGTCCTCTGAAAACTTCACCATCCTGGCTAAAGATGTTGAATAACTTTTGACAAAAGGAGATCTCTGCAGGATGCACAGAAAATGCCCCACTTTGATGATGATTTCCTATTAACAATTGCCTTTTAGGAGTATAACTCTGGAAGAGACCTCCTGGGTCATTGAGTCTAATCCTCAACTATTTCGGGTAACCACATCATACAGTTGCTATTAGAAATCTAGTTCAATTTTAATCCATTTAATATGTGCTGGATTGGTTTTTATATAGTGCTGCTTTTGTAATCTGAATGCCATGTGATAGTAAATCATTAAGTCATTATTTTATTTCTAGTAATGACAAAACGCAGCTGAAGTGATTTTTATATATTGCAACTTTGGTCTAGAAACAATGAAACCCACCCCAAAAAAAAGTGCCTGAGGTTTTTCTTTACTCATTTCAAATGAAATGTTTTTAAAAATTAAAATAACAACTAAGATGACACCAATAATGTACTGAGACACATTGCTGAAAAAATAACACGTGGGATGTTTTTAATAAGATAGTTCAAAGTTCCAAATGGATTTTTTCCTAAGGATGTTGATTCATACAAACAGGAAGATAAAACATAGATTGCAGAGTTAATTGCCTTCCCCGGTATTTCCTTCCTCCCTTCTCCCAAAGGTTGCTCCTTTCCTTTTCCCGGAAGCTGAGTTTTGTGTGAAGTAACTTTTGGACTACGGCCATTTGCATCTGTTCTGTTAAAATCACCCAGATTGGAGATGATTGGAGATGGTTTCGGAACTGCAACGCACAGAGTTTGACTGTAACCTCTGCAGTGCCACAGTCTCTAGGAAACGCAACAGGGGGTTGAGGGAGGTCGCTGTTTAACCTGCTGGTTGCCATGAGTGAGCAGCCCTAGGCCCAGGCTGCTGCTGGGCTCATGATGCTGGAGAAGGCCAGACAGTCTCTGGCTCAGTGTCCTGCAGAAGTGACAGTCTGAAGGATGAGATGGCCAATGTCACCTGTTGCTGAGTTCAGCAACAGCTGATGGCAGGTAGTGATGTGCTTCTTCCTCTGTGTTCCGTGGCTATCAGTGATCAAAAAAGATGCCTTTGTGTGTTTTGGGAGGAGTGAATGCAGCACTCAAGCCAGATGCCTGTGTGCTCTGAGGATTTTGCTATATAACTTCCTTTCCATTTGGTAACTAGGAACTAGATGGAGCTTAGTTGTTTATGGAGATAATGCTTTCATTTTTATCAAAGTGGATTTAGGTAACACGTATATCCTTCTGTCACAGTTTCATCCCAGCCAGCAAATCAGCCTCACAGAGCCACTCGCACACTCTCCTCTGGTGGAAAAAAAGGCAGAAAACTTGCAGGTTAAAATAAAGACAGTTTGAAGGCAAAACAAAAGCTGTGCATGCCAAAAAAGCAAAACAAGGAATTGATTCACTACTTCCCATGGGTAGGCAGGTGTTCAGCACCTCCAGGGAAGCAGGGTTCCATCACTTGTAACAGG
This sequence comes from Rhagologus leucostigma, assembly GCA_013397725.1. Classification (NCBI taxonomy): domain Eukaryota; kingdom Metazoa; phylum Chordata; class Aves; order Passeriformes; genus Rhagologus; species Rhagologus leucostigma. Next base: position 854,688 of record VZTD01004678.1, on the reverse strand, counting down.
GACTAGTGAATAAAAATGACATCACTCCAAATATCCCCTCCACCTCTTCTTCCCCAGCTTTATATGCTGAACACGATGCCATATGGTGTGGAATGTCCCTTGGGTCAGCTGGGGTCAGCTGTCCTGAGACCCCTCCCAACTGCTTGTGCACCCCCAGCCTCCTTGCTGGTGAGGGAGAGAGAGGAGCAAAGGAGACCTTGACTGTGTATAAACACTGCTCAGCAGTAACAAAACATCCCTGTGCTATCAACACTGTGTCCAGCACAACTCCAAAGAACAGCCCCATACCATTTACTGTGAAAAAAAATGACTCTACCCCAGCCAAAGCAAGCACATTTTCTTGAATGTTGGAGACTGAGCATTTTTGAGCTCATCTTTAGAGATGGGGATGGGAGAAGGGTGGGACGAATCCTGGGTCTCAGACAATCTACTCAACCTCATTTATTTGATTAATTATACTTCTGAAAATCAGCCCACAGTATGCAAGAGTTCCCTGCCTCACTGTTGTAATCACATATGCTTACAAGAGATGTTTTCATGCCACTGACATTTGTCCAAACACAGAACAGGGTTTTGGAAGCTTCAAAAGGGGAGTTATTTTCTTCTGCTCAGTAACCTCAGAAATATCAATCTAGCTACTTCTATAAATGTATTTCATCAGGGACCTGTTCAGGTTGGGCATCAGAGTGGAAAATACTTGGGTAGTAACTGAGGGGAGCCATTCCCTGCACAGCTGAGTGCTGGTGGGATGAGGGCACTGATGTGGTGGTATGGGACTGAAGCCAACAGAGCAAAATTGTAATCTCAGAACTTTTCCCCTTCCATTTGATGGGACTGTTGCTGCTCCTGCTAGACAGCTTTTACAGAGGCTACTCATGCAGAATTTAGGACCCAAAGGATCTTTGTGATCTGCGAAGATCTGATGCAGTTTAAAAAAATCAGCTGGTTTCTAGATCTGTATATTTACTAACTGCATTTTACTTGAATTCTCCTGGGTGGAAGGACTCTCTCATTTTGTCAGTGTTCCATAATGTGAATTTTCCAGGGAATTTAGTTTTATTTTAGATTATTCTCCTTGTTCTATCCAAGGGGACATGCAGTCTTTCCTATTGACTGGTTAGGAAGCTGTCCAGATCTGGCTTTTTAAAGCACTCTGATGTGGCCAGATGCCTAATTTCTAGGCATCACAATATCCAAATTGAAGGCAGCTAAGGCATTTTATTGTCCATAGCCTCCCTTATGCTTTAGTTCCCATCTCAGCATTGGTGTATTCCATTCTCCCTTCTAAGGATGGTGTGAGGATAAATACATTAAAAGGGATGAAATGCTCAATTATTATGGTAATAGGACTCCTATAAATACCTAAGATATATATGTATATTTGGATTTTAGCAGAACCTAACTTACAACTGCAGCTTAAAAAAAACCTGCCATAACCCCCATATAAATTCCATCTGTGAATATTTGATCAGATGCTATGTGGGTGGAAAAGTATGTTTCATTGCTATTGTGATTGCTTTCTTTCTTTAGCTTTTCATGAGTAATAAACGTGAAGAATGTCCCAACGCTTTTATGCTCTCCCGGTCAGTAATATTTTCTCTGAACCTATATGCGAATGTTTAATTCATTAAATGGTATCATGCAACTTTATGGTGAAATCATAAATCTGTTCTGTTGCACTGCTTATTGGAAAATCTTCAACCCCAAGCAAGGCCCTAGCACTATAGCTTACCTCCCTTGATTACATATGGCTTTTTTTGGCTGCCTCCCACTTTCTCTTAGGTTGTTTTCTCCCTCTGCTTCCAAACTCTTCATTCCACTTTATAGTAGTGAATCCCACTGGTTTCAGAAGAGGACTTTTTTGCAAGTGTGTATAGTTGACAACAAGGAAGATACATCTTGTCCTGCCTTTTACTTCATAGTGCTTTTGTGCTCAATACTGCCCAGATTGTCAGGATGATTGTCAGTGCAGAAGTGTTGGAAAATTCCCTGTGGTTGTGAGACACCTGTGAAGGTACTTGAGGTTAAAAAACCCAAAAGTGTTTCTACTTTCTTGTTAGCCATTTCCAGTGTTAGCAAAACTGTGCAGGATAGTGTGCCACATACAATATCATACATTGCCATCTATCTCAGCATTGTTCTTCGCTTTTCCTTTATTCATGATCATGAGTAATCCTATAGGGCCTTCAGGAAATGTCTCTGGAGACCTGGAAGTGGGTATCACTAAACCGAAGAGCTCCTAGGAAAGCAGTTGGATAACAAGAACACAGGCTGCTTAAATCTCTTCAGAAAAGCCCAGTATGCAACCTTCACAATCTGCGAGAGGGGTCCAAGTTTTGGCTATGATTATAGACCAAATACCTGTCCAGACTGATGATAAATGAACTGCTTTTTCTAGACTTCTGTGGCCATACTTTTTGCCAGTATCCCAGTGAAACGGAGCTAAAGCCGCCATGGCTGTGAACAGCACCCCAAGGGACAGATGAAGATGCTCCCTTCTTGTGGCTCCTTGCAGCTGCCTTGTCTGTGAGACCATCAGCATGTGCAGCTGTGAGACAAACAAGGCAAGCTGCCCAATGCTCGGCTGTTCCAGATTCTCTTGAACACTACCTTTGAATCCTTCTCCCTGAGCTGTGTTGTGCTTTCTGTGGTCACAGCTGAGCTAGTGGGGCAGTAATTATTACCGAAGTCTTGCTGGGGATCTTTGATGAATTCTTAGTGGTGCAATGTCCACATCACAGAAACTGCCCAAGCAATTGGAATTAGTTGGCAGCTTCTTGGTAGTGTCAGCTGAAACACTCAAAAGAAGAGATTAATCCTTAACTCCAAAGCTGGCTCAGAGGCCCGTAAGTTACAAGAAAATTGCCCTTTTCTTGTTATATCTACTGCTCATGGCTGCTACTGCCTTCGGTCTCTTCTGTCCCCATGCTCTGATTTCCAGGGTGGTCAGCAGAAAGGTTTCAATCCAACAAGATACGATACCACTATGGTATCACTGGGTATAATAGTATAACTCACGTCTAAAAGCAGCTTTCCTAAGTGCCTAGGTACTACCAAGAGCCATAGGATATAATAATGTTTAGGCATCTAAATGCACAGAATAAGAAAACAGTGCTTTTTAAAACCTACATGTAAGATCCTGCATTGCCTTATGGAATCCAATTAGCTCTTTTATTTAAGGTGGGCACGTGCTTGAGTGCTCTGGTCTGTTTTTTTTTCTTTTAAAGTCTCCTGTATTTTAAAAGAATGATTACATTTGCATCAAGGAATGTCCTCTGTATAAAGGGTGGGATTCCAGTACATTTTCAGGAAAGCGAACCAGGCAATTATCTTGCAGGACCGGTGCGGGTGCCAGAACGAGGAGGTGTGGTAAAGGGGAATGACTGCTTGATTTCTTTCCTACTCCAGAGCTGGATGAAACGCCTGACACAGCTGTTAGCTTACACTGCTTACAAGAACGAGGAATCAATCTCACCAGATGTTGTTCATTTCCTCTGTTGCTGTGTGGCCAGCTCTGTTGTACAGAGGATGCGGGGGGCAGAGGGGAGGGAGGGAAAAGAAAAGGGAGAAAAGCTCAGTCTAAATTACACAGGAGGGCCCAGTGTGGGAATTCAACGTAAACGAGGAACACGAGAATAAGCCATGACTGAGAAACTGGAAGCTGGAAAGACAGAGCCTACGCATTCGTGAGCCTGATTCATTCACTGGGGAGCATAGCAGACTCCTGTTCCCTGTGGGACAGCACATGACCATCTTATGAGTTCTCCTGAAAGCTAATGTTTTCAATCAAAAGGATGCAGGAGGTACATGTGGAGGCTTTGGTGACAAATGATTCAAGGCCACATCTGCCAGTTGCATCATGTGCTGTGTCGGGTGAGTCTGTGGAGCACTTACTTGCATGTGTAGAGTCTTTGAGCAACATTCGAGGACGGGCTCACAGTGACAGTGTGATGTGCTGCTACCACAAACAATCTACCTGTGTGCTTGGGCTCCTGTGTATGCCAGCACCATTTCCAACCACCTTCTTTCCCCAGGCTGGAACGAGCTCCTGTGCTGGGAGATGCAGCTGGGGACGCCAGTCCTGACGTGAGAGGCACCTGGTGCTGGGAAGCAACTGAGATGTTAATCCCCTCTTCCAGCTTTTTTCACTAGAGCGGGTGTCTTCTGCAGAGCCCTAAAATATTTCTTTGACAGTGGGACTGGTTGACAAGGAAACAAGCAGAGGCAGAGGAAAGTATCTTCAAATGACGAGGGGACAAAGCTAAGGGTAAATGTTTCAGGAAGAGAGAGATATGAAATGAGCAATGTTTGCAGATGAGCTGTAGAGGTGCCACAGACCAGGAGAGGGCATGGTGATACCTGCTTCCCTTGGCAAAAAGCTGTTTTAGTAAAGCAGTTGAACCCTGACTTAATTATCATCATTTGTTCTGGAACATCCACTCCAAGGTGAATTGATTTCTCTTGTACACCTTTTCGATGCCTTTTTCTGCACATTCTATTTCTTTTCTGTATGGAGCATGTAGGTTACTGCCTCTGCTTCTCTACCATCCTTAGCAGGTGTGAGGAAAAGGGGAATGCTCACAGAGCTGCTGCCATGGGAGGTAAGACCAAGCAACTGCTCACAAACAAGCTCTGGTTTGAGGTCTGTGAGGAAAGGCTACTGCCATGCTTTGTGACTTTCTGTCTAAAACACCTGAAAATAAGTCCATCTCTCTCTGCTGTATAGCATTTAATGCATTATTGGTGAAAACAAAAATCCCAAAGATCTAAAAACCAAACAAAAAAGGATACTACTGAGGAAGGGACAGCCAGCATCCTTCTCTCCGGCTGTAGGACAGATATATTCTTGCTGAGGTGAGAATTGGGATGGAAACTGGACCATAATGCTCCCAATAACACTGTTGTGTTGCATGATGTGTGGCCACAGCTGGCCTGCATTTATGGACCAAGATGGACCTGCTCTAAGATGTCTTCCCATGAAGCAGTTACTTCTGCCATGGGTGGGAGACTGGCTTCTATGAAGCACTCCTTTCACTGCTGTGCCAGTTCTGGTTAACAAAGGGAGTATAAATTAATTGAGGAAGCTTTGGGTTGAAAGTAATGCAAAGATTCTGTTCACCAGCTGCAAGGATGCTAAACTCTGAATCAATCTGTTGACATCAGTGAAGATAATCTAAATTTGCACCAGTGCAAAATGTGGTCATTCAGATGGGTTAGCTGAAGTGACTCTTTAAGGGTGAGTAACATGCTCTCACAGGGCATGTTAGAGGCTCTGGTGAAAGGAATTATTGTATGGTTCCTGGGAATGTGGATGAGGCATCCTGATATTCTACACATTACATTGATCAGATCTTCACTATTGCTCAAGGCAACCTAGGAGTTATTCCTTGAAGTCCATCAATTTCCTGTTTTGTTGCAATTACACCCAACTGAATCCTACTTCGTCACATAGCTTGAAGAGACCCCTCTGAACATCATCTTGGATGTCCCTTACTCGCTGTACATTGTGAAGTCTTTGATGCAATGCATGAGGTGTGCCAAGGGGACCTTTTTCTTCAGTGCCAAAGCTGGCAACGTCTGGTAAGTCCTTTGCTCGATGCAAACCTCCTTTGCCATTGCTGAAAGCCAGAAAATGCATGTGCAGTTTGAAGCAACGGTTAAAATTACATGGAAAGAAAATGACAGGAGCAGCTGTCATATTTTTAACAAAACTTGGTCACTGCGGATATGAAACCTGAGAACTTGCATAAGAGACCCGCTCCAGTGAGTGTTGGTTTAGTCCACAGAGCAGCTGCAGGAAGGGGGGCATTTCACCGCTTCTGTGGAGCTCCTTGTCTGGGGAATTGTGGCTGCAGGTTCCCGAGGGCCCCCTGGTGTTTTGCGCAATCTATCTTTAGAGAACTGCAAGTTAATTTCTGAGAAGGGCACTGGCTTTGAGCAGGGACTACCTCCAAACTGACAAACCACTTCCTGCAATCGTTAACTGAATTAAGAACTTGCTGTCCCCTCCACTCCCCTGAAAAGACCCCACTTCCCACCCCTTCACCACCACTACCCCCTTGGCTTGGCATCAGGAAATATTAGTAAAGAGAAAAGCGCAGGGAAGGTTGAAGTGATACTAATTCATAGATCTCCCCCTTGCCTGTGTCTTCTACAGAGAGCTCTGATATCAGTTCCACTGGCTTTCTGCAGGAGCTAAAGCTGTGGCAATTCCAGAGTGTTTTCCAGTCAAAGGAAGGAAGGTGCCTGTGTGTTTGGTGCTTTCTTTGTATTTCTACCAGCACAACCCTCCTCTGACACTGATGCAAAAGGGTGTTGTAATTTTTGGTGAAATTGTAGGAAGCAAAAGAACACCTGCAACTCCTGGGACAGGATTTCCTTCTGAAAATATCCCAGATCTGGTTGGTACCAGCTTCCATTAAAGGATATGGCAAAACCTTCCAGTCATCAGTGCTGACTTCAATGATGTATTCTTGCAGCCATTGAGAAGAAGAACAGCAAAGCTACTCTGAATTCTTTCTGTTTGATTTTATACTTGGTGATGGTGGTTGTGGGTCTTTTTTTCATTTTGTTTGTTCCCAGATGTGTGGTCTATTAACATCTACTTCACCCAGTCTTGGCATACACGTGTCTCCAAAACATCTTTCTACAGGGTGGGATTTACAAGTGGTTACTTAGTACATGTTGCTCTCTCCCTAGGTTCCTGGTCCTCACTCTTTGAAGGTGCCCAGGCAGATTTATTCCCTGTGGGATTTACAAATGCCAATCAGAATTTTTCAAACCAGTGACTGAAATGGAAATGTTAGCTAAGTAACATTTTTCAGTTATGGACAAGGTAATTTATCTGAAGGATGATTTTCTTTCGTTTTTAAGATTCCAGCATCATTGCATAAACCAGTTGGTTCTATACATATAAAACACACAGGTAGTTTTAAGACTGTAAACACACTTTAAGACATGCTCTTCTACTTCATTTTTGTTATATAAGCTCCATGAAAACATGACCCTTGCTTCATAACTTAAATGGTCATGAAAGATATTCTTCCTGCAGACATGTCTATCTCAAAAAAGAATATAAGGGTTTTTACTGTTTCCATGTATAAATATAAAGAAAAGTTTGTTTTGCAAACAAGTATTTTCTCTCAAAGCAGCTGTTTTCCTTCTACTTTGCCACAGACATGATGCCAGCAAGAATCAAGGAAGAGCTGAATGGGCAACATATGCTCTATATTAGTATCCAAAGATGGGAAGTGCATGGAGGAGTGCATAGCATGAGCAGAAGAAGCCAAAATCAATAATATAGGCAAATCTAGAAGAAGCCATTTGAATTTCTCATTAAACTTTGAAGGCTACTTGCAGGTGCTTGCTTTTTACACTGACGACATTTGCAGGGCTGAGTACTGTGTGTTAGAAGACCTTCCAGAAGTTGCTAACTTCTGACCCAAAAAACAGACAGAAAAGGATCTGGAAGCCTCAACTTCTACCGTCTGTGCAGGATGATCAGGAACAAATGACCAGGCACAGTTTGCCATCCCTCTCCCTCTTGGGACCCACAATGGTGCATTTTTACTCTTGCAGAAGATGGACTGAAGAAGCATGTAGTCACCACAGTATCGGAGGTCTTGATCCAGTATTTCCTGAGTGTGTAGGGCATCTGACAGCAAGATGAGCCTTTCACTTAGCCCAAAAGACAGAACTAGCGAATATTTTTTCAGCGGAACGGTTTTTTTATTGGGGAAATAACATTTCTTTAGAATAAGAACTTTCCCTGGGAACGTACCAGTTGGAATGAGACTTGTCATTGTCATTGCTGACAAAGCTGCAAACTTGAGAGGTTTATAAAAACTGAAACTGCATAAGAAAGACATACAGGCACGTAGCTTGAATACATTCTACAATATATACACCCCAGGAGTCTGGAGTGTATAGAGAAAGGCATTTGCTCCCACCAAAAGCACTTGGATTGTTTCCATCTTTATTAATGGAAGCAAGATCAGGCCCCGAGCATGAAAAATGCAGAGGCAGATAGTGTGAGCCTAGGGGAGCTGCTCATTTGTTTGGCCATTGCTGTGTGTCTGTTGGATACTCACGTTAGCTGCAATATTCCTTTTTCAGCAGGAAGCCATTGATGCCAAGGATGACATTTTTTACACCTGTGTAAATTGCATTTCAGTCCATAAATGCACTGAAGCCTTCACTGGCTCCTTGGTAAAGCTGGGAGTGAGAGTGATATCCATTTCTACTGCTGTAAGCAAGGTTTTTGAGATAAATAGATAAAACCTGCTATAAACACATGCAGGATTTTGTCACTGTGGTTTGCACAGGGGTTGGTTATTGAGCTGCCTCTCTCCCACGTAACTCACATGAGAGCCACTCGTGCACCCTGGGCTATCTGAACCCACTTCCCTCACCTCTGAGAAGCGCATCCTGCCAAGCCCGCCCAGGGGGCAGGAGAACAAGAGCAGTGCAAGCTGAGGTTGAATACTTCACTAGAAGTGGAAGGTTCTGAGAAGAGCAGGAAGTGTGAGTGAGACTGTCCAGCCCAGTGGCCGTGGTGGCTCTGGGAAGGGAGCCCGAGGCTGGGTGCTGGGGAGGCCCTGGTTCAACAGCAGCATCTGGGCTTAACGCAGTGGCTGCCTGGTATTGCAGATGGAAAGGAGCATTCACAGAGACACTGAAAGAAAGCAGGTGAAGAACTTGTCTCCGTAAGGCCTTTCTGAACCCTGCATCTCCAAATTATACATTTATCACCCATTTTTGCATTTTTAATTCTAACTTGCGGATACTCCATTTGATAATGGTCGGTTTTTAATGGTATGATTTTCAACTAAGCAGTTAGTTGGTCGTCTAATGGAAAGACCTGTATTAAACTGCTCTTACAGTCTCTGACCTAGGTTTACAAACCTCTGTCTCAAGAGGCAGACTAAGGTTAGACTAAATGCAGGTATGCTTGTTCACAGGTCTGTGTACTAATGTATTTTTCACCCACTCACTGCCAGAGTCTTCCACCTTGAACTTGATGTGGTGTAAAGTCCTTTGACTCAAATTCCTCAGCAAAAAATGTAAGCAGAAGATCTACTAAGACATTCAGACTCCAAGGGAAAGCTCCACTATCCATGACAAATTTTTCTGGGCTACCACAGAGAGCAGCAGTGACTTTTGAGAAAGGTACCTCGATCTCACTTGCCCTTTTCAAGAAGCAGAGCTGATTTTCAGCCATGCTGGCCAGAGGTTGTCCCTACTGCAGCAGAGGTTGTCATTACACTAAGTTACACCCCCATGTTGCTTGTGCAACCAGCCATCCTTGGTGCTCTGCTTTCTCCGCTGCTCCCCCAGCCTCTCCCCATCTCTGCTCCTGTTTAAGAAAGTTCAGCTTCTCAGTGTAAAGCAATAGAAATAAGGACCTGAAGGGATTTTGTGGGAGCTGTCTAGCCCATCCCCCTTGCCCACAGAAATTCAGCTATACCTAAATTTGTACGTGAGGAAGATGAAGAAGGGGCAGAGAAGCTATCAGGCTCCAAGCTGCTTTTGGCTTGGCTCTGATTAGCACCAAGCACAGGTGTTAAGCACCTCTTTGCTGTCAGATTTTCCATGCAGTGTGTGTCCTTAATACAGGCAGAAACTATTTTTGGTTACAACACAATCAGCTATCTTTATCAAGGGGTTTTCTACAGGAGCCATCTGTATAGCAGCCAAGTACTTCCCAGACAGATTCAGTCCTCATGGCAGGAATGAGAAAGCATTTCTCTGACAAATTATTTAAAAATAGTATGGGCAGATTTATTAACACCTTATAAAAACCTAGGCAGCTGCTGCTAAGTATAAAGTCAGGCTGCAAAATGATGGGTAAAAGCTGGTTTATGTTTTACAAGGAGTTTTCTAGACATAAAAGATCACGTTTTTTAAAAGTGATTTTTTTAGAGAAATGATGCGTTTGAAAAGTTTTGTTTGCAATTTAGTTATACATTCCAGACACACAAACCACAAAATAAACATCTTAAACTTGAGAGCCTCACTTCAGTTTACTTGATTCCAGTCAGTAATTATAGATATTAAATTTCTGTAAGTAACATCTAAGCTAAGTTTACACTGTCTGCAGAAAGGTTTGCACCATTTAAATCTATTTAGAAATCTGTTAAGTAAATCTGACTTGAGTTTAGTTATAGCAAATATTTTAGCTAATAAATTTCTTGGGACTGGGTTTTATCTTTTCTGCATGCATGGATGAAACTCAAGTGCTCTCAAAGCCTCAGCAGATAAATAATAAATGATGCAAAATAGCTTTTTGATACATAATAATATCATAACTTTAAAATGTTTTTTTTTCCTAGGACTGGAAATGAGTGTGGTGTGTCCCTCGGGGAAGTTATTAAATACAAAGAAAAAAGAGCTATTTCTAGTGTTGGAAGCTGGTCAATGCATCTCTCACCACACCTTGGTCCCTGGTCATCATTTACAGTCATCTCTTACACCCTTCCAAAAGAGTTGTAAATTATTGCCAGCTCTGTATATTGCACTTACCTGATCACAGGTGAAAATAAATTTCAAAGCCATGAAGATTCCAATCTTTGATATACACATGCACAGAAAAGCTGCTGCTTTGGCTTATCGGACACCTTTATTTTGCTTTACTCCATTGTAACCTCATGTTTAATACTCTTAACCCTTTCTCAGCTGATAGTTGAGCCTATGTATCAGAGGTCTGCTCTCTCTCGTTGTGTGTCCATAAAGCTTTCTTACTCAGATTAATCTCCATTTAGACTAAAAGTGTTTCTCAGCTCACTAAACTGAGGTTTAGTGATCCCTTGTGACTATGTGGCTTATTCTTGGTGCTCTTGGGTTTTTAAGGCAATCCAACATCTAGCCAAAGCTGAAATCACTTAACTGAAGTGGTCAAGCGGAGTATAGTCAGTGTTACAGGTGAATAATATTTCTTAATCCATTTTCAATTAGGTATGAGTAAATTTAAAATATCTCTTAAAATGGCTCTGTTATAACCCTAGATAACATAAAACGCCAACTCTTCCCCTCTGTGATAAGTTTAAATGGAAATTAGACTTAACCCTTGATTTTCCTTCCTGGCAGGAGCTGAAGGGGCTGAGGACATTTTACCTGTTCCTCTCTTTCTCCTTCCATTTGCAGGAGCAATGTCCTTCCTTTCAACAAACGTGATGTCCCCACACAGCCCCCTGCAGCTGTTAGCGTAAAGCTCAGAAGCCAGGAGCAGTTTCTTGGCACCTCTCTGTTGTCTTGCCTGCTTCTCTGCTGCTGCCATGTCCCTGCTCCTGGGACACTCATAGGACAAAGAAGCAGCTATTGGCCATCAGCTTTGACAAATGAGACCTCCAACCTTAGGCACAGTAATTCAGAAATGTTCCTTGCAATATTTGTTAAAACCTTTGTAAAAGTCACTTTCATAAGTATTGAAAGAAGCCTGCAATGGTGGCAAATTTAAATGCTCCCAAATTAGGAGATAAAGAATTTATCATATATTCATATAAAATTGTCTAGGCAGCTCCAACTTGATCTCTTCATATCAACAAGTCATCTTTAATGATGTGATTGCAGACCTCTGCACCTCCTGGGGCTCCCGTGCCCAGTGGTCATTTAACACTGGGCAGTTCAGTTCAGCATGGTCAATGTGAGGCTCATCTTGCCAGACCCACACAAACCATCCCCTGAATGCAGCACCACTCATTTTCCAAGCATTTTTCTATCATGGTAGGAGTCAAATGCTATGCCAGCTCTAAAAGAAATATTTATTCAATAATGCCAAAAGAGTTAAGCTATCATTCTTATTTTTGGTGGCAGAGAGATTCAATAGCTTTTAATACAGGTCATGATTTCTCGGGGCCCTTGGTTTATTGTGCCTGCTGAGGGTATGGCTCCCTGCACCTCCAGTCACAGCTGAGGATTAAAAGAGTTTTGTCCTTTGCACTGAACGAACATGGGAAAAGAAGGCTGAGTATGGCATTATGGATTTAAAAGACCTAGAAAATTTGCAGAAAGAGGCTGGATATATGGCCTTTATTTCATCATATATTTACTAACTTTGTAACCTAAATATTCCTTTCTATGTCTAAGTGGGAACACAGTGCATTTTTAGATTCTATTTTCAAGACATCCAAAAATTTGAAAACACAACATACAATATAATGTAGGAATCTGAACTTGCTACTGGCTGGAACAAACACTTTAAATTCAGTGTATAAGCCCTGCCAAGCTAATCCACAGAATCAGTGGGTCCCCATCTCCCCTACAGCCTTGAAGGAAGTGGAACATGTGGCCTATAAGGGTCCGAGATGTTTGTGGAGAGCAGAGGAATGAAAAGATTTAAGAAATAGGAGGCTCGGACCATGGAGGGGAAGTGGATTTAAGACAGAACTAAGAAGAATTTGGGGCTGAGTGTAGAACTATAATGATTCTTTGATGCAGTCACATCAGAAAAACTGGCATTTTAGGAAAGAGCTTGGAAGGAAGAGCAGGGGATCTTTGTGTGCCGCTGAAGCCACTGGTATCAGTGCTGGCTCCCTCAACAGCTGCTTTCAACTCACACACGATGGGAAGGATACACTGTATTTTATATCGAGCTTCCTAAAGATCCAATTACTCTAACAACTCATTCCTATTCAGAGGCAAATTAGAGATTTCTAATGAGGCATCACCAGGTTTCAACCAGTCTTTGAGCTGACTGTCTCTGTCCTGTGGATGTCTGAAGCACCTCATGAGTTTCAGCTCTGCTTTGCTTAGCCCTGTGCCTTCTCTTGCTTTATCCCTCACTTCTTTTGGTTTTGGTTTTGATATCAAGGGTCCAGACTCTTTTTTTTTTCCTATCTTCCTTTTGTTATGAAAACTTCCATTAGTAATTACCTTGTGGGAGGGAGGCAACTTCACAAGAGATTATGCTCTGATGCAATATACTAGTCCAGTGTCCTGCAGACCCACTACATTCATGTTATCCAAGATCGTGATAGATTTTCTGCTTCTTTTTTTTTGATGAAAATGCTCCACCTTTTAGCAATGGCACCTAAAATAACCTGCTGGTCTGGGCAGAAGTATTCTCTGCAGGTGGCAGTCGTGTTCAGAGGGTACTGCTCTGCTCCAGGTCTGATTCTTCATCTCTTTTAAGTGCCCTTTTAACAGTTTCTTTTTATAGCAGCAATAAAATATAACTACCCTAGAGCTGAAATAATGCTATTTTTAAATCAAACTTTTTTTGCAAAACAGAGCCATGGCATTTGTCATCTGTGAGCCATTACTGCTGCAGATGGTATGCTGTGGCTCACAAAGACAGATTTTACATGTGAGATGTCATGTTTGGGGTTATATTCTATAATAATGCTATTTATGGGGAAAAAGGATAATGATCTAGATTTTTTTTTCCTCAGCACAGCCAAATAAATTGATATCAGTCTTGGATCATATATTTAAAGTTTTTAGAGTTATCATTCTGTGCTGGTTCTGTTTGTCTATTCTGGCCCTTTAAAATGGCCTTTTCTTTACAACATTACTCGGATCATATTAGTCAGTATTGTTCTGTGTATGACATTTGTCTACATCCTGGGTACTTTGAGCTTTCTTTTGTAATTTCCATATTTGATCACTTCTCCCTCCTCCTTACCTCTCTTTCATTTCTTGCTTTCTCTTTTCCTATTTCCCTGCATTCCTCTTCTGACCTGTGCTCTCCAAGTTTGCTGTGCCTCAGGTGCATCTTCTGACAAAGTAATTGCAAACCTCATCTTCTAAAGATTTTATCTCAGCTTTATGTTGTCATGACAGAAGGGTTTGTTCTCTTTTGGCTTTCACAGGCATGCTTATGATCCACGAAGAAGATTGGCTGAATATTGTTCCCAACCCTGGACACTTTCCTTCTCCTTTCCATTGGGAGCAACCTAGGGCATTAATGGATAGAGAGGCTGTGGCATTATCAAGGATGCAGCTGGACCCCGGGAGTTTGCAACATGTGCTGAGACTGTGATGAGTTTGGTTAGGCCTCAGAAATGAATGGTAAAAGCTCCCGAGGGAGCAGAGGGCACTGCACAGTGTTTGCTGCCACACAGCAGTGATCATGCTGGCTGGAAACAACGACCCCCAGGAAGAGCAGAGGCCAGGGACAGGAGCTGGTTGTATATAAATATTGCTTCTTCCAGTTGGCTTGCCAAGATGGGTTTTCTTAATATAAAAAGTGAAGCTTTCACTCAAATCAAAGATATCTTTTTGGGTAGTATACTCCCGGAAGTCTCTGGGCAGTGCCACCTCTCCAGCCAGGTGACTGTCCTATTACACTAACGTGCCACCTCTTCAGGAGAGATTTGTCCCCTGTATTAGCTAAGCATTGGTGGTATTGATCCCGTCTTCACACTCTGTATTGTAAATCAGGTATCACCCTGATCTGTGCACCCAATTTAAATTAATAAATGATCTGCTAGTGTGTGAGGTAAAATCTACTTCGCGTAGGTATTGCTTAAATCTTTCCAATAAAGAATTAGGCTTGCTTGTGTAGAGGTAATATAGTTTACACTCACTTGTGTAAATTCTGTTTTATAGAGGGACTTTGCAAAATTATTATGCTTGTTACAAAATATTGCAGCTCTTTACAAAGGCTAGATGTAAACTCAGTTTATGTTTTCTTCCACTTTTTGTGCAGTTCGTCATGATCCTTCTTTCAAATATTTTGCAGTTTTCATATTCCTTTCTGAGCTTTTGATTTTCTTCCTCTTGCTCCTTTGATGAACCCAACCATCTGAATAAGACCTGTTTTCCTTCAGAGCATTCAATCTGCAAATTATGTTCTCCACTTATGGTCTAATTCCCTTTTCCAAACTGAAGTCAGAATCTTTTCTGCAATATTTTTCTTGGTTTTGCCTCTCCATTGCAACTTTTGCCTCCAATTAAGGATTCCATAAACTCTTAAAACAATACAATTGATGCAAGAGTCACAACTCTGTTCTCAAAACCTCAAAAGCCTCTTTCCTTCTCTTTTTGAGTTCTCATGTATCTTGTCACATGTCATAATACCACTCTCAAAAGTTTCATTCTATCTAGTAAGAAGGTTTTTTTAAGTCTTGATCATAATCTCATCACTAGTTTGAACTTCACTTACATGCATATTATCAAACAAGGCTTGTGATTCTCTAATGGAAAGGCTGCTTTTAATCACCGATTTCAGTATCTTTGCTTGCCTTCATGAAGGCTTGATCCAATTGCTTGCTGTGGATTGACAGGGTCAGAGCTGTTCTGGCCTTCTGTGTTCCACATTCTTTGCTCTTTTATTTCCCTTTCTGTTTCTAGATACGCTCAGTTGTAGCAGCCTCCACCTCTGCTGCCATGTAGCACTGCAATTTAGCAAAACTGCTATTTTGGTCCCAGAATTCTCTAAATAAAATGGCAAAAATCTGCTACATCCAAAAGAAAGATTCTCTTGTGTTGCCTATTTTTTTGTTTGTTTGTTTTCCCTTTTTTTTTTTTTTTAATTTTTTTTTGTGCATTTTCTTACTCAATAATTGCAACGTGTTGATCAGCTTTTCCAGATTTTCACTGGTTCATATCTATGCGTAAAAAAATAAGCCAAAATAGTATGTAACCTGTGCTCACAAGGTTAAGGTTTTGCAAAGTATATGATCACCTAAAATAGATTTTAGAGTGGGAAATATAAAGCAGCTAATATGTGCTTCCAGTCCACCATAAAGGGCACCTCTCTCACAGAAAAAGGACCTTGGGCAAGGTGTGCTGTGCTTGTTGAAATGTCAATAATGAACATATTCACCTGCAATACTTCATCACATTTCCGGCTTTTTACATTTGGACTCAACCCTACATCCCTGTCTTTGACCATTACGTGCTCTGATTGTATCACAGTATCTGTACTACATGTCTGTAATCAAAGTTGTGCCAGGCTTTATCTGCTTAGCAGTCAAATGTAGGAATAGGCACCTTATTCCCCTACCTCATCCTGAGCCGAACTGGAAATATAAGTAGTACCACCCCTTTACTGGTCTGGCTGCAGTCCTTGGATGCTAAGGGTCCAGGTATCTTTTCTAGGGCAAAATCATCTGAGGGCTGTTATAAATTCATTGTTCTCTTATATCATTTTGTTGTTTGTAGAGCTGGTTTGCTTCTTTATTTTGCTCAACACAGGCAGAACAGGGAGAGAAGGAAATGATCTCAAGCAAATATCTGGGCAGCAGGGTTAAGGGGAGACACATCCTCAGTGTGAAAAGTTGTGAGAGTTCACATTCATTTGGAGATCTAATGCATGCATAATGCAATTATAATACTGGAAACAGGTAGCAGGTCATGAGGAAAAACTCAAGTGTTTAGAGGTGGCTGGAACTCAAGCTGTTTGTAAACAAGTGAAGTGAGCAAGTCACCACTTGCATGCATTAGGATAAATGCAGAGCTGGTTCCTCGTGGATCACTGGGCATCTCTAACTTTGTACTGATAGGATAAAGGCACCTGTGATTCCACGGCATTTCACTCACTGAAGGTAATGACCTCTTCCTATCCCCACACTCACCACAGGATACCAGGAGATTAGGAGATGAATCTAAGCATAAGAAGGGTATGAAATGGAATTGAATTTGTCAACTGTAACTAAAAGCCAGGACAGAAGCTCCTATTCAGAGTTAAGGTGACCTTAATTCACATTTGTCTGGCTAACTCTAAGTGCATTAACCATTGGCTCTCTTGTGCATAAGGACATCCAGGTTCAGCTGTTTCATAAGGAGTAACATACTCAGGATGTGCAAGACAACTCCAAGTTTCCTTTTAAACAGCTGGAGTTTTACATTAATTACATCTATACATAAATATATTTTCTTCATCCTTCAGTAAGAACAAAGAACAGCTGTACTGTCGTTAGTTGGAATGTGAGTATGCACACATCTCTAGAGATTACCCCCTCCCAGGCCTATGTGCTTATCTCAGATCTCACTTTGTGAGACAATTTGCTCTGTATTTTGTATCTAAACTTTTCAAATTTGTTTCATGTATATATATATATATGTTGTTGATTGGGTTTTTTTAAATACATATATATCATTATAGGACCACTAGCAGCATAAAACTTTTTTTGACACAGCTGTGTGGCAAGACTATTCCTGTTCTGAATAGTGTTGAGTTATTGTCATTGTCATTCAGTATCAGTGAGGAACAGTGTAAAGAAAAGTAGTTTCTAGATGAAAATATCGCTTTTACTTCTCACAAGACTCCAGACAAATGGAGTGAGCCCTGAGCATCTCATCCCCTTGTCCTCAGCACTTTGCTTTGTGTTCTGACAGTGCCTTTTTTGAAACATGCTCTTGCCTGAGGCAGATGGCCTCTGAAATTTACTGTAAATGAAATTTCTTAATGTCCTCTCTTTCTTACCTTTTTCCTGATAATCTTGCCCTTAACCTCTGCTTGCCATGACAGAACTTTCTAGCAGATGTCTCTAACTATAACTTTCACACAAGGGACTTACCAGCTCACTTGTCACAGAGGTTATGGTTGGCTGATAGAGTGGAAACCAGCTTGCTCTTCCTCTCCAGTGATGGTCCAGGAGTCTGGAGGACACAAGTTTTGCAGTTATTACCCAGGGTAATAACTCCCAAATGGAAGAGAGGATTGAGAGCACCCTCAGTCAGTTTGCAGATGACACCAAGTTGGTGGGATCTTCTGGAGGGCAGTAAGGATCTGCAGAGGGATCTGGACAGGCTGGATCAATGGGTGAAGGCCATTTGTAAGAGGTTCAACAAGGCTAGGTGCCAGGTCCTACTCTTGGGTCACAACAACCCCATGCAGTGCTACAGCCTGGGGGAAGAGTGGCTGGAGAGATGCTCAGTGGGAAAGGACCTGGGGGTGCTGGTTGACAGCGTCCGAAGATGAGCCAGCGTGTGCCCAGGTAGGCAAGAAGGTCAGTGTTACCTGGTTTGTATCAGGAGTAGTGTGGCCAGCAGGACCAGGGCAGGGATTGTCCCCCTGTGCAGGGCACTGGTGAGGCCACACCTCAAATCGTGTGTCCAGTTTTGGGCCCCTCACTGCATAAACGACATTGAGGGGCTGGAGTTTGTTCAGAGCAACAAAGCTGGGGAAGAGTCTGAAGCACAAGTCTGACTAGGAGCAGCTGAGGGAGCTGGGGGTGTTCAGCCTGGAGAAAAGGAGGCTGAGGGAAGACCTCATTGCTCTCTACAACTCCCTGACAGGAGGTTGCAGCCAGGTGAAGTTGGTCTATTCTCTCAAGGAACAAGTAAAAATACAAGAGGAAATGATCTCAAGCTGCACAAAGACGGTTTAGATTGAATATTAGGAAGAATTTCTTCACCAAAAGCATTATCAAGCATTGGAACTGGCTGCCCAGGGAAGTGGTTGTGTCACCATCACTGGAAGTGTGTAAAAGATGTGTAGATGTGGTGCTTAGGGACATGTTTCAGTAGTGGAGTTGGAAGTGTTGGGTTTACAGTTGAGCTCAATAATCTTAAAGTTCTTTATTAACCTAAATTATTCTAAGGCTTTCCTGGAGGGGTTTGTGACTGACTGGTACTGAGTGGGAACCAGGCTGCTTTTCCTTTCCAGTGGTGGTCCAGGAAGCTGGAGGACACAAGTTTGGGCAGACACACCTGACTGGCATCTGTATGGAGTGACACTTGGAACTTCCATTTCCCAAGAAATGTTGAAATTTGTTTTAATTTCAAATGTGACAACAAAGTAGAAAAATAATTGCTATATGAATATGTGACACTGAGTTAAAGAAGATAAACTGGCTTATCTTACTGGCTTAAAAAGCCAGACCAAAAAGTGACAATAGTTTTCAGCTTTTCTGCTGTATTTTGACAGGTGAGCAGTGGTAGTGCACTATATAATTTGGGAAAATTCTCTAGTGAGGTTTCAAGGTTTTTCCTCAAAGTTTTTCCATAATGAAATTTTTAAAATTTTAACTTTTAATGAACTTTAATATTTTTTTTTTTGCTGCAGGAGAATGAATTCAGTTTTACATAATCTTACAAGGAAATATGTTTAGTTTTGATATTGTTCCTTCTCTGAAATAAAGTTCCCAGGTTGTTTTGCTGAAAATTTTCCAATAAATTCCAATCTTATAAAAATGACCAGTGAGGTAGCAAAATGTTGATATTTGGTGCAGACAATACCACTGCTGAAGCAGAGACCCTCAGTCCTTGCACATTCAGAGAAAATTCTTAATGCAGTTGTTTGGAGTAGTGTGCAGTCAGTTAGATAGTAGGACTTAAACCATACAGATTTTGGTAAAAATGTTGTGAGTTATAAAACCCTACTGGCTTTATGTGTTTGTGCTCACACTACCTCCAGGAGATATAAATCTAAGTTAAGTCAAGTGAGATAAGACTCTGGTCTCTAGGGAATAGCACAGGAGCTTCTGGAAGGGGGTGGGTGATCTAGCAGGAGCATTCTTTCTGCACTGACTGGAACAGAAAGCATAAAGCTGATAGAGTTCCCAGCTAACATACCAGAGATAAAAGGGTCCTGAATATTTGTGTTTATGAAAGATCTCCTGGCATTTTACAAAAAAAAAAACCCAGCAAGCTGACACTTCAAATCTGCATCCTGGCTGATTGCAACTTGTCTTCTCCTCCCATAGACACCCTTCTTCTATCAAGAGGAGAAGGGTGCTGTGCTTCCCATCTGCAACTTCACCTTTTACTTTATCTCAGTGGGAGTGTGTACAGGGAGAGCTGCAAAGGTCCTCTGTTCTGACAGTGGTGCTGTAAGCACATGGCACATGTGAATTCAATCCTAGAATTTAGGTGCCATGACTGTTTGCAAAAGGAGAGTTGAATGCTATAGATTTACATTAGTGAAAGCATGAGAGAGGTAAGATTTCAGAATCACAGAATCCCAAAATAGTCTGAGTTGGAAGGGTCCCACAAGGATCGTTACAGTCCAGCTCCTGGCCCTGCACAGGACAGCCCCAAGAATCGCACCATGTGCCTGTGATTATGGGATTATCTTCTCTGCTTTGGTGTCCAGGCTCTAGTCAGGGTAAATAACGCTAGTGGGCATCCTGCCCACATTATTACTAAGTTTTAATTCTTCTTGGGCCCCCAAACAAATATCTGATTGAATTTCAATCTGTTATACACTGTGTATGGGTTTTGATGCCTTTTGCTGTCCATCATCATTCTGAGTTAAGATGAACTGCACTGAATGCCAGATATACTGATAATTAATGTATGTGAGACACATTTTGGCACAATCCCTGGGTTCACTGACCATTCAGACTCCTGCTGTCTTTTCCTAAACTCTACACTGCACTTCTGGATGGCACCATGCAGTCTTTTAACCATCAGATAGTGGTACGATTTACATCATTACATATGTGATTTGTTTGAAGAATCAAATTTAGATGGAACTGGCTATAGCAAGTACATATGTAAGAAGATGAGGTCCTTTGCATTTGGATTTTAAACCTGTGTGTGGGTGAATCCTGTGTTAGAAGTGGGGGGACTGAAGAACACCATTTGTTCCAGTCTCTCCATCTGCTTTGGAGACCCCTGAGGCACTGCAGGTTTTGTGGACAGAACAGGTACTTTCCTCAGGTACAAGAATCACACAGTCTGTGGTCCTCTGGGGAGCTGAGCCTGGTGTTATGGAACCCAGGCTTTATTCTGTCCTGTGACACACATTTCCTTGTTGACCTTGGGCAACTTTTGGTCTTGGGCACTACAAATGCAAACACAGTTGGACCCCCTTTTAGAATGGCCATGGGGAAAGGAAAATATGGAATATTCAGCCACCAAGATAATAAAATAATTATATACAAGTGATGTTTTGTTTAGTCTCACCAATTCACTATGAATTCATCAAAAATCCATGCCAATCTTTCAGCTGGCTGTGTCTGTCTGATGAGTGATATTTATTTTGGGTGACTAATGGAGGTGAATAAAGATAAACTACAAGAGCATATGTGTTTTCATGATTATGTCTAACAAAAAAATTCCCTTGGACAAAACTTTATTCAGAGGTTCCCAATTTCAAAAATACCCATTGCAAAACCAAGTGAAATTAAAGCACATTTGTCTGAATTCATTTTAATTTTTCATTCTTCAACTGCTTTTGAGCCTTCTTTTCTTTTTTCCTGTTACATTTCAATTCACATTAACAAATTTTCTCTGCCTGAAGGGTGTAAAATATTGAATATTTTCTCAGTGCTCACTGCAATCCCTTCAGGGATCAGCAGGGGTTCCTCTTGGACTGTGGTTAACCAGGTTCTCTGCTCTCCTTCCTTTCCATTGACTAGCCCAGGGGTTTTCCACACTGGCTACCTGGTGCAGATTCTATAATGCTGGGGAAACACAATAGAGCAAATATGTTCATGAATTCTCTCATTTTCCATCTCACAAATCATCCAAAAAGTGTAATGGATGGATCACTATAGATGTTTTGACAAAGGAGACTGTCTGTATTCTAACAGCCATGCAATGAAAAGAGCAGCATCACCACCACATTCAGGAGATTATGATCACTGATGATGTGGGCAGACTTTGATATAGTTTTGCTACACCTGCAATTAATGCATTATGAATTTCACATCTGGATAATAAGGAAAAAAAGCCCCACACAGATATCTTCTCTGGTGGTATTACATTTTCACTAATGTGGAGCCGAATATAAGCCTATCTTGAATCTAATGCTCTTGTTTTTCTGCAATATGTTTAGTTTAGCTTCTTTAAGCTCAAGGATATTTGTATACAATGTTTGGGCTTCACCCCCTGGGAGCCGAAAATTTTGACCCAGATGGCAGGGGGATATAGCTGACTGTGGTGGCCAAGGTGGCTCATGATAGGGTGACCCTCATCCTCATGGTGACCAAATGACTCAGGTGCTTTCCTTCACGTGCTGCAAAAAACAGGAACAGAAAGAATTACCTCCATTCCACCAACCAGATTGACTAAATGGTCACAAATCTGTGTTACTGATAAACAGACAGACTGTACAGTTGGTAAACCGTGTAATTAACTTAGGTGGGGTTTAGGACAGAACCAGCTTTCAGAAGAGAATTGAAGATGATGGAAAAGGTGAGTCTTTACCTAGTTTATGTTGAATAATTTATTTCATTACTGAAAATATGAAAGGATAAATTATTTATGTATCTACTTTCCAGCAGACAGAAACCCAAATCTCATACTCAGATACATTCCTTAAAGGCTATTATGATTTATCATGAAAAAACGTAGACACTAAGAGCAGTTTCTGTAAACTGAATTGCAGATATACCATCCAATGCAAACTAATGTCTCTCCATTTTTGTTACAGAAACATGAAGAACAGTAATATTTGATGGGTCAATCTTTCCTTATCTTTAGTAATATAAAATTTATTTTTTGTGGGGGTGGGGGGGAGAGGAGAGAAGGATTTTTTTTGGAACGACCATTCATGTTGTCTTACTTTCTCACTCTGCCATCCTCTATATTGTTTTTGTTCATCAAGGCTCAAATGAGAGAAGCTTTTAAGGGTATCAAGTCTTTTAACTTCAGTTAAAAGTTCACACTTTTAACACTAAAAGTTCACTGTTCACAGTGTAGGTGTCTGGATCTGAGCTGGCTGGCAGTAGATCTCTGTGACAGTCTATGATGTCCCAATGCAGCCAACGGAGTTCAGGATGAGATCTGACCTCCTGAGTCAGGGATCTCTCTAGCCTGGGGTCTGTCTAGGCTGAGATCTGTCTATCTTGCTCCTTAAAGGGCATACATGCTATTGATCAGCTCTTGATTGACTTTGCAGATGTGCTCAGGTTATAAGCAGCTAGATTCAGCACCACAGCTCCTAGGACTTGAATTCCAAGTGCCACTTTGGGACTCTGGGCTCTTTGGAGGCTGCTCAGTCGGCCAGAATGGACACGGATACCCTTCCTGGATGAATGTCAGTGAAACCTCTGGGTAAAATTCCAGCTTTCATTACAAATCTCTATGATTTGCTTGTACTTTTAGTGAGGGTGTGATTTCATTCCACGGCTTATGCTTCTCAAGCTGGCAACCATGTGCTGAACATTACCTAGGGCAAAAATAGTGGAGACTTTCATGGTACTGGACCTAAACCTGGGATTTTGGTGCATAAAATACCCAGAACAACCCAGGGTTATGCATCTGCTATCAGCTTGGCTGAATAAAAGTGATGATGTTTTTTCTGGCTTGCTTAGCCTGAGACTGTATGGACCAAAAGTGAGGGGGCTTCTTTATGGATGCAGGGGGTGAGTTTGAGGTTGGCTCCAGGCTTGTGCTGAAGCTCTTTCCTCTTGATTTGCTTGTGTGATAAAGCTGGCCAAACACCCATCTCTAGAGAACTGCCTGTGCATCAGAATATTCAGACCTTGCTTTCCACACCTTTGTTTCCTCAGACCTGAGCTTTGTCAGGAAGAGTGTGGCACCAGCTGTCTAACACGGAGAGAGAGTAGGAATCAGAATCACAGCCAGGAGCAACACCTCCAGATCAGACCTGGCTGACTGCTAGGACCAGCCACACCACCTGATGTGGCTGGTTCTCTTTGTCCCTGGCTGGGTAGGTCATTGCCTGTCCCAGCTCCTGTAACATGTCTTGTGCCACAGATCCTCTGTGGACTTGAATTCAAAACAGTTTGGAGGAGGTTCTGTCTCTTGCAGAGTTCATCTACAGTTCTGCTCATGCTGGGACATGTAGACACTACAGCTATGCAAATAAGATCTGGCTAATAAAACCAATCCCAAATGTTGTGGTTATTGCAATGAACACAAAACTGTTGTATCCCTTCTTTGTTCATACTTACAGTATGCTAGAATGATAAATATGAATTACCAGGTAGGGATTTGTTTTGAGTACTGTTACTGAGGAATCAGCCATGCTATTCTCCTGACAGGCAATAGGATATGCATGACTAATTCCCTGAGAAATGAAAGGACAATGTCCTTTGTTAATATTAGATAGAAGGAAAACATTTGCATTATGAATGCAATGATTTTGTACCTGAATGTAATCAGCTTTGCTCAGTCTATTGCACTTAAATGATTTCTCTGTCTTGCATGCAGAGCAGAAAAACCATTTCACAGCTCCTCATGAAAAGTGACCAATCATTACTGCAACCCTTGGGACAACCCAGGCTGTGATAACATTAATCATGATGAATTGGTGGGGCATCTATGGGACCTTAACACCTCTGGGTTGTATTTCAGAGTACTGTAGACTGGTTTATATTTTTCTCTTCACTCATAGAGAAGTTCTTCCAGTTGCCAGAAATATCTTATTCACAACATCTCAGCTATTTGTTACAGCGCAACTGCAGATTTTTGCTTTTGTGAGGTCAGAACCATGAACTTAGCTCTTCTCATAAAAAATAGCTTAACCACAAGCAAACTGGAGACTATATGATCACTGAGGAAATTAGAGCCCTGAAACGGTTCAAAAACCCAACAAGCTGTTCACTCTAAAAAAAAAACAAACCAAAAAACAGAAAAAAAAAAAAAGAAAGAAAGATCAAGGGGAAGACTTATCTCTTCTTCTGTGATTGATCTTTTTCTCTTCCAATCGCCCTCTGACCTACAATAAATCATTTTAGAGTGTGTCAGGAAAATCCCTTCAATAGCTTTAGAGCTGGGAGGAGAAATGTTTTGTCTCTCAAAGTATTATCACAAAAAACATCCAAACAATAGGAGCTTTTCTGTTACTTTTCCCACATCCAATGAGATAATGAAGGAAGGTTTTTCCCCATGCTGCTGTGAGTTGATATTTTTTAATGAATATTCTCATCTAAAATCTATATACAATTTTAATGTTGCAGGAGATAAATAGAAGCAGATTTGGATTTCCTTATGGATAAAGAATCTAAGAGGAAAAAACACAGTGGAGAAATTATTGCCCTGCTTTATGGAGCTGGTTCTCACTTGGAAATAAGGGTATTTTTGAAATAATTATTTATTAAACAATCAAAAGTATATTGCTGAAACCATTGCTCCACTTGGTGTCAGGAGGCAGGAATGGGTATGAAGGCTGACTTTGATCTGTTTTCAGATAGGGTGATCCCTCATGGTCATTTTTGTGGTGAGTTGCTTCTAGAAAACCATTGTGTCTGCAAAACCACCTGAGCTGCCGTGAGGGGTAGCAGTGCCTTCTAATACATGTTGGCCTCATAAAACCTGAATCTGGTGGCCTTTGCTGAATGCATCCTGCACAAGGCATTAATTTCACAAGTAATTTGGAGGTGGGTGATGCCTCCTATAATGACAAAAACCTGGAAAAGACTTTCTATAGGAAGCTGAACTAGTTCCCATTACAGTATTGTTGAAAGTTACCATTATTATGCTGGGTTATTAAACATACTTGAGGACATCTGGGACAGGATTTCTGTGGGTAAAACACGCATTTAGTACACAGGTATCTACATGTGGGCTAGTAACCATGCAGTCTCAGTAGCCACTGCAGACCAGAGAAAACTCAGATGCATTCTGAAGAAAACATCTAAAACTGTCATTCTAAAAACAGCCTGAAAGTGCCTATTTCTCTTAATGGGCTTTTGATTTCTCTTTCTGGAGATCTCAGAGCTAAGCTCAGAGATAGATGTCAATGTTTTAGACGTGTGATGTTAGGAGAGATGGATCGCTGTGGATCACAAGCAAATTTATTGGCATTTTAAAAGTAGAACTCCAAGTCTAAACATGCTAATAGATTCAATATCTTTTAAATACTGACTTGCTATATTTAATTTTACAATTATATGTGTTTGTTGCATGTTATATATTCCAAAAATTTGTTAAATTGTTCTTCCATTTAAATTCAATTTCTTGCGGTTTTGCTATCCACAACCCCCATCCCTTGCTTCGAAGAGGCCCCCCACATATTTACCGTAAAACAGCCCAGAAATGTCATTATGTAACTCTGATACTCTCCTAATCAGTTGAGCTCTGGCTGGGTGGGTAACCCCAGAGGCAGCAAGAATCTCCTGCACCTACAGCTTGTCCAGCTTCCCGTTCTCAGAACTACCGACCACAAGAAACTCCTGTGGTTACTAACAGAAGAAACAAGTTCCCTCCAATCTCCCAGTGCACCTTGTCAGTTGTGGTTTGTGACAATTACACTCTGCTCTTATCCAAGGCAGTCAGGACCAGGGCAGGCTTTGCGCCCCTTTGTGCTGCCAGTTTGGGGTCCTCAGCTCTCGGCTTCAAACTTTCCAGCACTGTGGCTCCATTCTGTGGGAAATTGTTCAAATTAGTCCCACAAAGAAAACAATTGCCTTGGGAAAACTACCTGTGCTCAATCACAACCACTCTGTGGAAATGAAACAATGCTTCCCTCGAGATTTTTTTGATTTGTTTTACATTTATGTGTCTACCAAAGTGTGAGATTGTTTGTGGTAAAGATCTTGGTGCCTTCTTCCTTCTAACACTTTCTGAGCAGCCTGTGTTCATTTATATCATTACCTTTGCTGTGAGAATGGTAGGAAATGAACCATTTAATGGCAGTGAGATGGGAACTGGGCGATGCGAAATGACATGTTTCCTAATTAAACCACTAATGACCATAAAATATGCCACCAGGTTCTTTTATTATAACACATAGCTACTGCAGGAAAACCTTTGGAATATAGTTGGTCTCTCCCTTTTCATTTCCTTGAACCTTTGTGTACATTTGTTTCTCAATATGATCCAAAAGATCAGGCCTTGCAAAACATCTTCCTTTGTAAAAAGCTACCCTGTGCTCTGTCAGTGCATCTCTCCCATTGCTGCTTTTGTCCTGTGACTGCTTGGCTGTGATCCTGGTGGGATTACACCAGCCTCTAATGGGCATGTTTTCCCTGGTTGCTCCTGGCTATTCTGCAATAGCACCACTCAGCTCCATCAAGGAAATAACTGCCATTTTCTCTTCCCTAATGAATTTCATAATGTAATCAGTGTCAGGCCATGACTGAGAATGAAACTAAAATTTAATGTAATGGTCAGGCAAGCAATTTGACTTGGAGCTTTGTTTTGACTGGGTCCCAAATGAGGAGAGGCACGGCTGACAGCTCTGAATATACTCTGTGGATGGTGATGGCTCCAGTGGCAATAAAAATGTTCACAGTTTTTTGTTTTTGTCTTGTTTTCATTACCACTGTCATGTTGCTTCTTTCTGTGAAATTTGGGTTGCCAGCTAATAAACTGCTTCCAGGGACAGGAACGGCCTTTGGTTTCCTGCAGAGATTAATTAAAGAAAATACAATAAAATCATGCTGGGAGTTCTTGTGTGGAGGCTCAGCCTCCACCAGGTGCTGGCTGAGAGCAGGTAGACAGCTGAAGATATCACCAGGCAGGCAAAGATGTCACCAGGCACCCAGGGGTTCTCAGAATTACTCAGCTGTTGAGTGTGCTTGAGATGCTCAGTATGAGTTACTAGGTGTAAACCACCAGGGAAAAACTGGTGAAGGGGCACCAAGCTTCACCCACACAAGGACACAGCTCCACATTATTTTGGTGTTCTTCAGCACGACTCAGTTTAGGTTGGACCTAGTACAGTGAGCAACAAATGTTCAAATAGTGACAAACCAGACTCCTCCTCCCTTCCCCGCTTTTCCATACATTCAGGAGCAACTGGCCATTTCAATAAGTCTGGGGAAAAATTCTGTTTGGACCCGCACATCGTTTTTGGCTTTGGGACAGGACGCTTCAGGACTCCCAAGCCAAACATCTGTGGGAATCTGAAGACTTACAAAGTGCAGATCCAGAGGGTTTTAATGTAAGAAACAATTTGGCCTCTGGTCAACATGTTGGCATGGGAAACATCTGAATGATGCCAGATCAAGAGGAGACCAATGTAGCAATGAGTGGGCAAAGCAGCACAACTGTTTGTTCAACACATCAGCCCAGCACAGGCCAAATACCACCAGAAGTGCTGCAGCTTCTCTAAGGTCCCTTGGTGAGCCTGAGCCTGGTGGTGAATCACCAGGATTGTTGTCTCTCTGCAAACACTGATTTCCCAGGAGGGTGGAAGAGGATGAAGTGGCTGTCTGGGAACCCTTGAGTTTGCAACTGGAAGAATAAAAGCCACCCATAGTTCTATTGTGCTCAGTTGTGGCTGCAGTTATTGTGCCAACCTTCCTCCCTCAGAGCCTCGTCCAAATGATGTGGTTCTTTCCCTTGGGGCTGGTGGCTTGGGAGCTGGAGCAATGGGAGACTTCTGGAAAGACAACTGGGATTTCTCCTTGCTACAGGTGAGGTGGCTGCTGCTTTCACACCACTGAGAGTGGTGGTGAACTTTCCTGATGGGCTTTTTCTGGCTCATTGTGCTGATAAGCAGAATCCCACATTTCTGGAGTGCTTTGAAAGGGCAGGGCAAGCTGTAGCACTTTAGGTGAAGTGCATGGAAGGCTTCACAGAGTCATTTATTACAACTGCTGTTCCACTGCCAAAATCTCTGCTATGGTGATTTGGCACCTGTCTGTGGAGTTGAGCTCAACAGAGACTATAGCCACCAACAGAGACTTGGCCCTCTCTGCTGGAAAATCCCAGCCTTTCAGGATACGCTTATCTTGCTACAGCTATTTTATTTTGTCTGCAGTAAAGCTGGACAAGTGATTTGGCATTGATGGGCCATGCTGTTAAAAGCATTCATAAATGTGAGGAGTTTCATTACTGCAGAGGACCCAGCTCCACCCCCCACTGAGGACAGCACTCCCACTTCAGTGAAGACAGGCAGCCAACAGTGCTGATCCCTCTGGTTTCTGAGCCCAGAAGGAGGTTAATCTTCCCTGCCTCTTATCCTAATATCCTCTATTTTGGATATGTCTAACCTGAAACCTTGCGTTTCCATATCCCACGGCTCACCCATTTGGAAATATTTTCCATCCCCATTGCTGTGCTGACCTGCTCTCCTCCCCTTTACTGGGATGCTCTGATGCTGTGCCTGATGTGGCTTCCCCTTCTAGGCAGTGGCTGATGGCTCTGTGTACACCACAGGTGGCAAAGTGTATGGTTCTGCTCATAGGGAAAAGCACTGTAAGGATGCTGATGTTCATGAATTATTTCTGACTGGGTCCCAGGCCATCTCTGAGGTAGATTAAACTCAGAGCTAGTCCACAGGACAGTTTGGGAAGGTGGTGTTTCCAGAGAGAGCCACCCAACACAAAGCAGAAAACCCAACCGTTCTTTCTGAAATATGGGGATAATTACATACTTTCTCCTGCATCTGAACTGGAAAGTGGATATCGGTGCCAGGCTGTGTTCAGGACCTTGCTATTTTGGTTTGATGGTCACCCATTAAGAGACTCACTTGGTGTTCCTTTCACTTGAGAGGGACGGAGACTCTTGTGCAGAGCTCAGTGCTCTCAGCCTGGCAAGGGTTATACTGATGAATGTGGAGTGCACCAAAGTTTCATGTGTCTTTTTTTAGAATGAAAAAACTGTTCAATACAATACATGTTTGATGGAATACAGCAAATTCTATGAGTAATGGCAAAGGTAAGCCTCACAGGGCCTCCACACAGACTTTGTCCTGTAAAAAGGAGAGGTGAATTGCTGAGATAATGATTCAAAATAGCTGCAATAGTTATGGATTGTTTTCTCGGCTGCACTTTGTGATAATGTGATTGCTTCAAGGTACACGCTGCTTTCTCTCCCAGGACTCCAGTCAAAACATGGCTTGTGGAAAGCAGTTCCCTTTTACACTTTGACTGCCTGGTATTTACATTCTCTGCTCATTGTTTGTTCTCACTTTCCTCTTGCCTCCGTGGAAATGCCTGCTGAGAGTTGTGCCATTTGTTAGGGACAGCCAGAAGATGTTGACTCTACTGCCTTCCCTGCAGGAGTCTTCTCTGCAGTGATGCTCATGGCAGCTGTGTCCAATTTCCTGAATGGTGAGCAAGGCAAACGTGCAATCAATTAGGTGTACTGCACAAGTGATAGGATCACATTGCTGGGATCCATCGATTTTAAAAGCAGAAAGGACTCTTATCATGTAGCCTGACCTTGCATTTTTAAGGTTTTGCACAGTTTATTAAAAGCCCTTTCCCTCCTTTGTGGTCTGTAGAAATAGGCAGTACTATATAAAAGGCTAATGCCCACATCCCAGTTTCCAGAGGCAAGCCCCAGGAGATGTGAAATTGGAAACCCAGTGAGTCAAACTGGTGTTTAGCTGCTATAGCACTTAAATGCTGATTTCAGTAATTAGCTGCAATATCTGGACATCCTGTTTAGGCACCTTAAAAACTGGACATCATGCACTGCAGTTTACTAGCAGTAAATTTTAGAAAATCAGGCTGATGGCTTCCAATAGATTTCCAGTTTCAGACCTATAAGTGTATTAAAAAGATTATCTGTATGTTCTATTGTTAAGCATATTTTTGCAAAGATAGAAAATAATCTTTCACACACAGCAAATTAAAAAGGGGTCCTTAAATAATAATCAGAAGTTTCTACACTTCTTGCAAGCAAACATTCTCTCCTCCTCAATTAATATCTCCCTAGGCAAATTACTAATTCTAATTAAATGCCTGCTTTCTCAAAAATCCTGTTAGAATCATAAAATATCCTGAGTTGGAAGGGACCCATAAGGAGGATCAAAGTTTTACTCCTGACCCTTTATAGACTCATTCCATGTGCCTGATAGGGTTATCCAAATCTAGTTGAACTCTGTCAGGTTTGGTGCTGTGACCACGTTCCCAGGGAGCCTGTTCTGCTGCCCAACCACCCTCTGGGTGAAGAATCTTTTCCTAAATTCCAACCTAAACCTCCCTGACACAGCTCCATGCCATTCCCTCGACCAAATCTATTAGTTAGATTTGGTCCAAGGTAGCAGCCATGGGGGCTTCATGTGACTATTTTTAAACAACTTTTGATTTCCTAAACCTTCAAATCAGGCAGCAGTTGCTCAGAAAACAGAGCAGGTGGCAGACTGTGTTGTTTTGGACAGTTTGCAGGATAAGTCTAGCTGGGAGGAGAGGATGGTCTTCACTACACATGGAGTGGGGACTCCCAGCACCCAAAGGGTGGGAGTGGATGTGGTGTTCTGCCAGATCAGAGCTGCAGCATTTGTGTTTCACTTTGCTCTGGTGTAAAGGACCTCACACACCCTACAGCAGTGCACACCACACTGCATAGTCCAAATTAAGCTCAGGTTGCTTTCAGCACCGCACTAAAGAGTGCTGTTGCTGTGGGCTGCTCCTGTGTGACTCTCCTGACTGATTGAGGACACAATTTAAGGGGAAAAGTTTCGTGACTTAGGAATCTTAACAGAACTCCACAGGTGTGTGGGCTGATCTCAGATCTTCTAAGCAATTGCTGCCTGACATGCAGCCCTTACTAATATAGATAAAAGTAACTAGTGCTATTGGGAAAGCTGATAGCTCCAGAGGTAAAAAATTCAAAAGTCTTCTAGAAAAGGACTCTTGTAACCAACTTAAAGGTACCAGAGTGGCAAAGATCAGAAATCATTGAAATTTCTGTGCATGTGATAGGGTTCTGTGAGGCTTTCTCTATGGCTATGTGAATCAAGAGCTATTGTCAGCTCCACTCTCCTTGAGACCACCAGGAAAACTCTTGCTGATTTCTCTAGATACGAGATCAGACCTTCAAGTGTTGCCCCAAACAGGCAGAGATCAATGGGAGAAAAAAAAAAGCTGGAGTGGTGTTAGGCAGCTGGGTCAAACACCAGCACAGCCTGGTCAGAAATGACCCTCTCTGACCTAAGTTGTGGCCATCCTGCTCAACCGCAGGAGCGCTTGGCTTTCCTTGTGCTACACAGGCAGCCTTGTACGGGTATACAGGTACCTACATGAGGTTAGTTTACTCTGTGTTGGTAAAGGGGTTGCTTCCAACAATAAATGAAACAAAGTCAGCCCGAGCTGCCAAGGCCACAGTAAATAGAGAGAGTGCATGTGTGTGACCACAGCAGATCAAGCCCTAATCTGTTCCTCCTGTCAAAATACTGTTTATTGTTGCTTGTCAGTAAAGACTGACCAGTAAATGGAGATGCCAGCTCCATCTGGGTGCCAGATTACCAGGAGGAGAGCTTCTTCCTTTGGATCTTCTTGACAGATTTCTAACACTTAAGCAAGGATCCTTCCTTCCCCGAGACTGACTTCCAGCTATCATTAGAGGGAGCTGTTGCCCCAGCAAGCTTCAACCTCCCTTTGCGCTCCTCATCAGACCTGCCCCGAGCTGCCCTGCCGAGGAAATTCCCTTGAATCGTGTTGGCACCTTTCTGTAAGCACTGTCAGTCATGTCAGCTCTTGGGGGTGCCTCGCAAATAAAGACCTTCACTTTCATTTGTTTGGTTTTCTGTACGCAACAGAAGAGAGATATCTGAGCTGAACTGTGGAGGCACTGGGATCTTCCAGTGCTGGCTAGGGAAGATGGGGAAGCGTTTTAGCCCTTCTATTAACCTATGTTAAAAAAAGCAGGGGAGATCCTTGACATAATTTTCTGTCATTTCAGCTGTCTTTTGTTTGAACTATCAGTCTTTTCCCTCATCCTGACACTGTTCTCATTTCCACTGTGACTGGAGTAATTAAAACCAAGCCAGGAAGTTACATGAGTGCAAACCACTGCGAATGAGATCAGAGTCGTTCTTTTTGTGAAAAGCAACAAAGGCCCGTGACTAAAACTTAGCAAAGTCAAGCATCTGACTCAGTGGTAAACCTTTGCTTTTAACTTGTAATGATTTTTCTTGGAAACAATCATCAGGATGGTGGCTCTGAGTATTCTGTCTCCATGCATTCCACACTTGTTTTCCTGCTGGGGATGGGCACATTCTTAGGTTTTGTTTTCTGACAGAAATGTGTGGAGATTAGATACACAATGTCAGTGGTGTTATTCCAGGCTGATAACATCACATGGTGTGTTTCATACTAAGAGAAGGTGTAGACTGAATTACTCAGGCCCAGCATGGGTCGTGCAGTGAGTGTGTAAGAGAGTATTTCAGCTGCATGAAGCAAACAGTGGAGCATTGTTTTAAATGTGCATGGGCTGAATCAAAAATGTCAGCTATCACATGTTTTTTCAGTGGACAGGAACAATTGTGTAACTAGATCCCCATGCTCATTAAACCAAATTCAGATTGGTGGATAAAATTTAAATAGGAATTTATTTGCCTGTTTACTCCAAATATCTCAAAGCTGGGAGTTGGCTCACTTGCTGCAGTGGGACTGCGCCCTGTATACCTGTAAACCACTATTCTTAAAACTGTGCTACTCATTTGAAGCAGATAAGGTTATCTTGGTGTTTGCAATTTCCCTTCTACTCTTCTGTTTTTCCTGGGGAGAGCACTTGGCACTGTCTCTGCTCTAAGGTAATACGATTTAACTTTCCAAAGCAATTTGTTGGGTTTCTAAGTGTGACCATTCACCATGTAAATTCAATGCATAATCCTTGTGCTGTCATCTTACTCACTTAAATGAACTGAATACAAGGCATATTTTTGTAATCTGTCTCTGCTCTCTTGGGACAGCTTTGTAAATGACATGTTACATTCCCGAGCCAGGCAAAGAGGTTTATTCAGTGCCAATAAAGAGCAGTTATTTCCTAATATGTATAGTAACTGCTCAAAATGTTGTTGTGAAGATCTGAGAAAATGCTCTGTCAACAGAAAGCAGGCGTGAGCGAGCGGCAAGTGGCTCTGCTCAGGGTGCATGTCCATCAGGGTGCGTGTCCATCAGGCTGGGAGCGTGTGTCTGTCAGGACGGCGTCCAGCACACTGCTGACAGACCCAGCCTCTTTGCCTCAGTGAGGTGACCTGAGTGCTGGTTGAGCTGGTCTGGGGTCAAAGAGCACACCACCAAGCAGAAGGTGCCCAGGAATCAAGGGCTGGGTTTCTGGACTCGCTGTAAGCCGGCAGAGGCCACCATTGCCACTCAAAGAAGCAGCTCTGCCTTTCCCTGCCCTTCTTGTAGCCATCACCAAGATGGTTTTTCTCAGTCCTGCGGGTAACAGGGTCTTGGAAGTGACCTGGTTTAAAACTGCCCAGGAAATAGCAACCAAAAATCATTTTGACTGATCTGATTTATTGTAAAGCCACAGACACTGGCCCCAAGGCACGGCGAAAAAAATTGCAGAAATAAATTGCGTGGAGCAGCAACAGGACTACTTCTTCTGGTTGCAGTGCTGGTTTATGGTGGCTTAAAGCAAGCATTAAGCTCCAGGTTAAGATACCTATTGCAGCCAAAAGCCCCTACCTGCTTCAGTGCTAAGCCATTGATTCCCTAAGTTAAAGGGCTCCAAATGGAGGTCTGATCTGTCAGACCCCTGGCTATACCCCTGCCCAGATTTGTACCTCCTCTCTGTTTTGGGCAGTTTGGTTCAATCAGTGGCAGTATCTCCTCTAGTGAGTTCTCTTTGTTGCTTCTTCTTTGGCTGCCTTGGTCTGTCAAGTCATGGCCTTAAATTTCAAGCAAAGGAAAAATAGTTTCACAGGTTTCAGAACTGACTAGGGGAAACCACTGCCAAGGGATATAGATGGCAAAAGCATAAAGAAAGCATTTTTTTTAAAGGCTTGTAAACTTATGAAGGAGGCCTATACTGACAATGATTACATATGATGATTTTAGGAATGCTATTATTAGCTAATTGATTAGAAAATGATCATTCTGAACGTTACCTGCTCTGCTCTGTTCCTTAAACCTAATGTACCCCTCTGTCTCCTCCTTAATATGGCAGGCGCTAAGGTTCAGGACAGCAAACTGGAGTGTTCAGCTTCTGATTTGATCCAGGACAACCATTCCTACACTTCATAAACAATATTTTAATAATCTGTGAATGGAACTGAAGATCTGAATGTGCATTGTCACACTCTGTGCACAAATTATCACCTGCAAAAGCAGTATCTTATCTGGCAAACTGCACGGTCGTGTATTTTCAAGAAAGAATAAGATCTGGGTGTTAGCTTACAAACATGAAGCTTTCCAGTCCTGCACAGCGAAGATAAGGCCAACTATGTCAAACTTCCACGTCCTTACTCCAGATGGTATTCTGCTGTGGGCACTGAGCTCTTGAGGAGAAAGGAGGAATGTGAAACCTGCTGTCTTTGGTATATAGCTTTAATGATAATAATTTATTTATCCCACTAGCAAATGTTTGTAACTGAAAATCTGCACAAACTATTTGGAGACTTGCTTTTATTTGCATGAGGATAAACAGAGAAGGACTCCTTTGCAGCTGGTGGATGTGAGACAGTGCGACAACGAGCAGAATCTGGCCTTTAGTATGTCATGGTGCCTGCTCTCCGTGAGTCAGACACAGCAGAGCCAGGGAGAGCTCCTGCTGTCTGTCCTCCCCTTGTCCCACTGGCAGTCTAGGTGTAGGTCTGAAATGGCAATTGGGAACATTTGGATCAGTGTGGGGTTTTTCTAAACGCTCTTTAAACCTATCTCCTTAAGTAAGAGGAAAATACAAATACTTCATCATCTCTCCACCTCCAAATAGTTTGCAGGTCATCGCTGGACCATGTAAGAACTCCTTAAACCTGTGCCATTACTTATTGCTGGCCCAGTGTACTCACAAACACTATCACCCTTAGTGACTGGGGAGCTATATCAGGTGAGAGATGGATTCCTCTGTGCCAGGAAGCCTGTGGCAGTAATGCCAGGTGGTGTGTGAGGAAGGGACTTCTTGCAGTTGGCTCTGGGGTTCCTTGAGCTCCTGGAGGCAAGAAGGAGACCTCTCAGGGTGTGCTTCAGATCTGTGACCTCAGGAGCTCTTGGCACACTGAGGGCCTGTAGGATTTATCAAGAAAAAGAGAGATGTTTTATCCTTTCACCATATGGTTTGGAAACGACACACAGCATGGCATTGCCAAGTGAACTTGTTTTGTAGTGCAGTGCACTGCACAAAGCCCATTTTCAGTAGCAAAATGCATGAAGAGCTCCAAGGTCTTCTGCCACAATAGCCATCAACGGAGACGCGGGAATTTCAGGGCTGAATTGAGCTGCAGCAGGACATGAAGCAGGGTGGGGATCCTGGCTGCCCAAACACAGCAAAGAAAGAAGTGGTTTCATTCAGAAAGGCAGTTTCTGCTTTTCATTCAGAGTAGGAAGTGTGTGACAGGATCCAGCGAGGTGATGGAGGGAAGTAACCTGGAGGGAAGTAACCTTTACACGCAGTGGGAAACGGAATTCATTGAAGAAATACCTCCCCATCCCTACCCATCTCCTAAACACGTCTTCTGCCCCAGGAAAGATAATCTATTAGATACTGGCCATGCTCTTGTTTTTCTCAAAGAAAAGTAGGAAGCTCTAAGCATCAGACACACAGGTCCTGCTTCCTCCTGCGGGCCAGGGTAGCAGGCACTTTCAGACCGCTTCTTGAGGGGGAAGAAAGTGCTCTCTGTGGGGTTTGGCCTTCAGGGCGGCTATAGCTATCACTCTTGTCTGGGAGTCATGTGCCTTAATCCCCCAAAGTGGGCTGCCCTGCAGTTGAACATTCCCCGCATTCCTGCCGCCTGCTGACACGAAGCCCATTCAAAGGCAGCTCCAAGGCTGTGGGAAACCTTTGCACCAGCTCTGGGGGCAGCCGCAGCTCTTGCTCGTGTCCCTTGTGCCAGGCATGCCTTTCTATTCGGAGCTGCTGGGCCACCCATGCTGGGGACAGATATAACTGGGGGGCAGAGGGAGAAAGCTTCTGGAGAGTCACCAGCAGCACCCACGGGCTGGATGTTCCATGCTTCCAGAGACCTGATGCTGTGTAAATCCCACTGCTTGCGAGAAGGAAACTGAGGGAGGGGCCAGGAAGGATTTTTTTGGGAGGCTAGATTTCTGATCACAGGAACATGGAGGTGGAGCTGGGATGGAAAGGGAGGTCCAGAGAAGAGGACAAGCTATGGTGACTGTCTGTACCTCTGTCTCCCTAATGATACCTAGCAAGGTGGGAAGGGTACTGCTTCTGTCTCGAGTGTACTGTGGTCAAGGTCTCATAAAACCTTAAAACTCAGGAGAAAGTGACATTTCTCCTTTCCCAGAAGGGTAGAAATTTTCATGCTTGTCCTAACTGAGTGTTTGGGAAATCTTAACATAACCCCTGGTCCTGATCAAGGCTGAAAAGGAAGGCTATCTTTCTCTTGTGTCTCTGTTTGAAAAGTGGAAACAACAACAACAACAACAATAATAATAATAAAAAATTCTGTCACATAAGGAGTGTTCCAAATTTGTTTATAAATTAAAAAAAGTAATGCAGGTGTCTGCATCCTTTGGAAAGACTGAGAAGTCTTGAGAGTGTCAATAAGATGGCTCTGCTGAGTAAGGATTGTGCTTATGAGAAAAGGCTAAGGACCCAGGCAGTGGCAGAATAGGAAGGATCACAGTTATTTTTTTTCTCATTCTGTTATGGTTTCCCATTTTCTAAGAATTTCAGTGACAGGTAGGAATTTGGAAGCTTTTGTGTGCTGATAACAATGGCCGTTAGGACTTGACAAGTGTGAAAGACAGGCATATGTTGTCCCCAAAGATATGCAACACCAACCCTCAATGCATCATCTGTGGACGAGTGTTTACACTGTACAACTTTCTGAATCAACTGTCACTTTTTCCTCATTCTCTCTCTCTCTTTTTTTATGAATGAAGTCTGAAGCAAGCCAGACAGAAAGGAAGGCTGCAGCATGTTTTATAGCTTGTGTTTCCTTCTGGTGAGGATGTTACATTTGCTGAAGTGAATTTCTCAAAGAGACGTGGAAGGGTTTTCTGGTCAGGGTTAGGGGATATTTCATTCATGCAGGAAGTTGCAAAAGCTGAACAGAAAGTGTATATTCTAGAAGTTTCAATTAAAAAAACTAGGCTGAAGGGTAAAATTGCAAAATACCAGCTGAGGCTCAGAAGTTGAGTTCAATTCATAGTCCTAGTAAAGTTTAATGTTAATAGCAGTAAAAAAATGCTTTAAATCTAAGATAGAGGAATATTTTTTCATTCAATCTTCTAGTGTAAATTTTTGAAAATTCTGTTTACTATGATGCATTTCCATGACAAATAATAGCTGCCTCTTATGCAAGCTGTTCCAGTGCAGAAACCTTGGACTGAACATGGAGAATTCTTCAAAGCCAGGATGGATGGGATAGACATAATATCACTTGAATTCGGGTTTAGGGAGTTTCAACACATTACTATCAAGGAAATCACCAGAGCAGCAAGAAATTCAAATGCTGCTCTGTTGTCCAGAATGGATGCACGAGCTGATTTGAACAGGGATTGTGGTTCAAATGCCTGTAATACTCCACATACCAGTGCATCAGGGAGTGGAAGCTGGTGTGTTTTAGCTTTGTTCTGCTAAGCAGTTAGTTTTTCCCATTCATTTGTCCTAGACCCATGGCACACAGCTTTACTACGGACGTGTAGCCTCAGCAGGCCAGATGCCAGGGGGATGGGAAGGGAGTGTTGGTATAGACAGTGAATTACACCTTACTGAACCACAAGGATTCATAGTTTTAAAGGTTTTGATGTCAAGAAGAGTTCACTTAGTTCACTTTGGCTATCTAGGTTGACTCATTGTGTCACATGGATGAAAGAATCTCACCCCAAACTTTCCACACCAAAATATCTCAAAATTTCTCAAAATTTCTGTTTGAATGTCTGTGTATTTTAGAGAGATAAAATCAATCTCTATTTAAAAGTCTTCCAATGAATTTTCCACATCTCTACTTAAGGTTATGCATAGATACAACTCAAGCTGTGCCAGCCCCTTATGCAGAGCAGTTTCAGCCAGTTCAATCCTGTCTTGCGTCACTATCCCAAATGGATAATTTCCCAGGTCTGAGCACATGATAAGGAATAACTGAATTACTGAAGATGTACATCACATGAAACCTGCTAACTAACCGTGTGCATGCCTTAAGCTTGACCCACAGAGAAGTATGTTAGTTTTAAACTGCCTCTACAGTGGATTTCATTTAAATTAGGAGTTAAGCTGGCACAATTTACTTTGCAGCTGCATTATGCTAAGGACACATGCACGGTCAGGCACCAACCATTACCATGGCTTAGCTGACAATCAGTAGCTTGATTAACTGCCTGAATTCACTCATGCACCTGAGCCCAAAAGAAGTGGGTGGAAAAGATCTAAATATCTTTATTGTTATCTCATTTAGTTGTCCCTGGACACTTTTTATAAGCTAGAGGAGGCCTTGAATGCACTTCAGAAGTCAGTTTACTGTGCTATTTAAAAGTGAAGGGCAAACAGAGGCAAAATTTACATTCCTCCAACCAGGAACAGGACCTCTAACTTAAGCTTTTTTTGTTGGAGAAAGCAGTCTGTGATCTTCAAAGGTCACAAGTGTTCACAACAGCAGCTTAACATCTCATCCAGAAAAAGGACTTTTTCTGCAGCTTAGCCACCTCCTAAAATCACGTGAGGGCACTGCTGTGAGGGCTGTGACTGCTTTGCCTGTGTGATCTCATGGCATCAGAACCTGGAATGGCATGTAAAGTGACAGGCTGACCCAAGAGATGGTTTCATTAGTACCGCACAGGTCATGACAGCAATGCCTGCAGTAGCCCATGAGCATATTGAGAACTGAGTGCCAGGACACAGGGAAAGCAAAGACAAGTTGACCAAATCACCAGAAGAAAAATTCAGATGAATAAGTAGGAAAGCAGCTGAAACCTGCAGGCAAACCTGGTTTTCTGCTGGTGTGCACACCTGCCTCTCCAACACGCTGGTGACAAAGTGCCTGATGTGGACTCCAACAAGCATTCAAAATCATGAAATGCTTGGAGGTCTCTGCATTGTGTTTGCCTTTGTCATCATTCCTAACCACTTGCAGGTAGTTTACAAAAGGGATATTTATTCAACATCTTGGTGTCTGTCAGTGCTTCGCAGTCTGACTGAACCACCCTCCCCAAGTCACAGCCCCGTGAGCTCCATTCAGCAGGGGTCCATAATGTTTCATGGTGTGTTGTATGGAGCAGGGACTGCTCCTAGCTCTGTGTGTGCTCCAGAGGATTGCAGAAATGGCTGGTGGAAGGCAGCCTTGGGGGACAACTACTCCTTCCTCCCTGAGGAAACAGGAATATTTTCAAGTGGAGTGAATTGCAGAGCCACTGTATGGATGGAAGCATAGCTCAGGGCTTGCAAGAAAAGAGCATCTTAATGCAGTCAAGAAACACCAGAGGGGAAAAGAAAATAAAGGAAAGGGGGGAAACCCTCATAGTTTTCCCAGCAGAAAAAAAAGAAACCATGAGAATACATTTTGGCATCTATCATGGAGAAAATATACAAGGGAAAGGTTTGAACTGGAGAGAAGTAATTTTTGGTGTAATCTGGGTATAAAAATCGAAGATTTCCTCTCTCATGGGATGAAGCTTTGGGGTTCAGCAGAAATTTGCAGCCAACATCCAGCTGCACTGGAAAAAAAGAATTTACCCACTGCTGGTTATCAACCCAGCTGCGCCTGCATGCCTAGTGGAGAAAACTAGTTCAAAAAACACAGTCTCTGGCAAGGTTTTTCCTCTGCTGAGTGTGAATGCCATCGATCTGCTGAGCTTAATTAAACTGTCTGTCTGTTTCAGCTTGCACAATTTAGATAAGAAAATGACTATTCGTCCCAGACTCAGAAAGAAACAACTCTCTTCCTTATGTG
Organism: Rhagologus leucostigma; assembly: GCA_013397725.1. Taxonomy (NCBI): domain Eukaryota; kingdom Metazoa; phylum Chordata; class Aves; order Passeriformes; genus Rhagologus; species Rhagologus leucostigma. The sequence continues at coordinate 814,187 of VZTD01004678.1, read as the reverse complement.
GTGTGAGCCTGTCATTGTCCTGCTGCCCAGTTTGTAACACTGAACTGACTGTAGTCAAATCGAAAGCTGCTCCCACCACAGATCAGAATTCTGTCTTGCTTCCCCTCTAGATGGCAAACTCTCCTTAATTTTGGGAGGGGAACAGCCACAGTGATTGCTGCTGGCTTTTGCAATCTTTAATTTGCAGCACAACTTCAGGTTCTAGTTTTGAATCAACCAGACCCAAGAAGACAGATCCCAGCAGTGGCAATGGAAGGGGAGGGGAAGGGGGGGATCACTGGGGACATACATGGGTTCCACAGATTCCTCATGAGTTGAAATGGGAATTAACAGGCATTGATACACTCGTACATTGGTAAGTGCAGCCTGTCCCCTGCAGCTGGGTGCTGTGGATCTCCAGGAGTTACTCCTCCAGGAGTGCTACACAGTACTGCTTAGGTGCTTCAGTTATGATTGAAGCAAGAATAAACCTGAACTTTCATTTGTTTATTTATTTATGTATTCATTCATTCATTCATTCATTCATTCATTCATTCATTCATTCATTCATTTTGCCAGTGAGAGGAGCCTCAAGCAAGGAGTCATGGATCCAAATTTCTCTGTAGACAGCAAGTTCTCCTGTTCTTCCCTTGACAGCCCATCCCCATGGGTTTACCTATCATCCTATTTCCATTTTTCCTTTTCAGCTTCCATCTCCTGCCAAATATTTTCTATTTTCTTTTTTTTCAACCATAATCCAGCCCTGGAGCTCCAGCAGTTGGGCTTTGAACCTTGTGGGTCCCTTCCAACTCAGGATACTCTATGATTCTATGATTCCTTAACCCCTCCAGCTATGCACCCCATTCCCAAACCCCACCTACCCTCTCTGCTCAATTCCCATCTTCCCTAAACATTCAGATCCAAAACATGGTCAGCACTTGTTCAGAGCACTGTGGCAAAGTCACAAATAACCATCTCTCCATTGCATCTCAATATCATGCGCCCCACAAGATGCAAATATTTGAAGTTCTACAAAATGAAGAAAGTTTGTTGGCTGAAGTCTTAACCATCCCCCCTTTCCTGGAAGCACAGGGCCTCGGGGGAGTGTGTGGGCTTCCAGGGAGGGATTTATCTGCTTAAAGTGATTGTCTACAGTGCAGTAATCTATATCTGAGCTAGTCACCTGGGCCGCCTTTACAATCAGTGGAGAGTTGTCAGCAGAGTTCGGGGAATCTAGAGCACTTCCTAAAGTGGTCACTCACATTAGTTAAAAGTGTGTCACACCCTAAACTGCCCATAAAGAGAGCCTGGACACTCTGCTTAGATGGAAACTCATACCACAGGCAGAGTTAGAGAAGAGGAATGTCTTCTTTTTTTGTGCCTCTAGTCAGCTGAGGTGACATTTTTATTTTATCTATTTCTTGGAATTCAGAATATTTCACACTTCCTCTTTGTGCAGGAAACGGAACAGCCTTTGACATGACTAGTAAGACTTCCTCCTTCCTTTCTCCTTGAAAGCTTTTAGAAATCAATTCTCAGCCCCTCTAGTGCAGTTAAATTTTAAAAAAAAGCGAGAAAAGCCCTCTGGAAAATAAAGAAAGAAGGTAAATATAGCATTTTCCAAATCAGAATTGGATAAACATAATTTCTTATGTATATACTCTTGATTAAAAACCTAGGCAGGAATATGAGGTTTCAGAAAGGAACTCTTTCTTCTTTCATTTTTGGTATGGTGAGGAGGATGAGGAGATCCAGCTGAGTATCTGTGTTTGCTATCTTATCTAGCACTGCAATATTTTCCCGTGGCAAGTGAAACACCATTTGTCTTTTCTTAATCATCAGTTTTCAGGATAGAGTAAGAACAAGTAATTTCCAGACTGTATAGAGTCAGCTTGACAAATTGCTCCCCTCCCTAGTGAAATATTTGCTAGTTTCCTTCGTGTTGATATGTTGGTACCAAAGAAAGGTGCCAGGAATGTTCCTGGATGGGAACATGTTCTCAGGATAACAAGGATTTTAGAGCTGCACACAGCCAGTGACTTCTCTGTTCATGACATAGTGGAAGTGTCTCCATTTTTAAGCAGCTGAGCCAATGGTCTTTTATTACAGAGCTTGATTTCTTATGCTTCGTGTAATCTAGTCTGAAAACAATCAGTTACTAAAGAATCAAAATTAAAATTGCTTGTGCTAACAAGTGCTACCTTCTCAGTGTGTTCAGGCTACAAAGTAGTCATATTCAGACCTATGGAGATTTAATACGGAGATGTGGTGGAAAGGAAAGGACCGAGGAGTGTGAACGTCTGGAGCTGAAGATGGTGCATTAGAGTGCTCCTGTTGAGGCATTACAAAAGGCAGTGAGCAGCTGCTTTGCAAAATGCATGTAAAGTCACATCAGCATCAGAGCTTTGATTGTATGAAGGTCTTGCTCAACTGTATGTGAGTTTTTAATTGCAGATTATGCTTAGTTATCAGGCGATTGTTATCTAGTCTTCAAGTGATAGAAGATTTCTATTTTAAATATTTGTTAGGACTCCAAAAAGCAGGCTTACTCTGTATGTAAAGAAAAATGTATTAGTGAAAGAAATGTAGCTGTGTGAAAAGTGCCAATCAGTGATCTCAATTTAAACAAAGAGACCCCCACCAGTAATTACATTATTATGAGCACACTGCCGTAGAGCTCTTATTACTCATGGGAAACTATTATTTTTTATTAATTGATATGTACTTAATAATTTCAGCCATGACTCAATGCCTGTGTCCCAGAGATTGTATGAGTGCAGAGGGAAAAGACATAAGTCAGAGGGAGAGAGCCTAAGACCGTCTTTCCCCAAATTTGCCTTTATATTTACAGATAGTTGGGAATTTTCCTACTAGGATATGCTAGTTTTGCAGAACTAAAATTTACATTAGGGAAAACATAAGTTTTGCACGAAAATGTTGAGTTTTCTTTTGGGAGCTTGAAAATATGGTGGGTACCTACTGGTCTGCGAGTCCAGTGACATGTTCACTTGCTCTCACTCACACTTGCCAAGGAAGCAGCCTGTCCTACATCTGAACCAGAGGCTCAGAGGTAGAAGAGGTGAACAGGACCATCGCACATAAATCAGCTTTTCTAGAAATTGTAATGTCCCTCTACATACAATCACCTCTGAGAATGGGTGGGTAAGGGCATTTGCCCTGTTAATTACTTGGTGGGGGTTTTTAAACTATTGATCCCACCTGATAATATTATTTTTCTGAAACCCTGTTGTTTTCTGTGCAGGAGAAATTTCACTGATGGCCAAGTGTACAGTACAAACCTTGCTCTTTACGATGCCAGTTACTGCTGACTGACTGTCTTACAATGCAGGCTGGCAGGTACATGGCTTAATCATTCATCTCAACTGGTCCATCATATCTCTGCAAACATCTTTAAATCCAAATTGATTACCTTTACTGCTATCTCAGGATAAACCCTACACAAGTCGGTCCTTCAGTGCTTTGTAAATGCATACCTCTCCATAGGCTGTTTATCTGACATGTCCTATGGAATTAATGATGTTTATTCCCAGCTGACCAATTTTCATTAGTGCCACCTTTACCCAGTTGCAGGATATCCTTGAGCTGACCCTCCACAATTAATCACAGCCATCAACACAGACCGTGCAACATTCACTCAGTCCCATTAACCAGCTGGCAACTGTTGATTCCTTATAGGTGGAGGTACTCATAGGAGTCCCCGTGAAGAAAAGCAGAAATTCAATCTCACATATTTTTTCTAGATACATGTACCTTAGAAATACTCTGGGCTTAATTCTGGACTAAAAAAGGAGATAATTTCTCATGCACACGGTATTGGAAATTTTGACTAATAAGCTCCAACATTTAGACTCATCCACACAGTTTTATTTACTTAATTCAGAAGCCAAACTAAAAGATTTTACCAGCAGAGCTGTTATAGGAGAGAGAGTGTGAAATGGCCATCTCCAGGATGTGCTTTAGCTCACTGACAATCAGGCCAAGAGAGGTACCTGTACCTTTCCACTTATGACTCTTCAGCTTACAGACAATAATCAGGGGCCAAAATGGGTCAGAATGGCCTAAGAAAGGGCAGAATAGAAATCTCAGGAAATCTTCATAGGCATGCTTCCAAATGAAAGAGGATTCCTGAAGGATGAGGAAAGTCAACTTTGCTGGTAGAGAAGAATCTTGCTTAGGACAGGTTTTGAGTTACCTGTATTCCACATCAATCATTAGCCTAAATATATGGTCTGGTGACATTTCAGATGCCCTGCCTTGCCCACCCTGACCTTCGGCTGCTGGAGAAGAGCACAGATTTCATGTAGTTTATGTTTCACCTCTAGCAGAGTGACCACATCTGTCTACTTCAGATACGCAAGGGCATCTCAGATGGCATCAGATACTTAGGTTTAGGTAAACTAAACCTGCTTGAGAATTATATAATAGTCGCTTATCAAAAGGTTAAAGAATCTCTCTGACTGAAGGAGATGCCCTGGTATCTGGATTCTTTTGGACAGGTAAATTGTTTGTGTCCATCCTCCATGCCCACAGCCTACTGTGGAGGATACACCCCTGCCACAGTGTTGAGTGACTGACTGATCTCTCATCATGACTGGGCTCATCATACAGTGGTTGTGAAAGGTGTCTGCTGACACATTGAGTTCTGGGTGGGTTGAATTACCCAGATCGCAAAGACCGATCGGAAAAAGACAAAGGGATAAATGTGTATTTTTAAACATAGTCCTGTGGGGTGACTGTGTTTCAGTTGCATTACTTAAAATCAGAATGGTCAAAATTTAAACCACATCCTGCAACTTCGTTAAGAAAAAGAAAAAATGTTCCTTTCTTCTGTTTTTATTTTTTCTTCTACATTACCTCTCCTTTTCCTAGCAAGATCCTTTTCACAGGGGATTGTCCCTTTTGCCAGGGTGTCACTGCTTTTAATGGTGTAGGAGCCTGTATTTGGCTGTCAGATTAACACAAAGTTCAGGGTCTTACTGCTCATTTCACTTAAAAGGAAAAAACAGGGATGTGTGAGGTTTCTCTTCATTTTAGTCTGCTTAGATCAAGGGGAGATGAGGTCCTTGGTGGTGGGATCAATAATAGATACTGAGGATGCTCACAATGTTTCAGGTACCCGCCTTTGAAGCCTCTGCGCAGCTGCCAGCTGCAGGCACACCTGGATGGAGCCTAGACACATCTGTACAGGCAATGGTTAAATTTTCATCGGAGAAGTTAGATTTCCTAAAATAGATTCCTAAAATCAATGGCTTGAGTAGTGTCTGTCACATACAGTATCTCCTCTGACAACTTCTTTCTGCACCTGCATTTGCTCCCTCTTTGCAAGCTTAGTTCCATAGTTTTCTCTGGATTGGATCTGGTCGTTTTTACTGCATTTTCTGCCAACCTTTGTCACAGAACACATTACTCAGTGGAAGCCTCCTGGTCCACATGTGCTTTCAATGCACCCATGACAGGAGCAGGCTCATGTACCCACAAGGTGGTGGATATGGCAATTGCTTGTCTTTTGAGGGAAGCTTGGGCCAAATCAGCACAAACTATTCCTCTTGAGCAGTGGTTTCCCCAAAAAACATGAGATCAAATGTGGCTTTAGCTTTCCCTCCACTCCCTCATTAACTGTGTTGAACCTATTGGTAGTGTTTTCTGTTAGCAGGGTCAGTAACAGTGTGTATGAGTGTATTTTATATTCATGCATCTGTGTATCACATCATTCTTTCTTCATCCCAGTAAGTTCACTTTCCCAGGCACACATTTAAATCCCTTGGCTGCAGTCTAGTATTAAGCCAAGCCTTCGAAACTCTGAATGCAAAATTTAGAAAAAAAGCCGATTTGCCGTTTAACTAGAAAAGCAATAACTTGTTTTTTTACTAAACTTGTTAATATCATGATTGCCTAAGTAGTTTTCACTGGTGTGTGAAAATTCAGTCCAGAATTATTTGGTTAATAGCTGCTTCACTAGCAGGCTCCAGCAGATTACCAAGGCTACGGGAATTGCTCTATAGCAGCGTAGCCACCTGTGTAGAAAAGAGTCTTACGGAAAGGTGGAGAAAATATGGATCTAAGAAGACTCTCAATGTCTGTAAAAATGAAGTAATTAATTATTAGATTGAGGCTGCCAGCCCAAAAGTGTGTTTTTTTTTCTTTAAGGATGACTCCAAGAGCTGTGTAAGTTGGCGTGTATGCGTGTGTGGAATAGACAGGTCCCTGAAGCAGTGTGGTGACATTACTGCAATGCCTACACTGCCACCCAAGTTCAGAAGCTCTGCAGTGCTTAAGTGCAGTGGTGATTATGCAACTTTTCATTCCATAATTGGTGCATTTCGGGGGCTAGACATGTCCCTGTCTTATGACAAAAGCTGGATTAATCTTGCTTTGGCTTAGAGATCCACGGTGTAGAAGCACATGCATACTAGCCAGTCACCTATGGCTTTTCCATAGTCTATGGAGAGAAACAGTACTTTTCAGAACATTGTTCTTGTGGTGTATTTTAGATGTCTACATCACTGTGGGATAAATTATGCCCCAGAAGAGCCTGTTTCTCTCCACTGGTGATAAAGGCAATCTAGGTGGTTAGCTCAGAGGTAAACAACTACAAGGAACTAACTGGAGTGCTGCCCAACAGAATATGCAGAAAGCATGAATTTGACATCTTCAAGCTGTGTGTGTACTCTGCACAGCCACATTCTTCTGGCAATGGACCCCTTTCCATTTTGTTGTGATTAATGACACATTTTCTGCCAAGTAAATTTTGTCTGGGCCATTTGCTGACCTTTGAAGCCCATCTTTGCACTTCAGTATTCATTTTTAATTGGATTTATTTTGGTCTTAGTGCACTTTTCATTTGGAAAGCAGAATTTTGACTTGACCTACAAGTGTCTACTCTTTTGCAAAGTCAAGCCCAGTGCTGCAATAACGTTGATCTGACCTTGTTATCAGTTACATTACAAATAATCTGCTAACTAATCCATTTCCTAAACTGTTCATTCTCAGTGCTCTAGTTTTAGCAGCTTCCAGTAGTTCTCATACTTCTTCTGAAGTGTACTGTCAGTTTCCAGTGCCTTTGGAGCTGCCACATCCAATACTGGGGAAGATTTCAGTCTAAATTCCCTGCAGTAAGGCTTGCTTCCAGGTACAGTTAGGAAAATGACAATCATTTCTTCTAGTTCTGTGCCTCAAAGGAAGGACCTGAATTTCTTGGATCATGCTGTCAGAGTTATAAAAGTTCACAGCTTCTATTATGTCTGATACCTGTCGTTACATAGCATCCTCTTCAAATCATCTTGGGTAGAAATTAATGAGTGCCACTAAACGCTAGATTATGTGGAAGGATTATGTTGAAGATTCAGTGCAGACCTTGAAATCAGATGTAAGGGAGGTCCACGGAACACTCAGTTTGTCCCATTCCTGACAGCCCACATCCATGACAACTTCCCAATGATTTCATCTACCAGTGCCCTCTAGGAAAAAAAGCCTGACAGCCATCAGAACTAGCATGATGTAGAAAGTGAGATAGAGAGAACAAGAAAATGAGCAGAAAAGATCAACAGCATCAATTATGTTCTGTATCCACAGAACTGAAAAAGGGAGAGGTTGAGGATATTTGGACCACTAGATGGAGAACTAGAAATTCCTGAAGTCAACTGCTTCATGAAAGATCACCAGATGTGTGAAGGTGTGAAATCACTTGCTCAACAATGAAAAGAAACCATGGTACTGAAAATTGCTCAGGATATAAAAAGAGGATTTATCTCACTGAACTGTAAGTAAAAAGTCAGCAATCAGGTGTGGCTAGCTCCCTTGTAATCAGTGGAGAACAGATTGCCAGCATTAGCAGAGTTTAGGGTGCACTGCAGTCTTTTCTAGGAGACTGGTATTTGGCCAAGTGTATTTCATCTGGCCTCACTCTTGCAAGACCGAATAATTCCATGATGCCTTGGGCATTTACCATTAGAGGGCAAGCCAAGTACTGTCCTCACTGTATAACCAATTTATAAATGTTTGTTTCCTGCACTGTAAATGGAACTTTCATGTGTTCTTTGCCAAACACACTGACTTGAATTTTATTCAATTAGTAATGAAGAAGTATGGAACACTGAAGACCAGGAACTCTGCTGATTTTATGCACCAATATTTGGCACTCTATCAGCAAGAAAACACTGGTTTCCTACAGACATAGCTACACATTGGTGGGGGCAGAACCAAAGTCAACAAACATCTTAATTACCCTCGGTACCATATCCACAGGTATCACATTACAGCCCGTGTACTTCAGAGAAAGCCGCAGCTTAGCTGCAAGGAGACCAGAGCCTTTGCATCGAGCAAGGTCAAAAGTCAAAGGAAATGCCAGTAGAAGCAGTAGTCACAGTAAAGGAGCTCAATAAACCCCTCACCTTCTTGTTTACTCTTGATTTCTCATTTATTGTATAATAAAGGCAAATATAAATGCATAACGGCACAAGAAGCAGCTGGACTGTGTTTGTTCAAGGGGACTCAGCTGATGACGGAGACAGGAACTCGGTTAATCAAACCACACTGTTGTTCTGCTCCTCAGTGCCCTGAGGCCATGCATGCAGTAGCTGGAATTAAGTCCTCACATTTGCAGTGATGGACAGGATGTCTTTGACAGCATCACAGCAGAAGGAAAAAATTGCTACTAATATTAAGTATGTAAACAAAGCCAATGGATGAGATTAATGCAATTGCATGTCTAGTGCATATACATGGTTTCTTTAATTGAATGTGGGTCCCAGATAATGCTGGATTATTGCTTGACAGCTGCATAACCGTCAGGCTGCCTTCCCACTTTCCTGTGGGCAGCTGGGACAAACTCTTGATCACAGCTATGCTGGTACAGTCTTTCTCTCTTAATGGGTTTAACTCAAGTCATAGATAAATGCAGTTACAATAAGGCCTGGATTTACTGGGGCAGGTCCTTGAGTAGATGTGGTCAGGGCACAATAGTTGTGGCATGAGGTCTTGCGGTATGAGTGGCTGGAGCATTGGGCAGCTGCCTTTGCAGGCTTTGTACCAAGGTCCAGCTGCCCCGAGCAGGCGTGGCCCTCACCCTGACCGCTGTCCTGAACCTCATTTGTGTGTCATCTGCTCTGATTGGTGTCTCTCATCCTCTGCCACCACTGCCAGTGTGAACACACTGACACTACCACAGTCTGTTTCTGTTCTGCTTGACATGTTACCATGGGTCATCCCAGGGACTGCCAGGAGGTGCATCCTGATTGCCAGCACTTTCAAGTGGTCCCATCATTGTGGTGCTGATGTGTGGTGCAAATCTAAAGCAGTGGACAGCCCAAGTACATTTTCTTCTGGTTAGAAAACATTCCCTTTTCTCTGTTTCTCTGGTGATCCCTACTTTCTTCATGCCTTGTCACTTTCCTCCCTGAGTGACCCCAGGGGCTGCTTCTGGGATCGAGGATGTATGACATGTCCTTACACAAACCCAGAGCTCAGCTGCTGGGCAAAGAGTGGTACCGGGTCTCAGTTAAATCTGGCACTCTGCCATCATTTCTTGTGTGGCACTGGAGAGTGCCCTTAGACATCCATAAACCACGAATAAGTTGTGTGTCTGTCCATGTCTCAGACACCCTGTGCACAGCCTATTCTTCACTCCTGCTCATGCCTCCACATTCAAGGAGTGTTGAGAGGGTAGACATCCTGCTGCACTGGGCTGAGCAAAGAGCAGAGAAGTGACAGCCGTGATTAAAGTAGCTGCTCTGGGGAAGTGATCCAAAGATGATGTCTTAGGGACTCCGAGGTGCTCAGGTGCTGCACTGACTGATTTTAAACATTCAGAATTTACCAAAAGCTTCACAATGTTTTTGTGGATTAAATGATTAATTTTAATAGTAAAATTGCCCATTTAGTTATGCCACCATTTCAAACAGCCTGCTATATACTAAATTACACTCCTGCTTTCAAGTCAATAATAGTCACTTCCATTTTGTGCTCTCTTAATGTAACTCACTGGCATAAACAGATTCATCCCAATGACTAAATTTATCCTAGTACACAATTTGAATTTTCATAATTACTGAAAAGAAAGCTGATACTGAGACTAACTGCAGAATTATATCCTTACTCTTACAGAAGGAGATGCTGGCTGTTTATCAGTATCTTATAGAACTAAGGCTGTAGCTTATGTATTATATGTTAAATATAGTCATTCAGCAATTATTCTGGGTTTCAGAACCTGGGATGGAAGAACTTACATGTAATGCCTGCCACAGAAAAACATGAATGGGCAAAATTACTCTTTTTCTACATTCACAAAAGGTTTTAAAAATTGCCAAAGCTGCTGTGAAGTCACCTGTAACAAGTTCCAATTCCCAGAAGCATGTGGGAGAATTTTCAAAGTCAAAAATCAATGGCTATGAAATTACTCATTAGTCCAGGGGAGCATACTTTGCCTGTTTTAACAACTAACATTCATCTTCCGATAGTAATAGTGGCATAGACAATTTGACACAGTAAAGTTGATCTATAAGTGTTTTAATTAAAGCTCTGACAGCAAATTGAAATCTTATTTTACTTACAGAGCAGACAGAATTCATCTCCCTCCCACCTGAGGACTCAGGTTTAGAGGAAGACCTCAGGACTGACACAAGTCTGGGAGGTACGATAGGAAAACACACACTTATCAAACTCTAAGCTAATGCTGTTATGTTTTCTCTCCCATGATGTTGTTATGGTTTGGCTACTTCTTGGACATTAAGACTCATCGGCTCTTTAGCAGAGGTCTCTGGACACTTCAAGTGCTGGTTTGTAGGAGCTGGGGGGAGATTTTTTAGTTGGCTAACACACGGGCAACAGATGAGGACAGCACCCTGTCTGAGCAAGGCATGGAGGCTGCACAGAGAGAGAAGATGACAAGGAGAAAATGTCACATCTTTTTTAAGGAATCTTTGATCTTTTCCCTCACGCCAGAATAAGGCAGTAGCCCAGAGGAAGCAAAGGGTTATCACAAGCTTTGACAAGACTCCAAGCAAATGCTCAGGAATGAGAAAGAAACTGAGGCAAGACCCTATTACAAATTTTATTGATTTCTGTGGCTCTGCTGTACCATGTAAGACACAGCATATGGCTAAGCAGTCTTCAGACAGAGGCCAAGTAGGTAGTTATCCAAAGTACAGAAGTGGAAATGGCAAAACTGCAGTTTGGGGAGAGATCCTCTTGGTCTTGGAGTAGCATTAAGGTCTCTGAGAGGCAGGTACAGCTCAGTGAAGCAGGATGGAGGGAAATCCCCAGCAGTGCTATCAAGTACTTGTTCCCCAGGGCTGTGACCCTCCTGGCAGCTCTTCTTCTTCCACCACTGACCAAAAGTGTATGCATAATGTAGGGCTGCATCTGCTGAGAAGGCAAAGTCTGGGAGCTCTGGTTCCTGGCTGCATTTATTGCTCCTCCACCCCATGGCACAGCATGCACACCATCAGCTCTGGCAGAGGAATGGGATGGGGACAGGGCACGCAGGGCCATGACAGACTGCAGCAAGGTTTTTGCCCTCCTGAGTTATTTAAGTGATGCTGATGTCCAGAGGAGTTGTTCTGCTTCCTGTGCATACATGAACTGTGCCTTTGCTAGTGAGAAATCCCACCTTTTAGAGATCCCATCTCTCACTGATTTAGGCATGAGAGGTGTCTGTTTCCACTCACGGGAGAGGGCATCTATAAGGGTGTGGAAAGACACTGAAGAGCTTAAGGTCCTGAGAAACAGCTAATATCACTCAAAATGAATAACCAAAGTTTTGCATCATAGAAAGGAACATCTTAGCTCCTAGGAGTTCAATGAGAGAATTAGGTGATCTATAAGAGGATGTATATCAGCCTCCTACCTTATAAACTAAACTAAACTAAACTGGGATCAACTGATATAATTCAACTTTCTCTGTTCCCAGTTTTCTGCTCTCAGTTTTCCCTATGCAAAAGCAAGTATGAAGTATATATATTTCTTACAAGGCAGAAATCTTTGCTGGGATGGATGCTAATATTATAATTAAGCTTTGATTTGAGAAGTGATCTGAGAATCGGAAAACTGTAACACCATACACCTTCACCATCAAAAATTCCCTCTGCAGGTTATCTGCCTCTTTCTCCCTCTCTCTCTCTCCTCTCTGTCTATCTATTTATCTATTTTATTTTTTTTTCAGCCAGAGTAGAAAAACCCTAGGAAGCCACCAAGGCTCACTCCTAATTTTCACAAAGTGTGAGGCCATAGTGGTTAACCCACAAGAAAGAGTCGTGAATCTTTTCTAAGTCTGGCATCTCCTTTTGGGACTCACATAGCAGCTTGGTTTTGTAATTATTTATAGAACATTAATTTTCAGTCAGGAAAGAACTAATTGTTTACTATTAGCATAAAGCTCAATTTGAAATAATTAAGGAGAACTCTTTTTTTTTTTCACTAATCTTAATCTAAGTCTAAAATGTATCCCCAAAGTCCATTAAAAACCAAGCAAAATCCACTGTTAATTAGCAAATTGCTCCATTACAATAGCTGTGAGTTTTAACAAGTTCAACCGAGGACTACGCAACATTATACAATAAATCTCCTGGTTTGTCACATTTGAGAGTTACTAATAAAGAGGATAATTTAGCATTATAAAAGTGCTTACTTTGTCTGGGAAGGCCTCACAGTATGTCAGTATTGTATAATTCACATGATGGCAGATCAGAAGAGAGATATAAATTGTTTGGTTGGGTAAATTAACTGAGGATTGATTCTCTCTGTTTTAATTTAGCATCAGAATGCTAGAAAACTTCTAAAAGCAGATGGGCTATTGATCCAACAAGAGGATAATCAGTGCATCAAAACAGGGGGAGGACAAGAGATGGGTACTCTTGAGGCTCTTCAGCAATTGCTGCTTTAGACAGAGAGAGGTCTTATTCACAATGAGTAAGGAGGGGGAAGAGGAAACTGGGGGAGGAGAGGCTGCTTTGGGACAAACCCTTACCCATGTAAGTGAAGCTGAAAAAATATATCTAGCAGGAGAGGAAATGTAAAATTGAAGAGGGAAGATCTTAAATCATAAGAGTATGGGGGAAGGGAAGGCCTTACAATCATTCACTGAGGACACATGATCCATCAATGTCCATCCTGTCTGGAGGGCACTAATTGCCATGTCCATGAAAGGAGCTTGAGAGCTCTGAGGGGATGGGCTCCCAAGAAACCAAGAGTTTTCTGCTCTGTGAGGTCCAAGTCCTGGCATGAGCTTCCATGACTATTTACTTCTCTCTGAAGTTTTCGAAGGTATGGAAATAATTAATGATCTGGTTGTGTCTCTTTGGCTCTGGAAGCACAGCATTTCTGTGTCCATGTTAACCACACAGAAAAGATGCTGTCCGATGGGAGGCCGTGTTACAGCCAGAGTCAGAACATTCTGACTCCTGGCACAACATACAGTTATGTGCAATGTCCTAAAAGCAGCATGGGAGCATCACTTTTTGAGGAGAAGAATAGGGAGGAGAAGAATAAATTCTTCTGTTCAGCCAGCAGTGCTTAACACAGATCCTGGAAGGAATCCAGGAGGACTTAAAGCAATATTTTTGTTTCCTTCATCTCAGTTACTTTCTTGACACAGCTTCTCTCTGGCAAAATTTGGATGACCCAGAAGGGGCTCTGTCTTGTGCATGCTCTTGTAACTCTGTAGTCCTAAAACAGAGAATATACTGGGGAATAGTTGGGGAAGGCTGCACCCCTGTTCCAGACAGTTCATCCTACTATGGTGTGTCTGCACACACAGATGGGGGCTACGGGAGTGTGGTCTTTGAATGATGCACCAGAATGAGACTGGTCTATGAACCACAGACTTCCTCAGTGACTCTAAGTAAATCACTGTCTCTTTCTGCCTATTAACATAAAAACAGGATGAAAATTTCTTTCCCCTTAACCCTCGTGTGGCTGTTTTGATTATAAGTCTGTCCAGGAAGATATGCTTTCTCACTGTATAGAACACCTCACACAAGAAAGTCTATCGTCATTTAGTTGTTTCTCAGTTGGAGAGTTAGCACCATTTCCCACATCCCTGGGTACACTGCGGATCATGGTCTGCTGAAGGTCCTGCATCAGACCTGTCAGCCCCCTGTGGACATCCTGGATGGCTTCGGGCTCCTCACAGTTCTCCGACTCACACCTTGTTTGCTGTGGTGGATCCATTAACAGTTATCAGTTCACTTATTTGTGTTTCTAAACACTTCTGAGGCATAAATTTGGATGAAGTGGATGCTCAATCCTTAGAAGTGTTCAAGGACAGGTTGGATGGGGCTCTGAGCAACCTGGTGTGCAAGGTGTTCCTATCCATGGCAGGAGGCTTGGAACCAGAGGATTTTAGGTCCCTTCCAAACCATTCTACAATCCTCTGATAAATCTCACAAAGCAATAACATTGGGAACTTAGTGACATTTAACTATTTTTTATGACACTGAACTAATTCCAAAGTGTTTACTGACTCAATGATGCTTCCAGTGTCTCCCAAAGTTTGCTCATCATGAGCTTTCTTTCAATAGTGATGTAGTCATACAACATATTTATTAAGCCATGCCCTATCATTAGTGTGAGCAGCTTCCCAGTTACCAGAATACTTTTGGAATGGGAGAAATGGCTGACACTCAGAACTCTGATATTAGGAAGATTGTGGAATGTTTTCACTTCTTTTGGATTCAGGACCATCCCAACCCCCACGAGACAGTAATAGTGCCATTGGCATCAGCTCTTCCTCTTCTTCCATCTGACAGCCAGAGGAGGAGCCATCATCATCCACAAGACTGGTGTGTGAGAAGGTGCTTTCCTGACCACATAATTCTGTGTCTGAGCTGGGCAGCCATAAAACAAGTACAATTTGTCCTGATCTTGATATTCTGAATCAGCCGCTCCTATATTGCTGGTTCAGAAATAGCTACGTAAAGAACAAGCGGGAAGGGTTGGAGATGCTCCCTGTAATTCTGAGGTTTGCCCCTATCTGGGGACATTCAGTTTGTGGTATTGTCAGAGGAAGCGATTTCATACCACAGGGACTCTGGAAAGAGCAAGTGAAACCTACCTTCTTCCATGGGCTTAAGCTAAATGCTCCTGCCTGAGAGACATCAAATAGCTCTCTCTTATTTTGCTCTCTAAGTGGCAAGAGTGCAGTTGGTTGAAACTAAAATACTGTGCTTGCTAATGTCTTGTGGATTTGAGTCTACAAGTGATCCACGGGCAGAAAGAATGCTTAGAGATTCACGGAGGAGTGGAAAACATTTTTTGATTCAGCATTTTTTAATATTAAAAACTCAAAATGTTAAAATGTTTTTTTAGAAATTTCAGATTTCTGTGACAAACTGAAATTGTATTTATACCTACATTAAAATTTCCAGTCTCAGAGTTTGCAAGGAAACTTTGAGTACTAACAGAAGGCAAAAGCAGATAAATCCCTACCCTAAACTCCTAACAATTAAAAACCCCTTTAATTTTTTACAGGATTTAGAGTTGCAATAACTTTGAAGTAGATTGATAATGCCATGTAGACAGAATGTAAACCTCTACCTTCTGCTGCTGGCTGACTCAGCAGCTTGTCACTCAGTGTTGGTTTCTCACAACACAATCTCTTCCCTTTCACTGTGTTGACAATTTGGGTGCTTACCTTAGCTCTGAAACCTCCACTAGCTGGCAGGGACATGCTTGTCAGATGCTTTCAGTGTTCTGAAATGTCTGTGCTCCAAAGTGGTAAATGGGGAAGGGAGATGTTAAGATCTCAATTTTAAAGGTAGTGAAGCCAAAGGACACTGAAAAAAGTAGCAGAGACAGGGTTTAAACCCTTCTTGCACTTGTTCCCCTGTTCACTGATGGTCGTATTTAAATGTTTCTGCCAAAACTAGTTGTAATGAAATTTACTTTTCAATTGTTTTAGTTGTCAATAAAAGATGTTTGAAGAAGGTGAAACTGCAGTGATGACTTTAAATTAAATGGTTTTTCCTGGGGGGAAAATAGGCGCTTGTGTTAATAATTACGTGTATTATAATTGTAAGTTCAGGCTTTATGCAGAAGCTGCCTTTGCCAGGGAAGAATTCAGAATTAATATCCTGCAGGGTGTTAATCCAAGTAGACCAGACAGACAGAGAAATTATTATCCCTTACTTATCAATGGAGATTTGAGGGATTAAACCTTGGTTCCAGAGACCCAGGTATGACCTTGCTGGAACTAAACCCAAATAATCTAAAACCCTGTTCAGTGCTATTGGCTGCTAACATTACTTCTTGTGCCTTAATAGTCTGAAAACAAACAAACAAAGAGCCAGAAATAAGCATTGTACAGCTGTCCAAAACCAGTGATAGAGTCAGTTAGGGAAGCATGATGATATTGCATTGAGCGCTTTGGTTCATTCCTCAGATAAATCCCCAGGGAACTGCTGTTGCCTCATGTATGGCACTGAGAGGTTGACTATTATGGATGGGTATGAGGGATGTGAACAGCACATTTAATAGTGAGGGGTAAAATCATTTCTTAGATCAGCTGAGATAGATAGATAGATAGATAGACAGATAGATAGATAGATAGATAGATAGATAGATAGATAGATAGATAGATGGACAGAAGAAGCAGAGAGTATTTTAGGCAGTGAAACCCTTCCACTGGTTATCGTGTCATAATTAGATGATAATGGGATTGCTAAGCATTCTTTAATGGCTTTTAAAATATCACAAGCCATTCCCTCCTAGCTAGGCAGTTTGTTTCCAACAATTATGCAGTCTTTGTTTCGAAAGGGTAACAGAATCCCACTGCAAGTGGCTTCCTGAATATAAAACCTGGCACTGTGGCAAGGAGGACTCGTGTGTTCCAGAGGATCATTGGTGTGAAGATTGAAACTCTTTGGCTTTATGTTCCTGGACCACGAAAGAAAAAAAAGTATTCTGTTTCTCTCGAGTCTATTTGCATGGCCCAGTTCAGTACATGATCTGGTTCATGTGGTGGAATCATCAGTTTAGCATCATATCCACTGGAGCAGATTAATTTATCAAGGAAAGTGCATAAGCATGGGAAAAGATGGCCTGAGTGTGACTGCACTGTTTCTGATCCAGCACTGGTTTAACTGTCTCCTGCCTGCTCTGCCCTGGTCCCTTAGGATGGACATGCCCTCCAAGGACCTGAAGGCTGCCCAAGCAGGTCTCATCAAACCCTCCTGAGAAAGAGACTATTTATCTTCTTGGGCTGGCATTATCAATAGAGAGACACAAGAGAGAAAGGGAGGCACAAAGCCCAACTACACTGTAGGCGAGTGAACCCTAAAGAATTCTACAGGATCAAAGTGGGAACCCTAAAGATCTCTACAGGATCTAACTGCCTTCATCAAGTCATTTTCATGGACACTTTTGCTCTTGGAGCCACCCTAAGTCTTCCTGTGGAGTACTGAATGTAGGGACAGGTAAGTGTATGGACAAGGTGACTTACTGCACACTTCCAAGGAGCATTTTCCCTGGTGGATACCTGACTGTGAATGTTGTCTTCTTCTTGGCCCACCTGAAGCACAGTATATCAACCTTCTGCCTGAAGGATGAGGTGTGCCCCGTGTTGCACAATACCAAGAGGAAAAGTTTATGATGGTGCAATCTCCTGGCTCAAGGGCTTGGTGCAAAGTATCCTACAGCTGACTCACACCTGAACTTCGGAAAGGTTCGTTGGAAAATTTTTCCATTTTCACAGGGAAAAGTTACTCACATGAATAAAAGTTGCATGCATGTTAAAACATATGAGGCTTATTGAATGCCTCATTGAGGAAAGGATAGATAAATTTCTTTAAGTAACCACTGAAAGTTTGATATTTATTGCCTTTATTTTTTTTTTTTTTAATTAATTGAGGCACATGCCCAATTTGGAAGAATTTAGGACATATCTGAAAGAGCAATAGAAGTCCAACAGCAAAGATTCTACATTTCATATACATTTCAGGGAAGAAAATTAAAATTTTCCAGGTAAAAATCTGAATTTGTATCTGTGGGATTCTTGGAATTTTTTTTTAGGGATTAAGAACCTCTTAGGACTTACCTCCTTTGTTATTTGCTAGTTTGTCTATGCTGTTGCCTTGTGAATTGAGGCTGCCTGGAAACCAGAAAGAGAAAGGGAAAGAGAAGGTCTGGGTCTTCCAGGGTTATAGATTTCTTTTTCAGTAAATAAAACTGCAAAATCTTGTGGACGCCAAAATGGTAGCTCCTGGTGTTCGAATACTCTACCCACTATGCCTGAGTGAGCAAATAATTTCCCAGTTTATTGTGTTCAGCTCTTCCCTGTTCAGTGGCTTATGGAAATTTATGATTCTATGATTCACAAAGGAAATAAAAATACTTCAATTGGCTTAATGCATCTAATATATAAAGTTTATAGCAATTCTTTCAGTAAGTAAAAGCATGAGTTTATTGGCCAATATTGAAGTAAGAAACTGAGTTTGATTGCTAAATCATCGTGCATCATTCAGTCTGGTTTCTTTGAAGATGTCCTGAAAATTGCCACTGTAAAACAATGCAGAGCATTTGTGGTGTGTTACTCACATCACAGGCCATTGTTTTAACTGACACTGTAGTCAACTATTTAATTATACCCAAATCATTACCAGGCCTTAAGCTTTGAAGGAAAGCATCCTAATAGAAGTTGGATGAAGACCAGTCCACCTCTAGAAAAATTTGGTTTCAAAACAGTATTATGCCTTGCTAAAAAGCCATTCTGGTCAGCTCTGTTTGTGCCTTGGGCCGTTATTTGTAGTTCCCAAACAGGACTGCTTTAGTGCAGGTGAGCTCTCAAGTCCTGCTCTGTCCAGCAAGGCAGGAGTTGCCACTTCTGATGAAGGCTTTTCAGCACCAGCCTTCACCCAGATGTGGACTGCATCACACTCCCAGAGGTGAGGAATTCCCTGAGCACACAGCATAGGGGTGGGGATGTATACTAATCGCAGATTGGTTCAAATCAATGACCCCCTCCAAAAAACCCCCCAAAACAAACCCAAACAAAAAACTAAATGAAGACTGTAAGACCAACACATTTCAAGAACCAAACAAAGGCAGTGCAGTGTAGTGCATTCGCATCCTTTGGAAAAGCACATTGCTTTAAAGGACAAACACAGTAGTGGAATTCCTGTTCCTTCATTCTCCTTTTCTGGGCAAGTCCAAAACTAAGAGCCTTTTACTATCCTCTTAAGGAAGGAATGCCTTGTGGGAGATGCTTGTTAAAATCTTGGCAGTGTATCATTGTAGTGCACCTTTCCAAACAAACCCACAAACCTTATGATTGCTTCATGGTGTTTAATGTGTAACAAGGAGTTCTGCTGCTATTGTAAAAATACCAGTTGACTTTTAATAGGACCATTAATTGATACAGTATCTTATTAGAACTCTTGTTTAAGTGGCAGTAAAATGTTAAACATTCTTGAATGTATTAATAAAGAAAGGCAATTAGACATGCTTGTTTCAGGAGTCTTGATAAATGAATAAATCTTGAGTTAATTACAGTGCCGGGCACAGAGATTTAGCTCTCAGAGGCTACAATCAGTACAATTTCAAAAGGACTTTTATCATAGTTAAGTATGTGCATGCACAAATGGTAAATCTGGCAGGCATGATTGTAAGGGATAACAATACTATTCTTTTCATTATCTATGACTGTTTTTTTCAAAGTTCAGATGAAATCCAGTTAACACTGCAATCTGAACATCTCCAGAGGTGTGAGAGTAGGTCTGGCCACCTATTTTTCTTCAGATCCTTTGGTACCATTCCATTACCAGATGGCTTTACCAGGACTAAGTCACATGAAATAGGGTGACATTGTACATAAACCAAAGCCATTTCCTATCTACCATTTTTATCTCACTCTGCCCTTGAGGTGGAAAAGAGATTAGACTTAGGCTGAATATAGACCTGAAACACTGGCTGCTTCCGCACTGGAACCATTTGCTCTAGAACTGTATCAGTAAACACAGGACGTGTTTGCTTAAATCTTGGTATATACATGGTGCCTCACCTTTCACTTACTGTTTTTAGTAAGTACATGTATTTTTACACATGACAGCTTTGATAAAATACACCCTTGATAGCATTCTGAAAATCTTCGTGCTGCTGTTTTTATGCCTGTTTGCCTCAACATCTGGTGACAATGTTCTAGTTGATTTTTAAAGGTTTTTATTGATTTAATCTATAAATTTATGGGTATCCTATATCCAGTAGTAATGTTTAGTAGCCTTTCTACTTTTACAACTGGTTCACACTCTTTGAAATCTTAAGTTATTCTCTTGAACTCTGCCTGTACTGGCTGAGACCCAGTGGCACTATTCTGCAGAGTATAGGGTAACTAATATGTGGATTATTCACTCTTTTATTTATCTGTCCAATAGCACTCCTCTATCCCTCTGATCACCATGAAATTCTCCAGAAGTCATTGCTTTTCAGATCTCAGTTTCTTAGGTGGAATTTAAATAAAGCTTGATGGAATTGCAGAGAGGAGAGAATCTTGGCTCCAGCTGCAGGATTCAGGAAGCCTGGACTCCACAGCACTATTCCCCAAACTCAGAAGCAAGAAGACCAAGGTTTTGAAAAGATGTGTGTGGTTAGTAACACAACAGTTTCAACAGTGTATTTCTGACGTTGCAAACTGGAAATGACCCCGTGCTGAGTACAGCTCAGAGTGTAAAATTCAATTTAAGAACACTATTCTGCCATGGTCATGCAATTTAAATCATACGTTGCACTGTCTTTTCATGCTAAAGATAATTTTTTTGACAGACAGAGCATGGGTTTGAAGCTGAAGAAGAGTACAAGGAGCAGAACACAAGCAGGATCCTTTCTTTTAAGTCTGTGTGAAGAAGAACCAAAGGTTTTATTAGCTTAATGTAACTCAAGGCTCAGTGAAAGCAGATAAGCTGTATTCCTCTGAAATAAGCACGGCAAAAATTGACCCACCAGCAATCACATGGAGATCACATTTTATTAAATCCGCTTTTTACTAGGCAACTGGCACATAAATGCAAAACTTTGAGTCTTTACTTCAACCATTTACTAGAAAGATTAGACTCTTAAATGAAGTCTTATAATAAAAACCCTTATGAAAGGAAATCAGAAGAAAGTTTGAAAATCTAGTTTTTATTTTTCACAATTTCCTTTTAACCAGATAGTTATTTGCATTTGCGTTTAATCAAGCCACACACACTATATTTTGCCTTTGGTAAGCCGTTGCTTTACCTGGGTATTTTTTTATTGATTCCTTCAAGCTGGAGACTCCCTTTGCTGGATTTCTGCAGTAACTAACAGTCAAGCCTGATGATAAACTGTTGGTCTCTGTCAGCTATTAATAAAGAAAGGTCAACTGTTTGCAAAGCCAGCAGAGAGATTTCTGGTCTCTCTCCTCTTTGAACACAATGACATTGCTTCAGTTTTACAACAGTCTCCCTGCACCCTGGAATCTTTCCCAAGAAATTTACTTTTGAGAGGGGTGGATGAAGAATGATGATTATGACTCTAAATTCTAATTGTTATAGCCTAGCCTAGCAGAATGACAACTGTGGATAGCAACAGGGTCATTTTTGTAATGAGAAAGCCAGTGCTGTTTGTATTGTGTGGCTTTTTATGATTAGAGAAGCAAATCTAAGCAATTTGTAAGGAAGTTAATTACTTTACAAATGTGCTCAGATTTGCTTGTCTGCAAAGCTGTGTGCCAAAAGATATTTACAAAGGTTTTGCTTGGATTAATGGTGGGAGGCCAGCACAGTGCTGGTGCAGGGCAGGGCTGTGGGAGGGAGCCCTGGGCTGTCCCCAGCGGGTGGCTGTGAGCACTCAGAGCAGTACTGCCTCATGCAGAGATGCTAGAGCCCAACACAAGTAGGTGTCATGTTCTTGTGAGCAATCACAGCCTCTGTTCCCCTGACTGTTTAAGAGGTGGGATCAGGAAACCCTTGCCTCATTTTGGGGCAGGATACCACCTACTCAGTGCTGTGTTTTCTCTATCTAAGGTGGGGACTCCCCTTCCTGCCCCAGTTACTGTCTTTGTGTCTTGCTGGGTGGCAAACTGGGACATTCAGCTGGCCTCTGCTGCCCTCACCTCAGAGACAACCAGATCCCTCAGGCTCAACAAATATGAGTTATCCTGCAGCTCATCAAGCATCACCATGTTCTGTATGTAATGATTTCTGTCTGTTATTGTGGATATATGTTTAAACACTGCTGGGAAGAGAAGTCAGTGATGATAGCAGTCACACATCACATTTAAAGCCATGGTACCTCACTGGAAGCAGATCTGTGCTCTCTGGTGCCTCAACACCACCCAAAAACCAAAGGGCTGAGCCTCTGCATGGACTCGTCCACATACTGTGGCAGCTTCCTTACTCCTAACCAAGGAAGTGTGCCCAGTGCTAATCCACAGCCAGGGAGGGT
Source organism: Rhagologus leucostigma (assembly GCA_013397725.1). NCBI lineage: Eukaryota > Metazoa > Chordata > Aves > Passeriformes > Rhagologus > Rhagologus leucostigma. Next base: position 791,798 of record VZTD01004678.1, on the reverse strand, counting down.
TTACCGTAAGGCTATGGCACCTTATTTATCAGAGGGTCTGGATCTGCAGTTGAGGGGAACAGAAACAAAAAATATCAGAATTGTTCAGCTCAAGTGAAACCAGTTGAGGACTCTCAGAGGTCTCTATCCAAATAAAATGGGTAAGTCACAACACCTCTGTCTTAGGAACTCAGATTGTCCCCAACAGTGTTAGGTTTTAGGTTCCTCTCCAGTGGCAGAATCTACAAAGGGCAGTTACCCGATCTGGTATCTTTCACTCTTTTTTTGCCCACCTTCTTCTATTAAACAAGGAATTATCATTTTCAACCCAAATTCTGAAAAATAATGTGTTTAGTTGAAAAGAGGAGAAAGAAGAAAAACTGTCTTTGCTACCCAATGCCAAAATTACCCACTTTCAGAGGTGAAGTTTCCATGACCAGCTCAATATGCCACATTTCTCCTGGAATTTAATTAACAGGTCATTTTAAAACGGAAAGGGTTGAGGATTGATTTTCTTTAAAGCCTGTATTCCTTTATACAGACCAGTTCCCTTGTCTAATGCTCTCTACAGCTTGGTCACTGAGGCGGTGCCTCTCTGAGACAGTTTTTCAGCATGACAATGCCTTTTCTAGCCGTGTGCCTGATTTCCATGTCAGATCTGACAACTCTTCATTTGAGCTGAACCATCCTGCTGATAACAGAACAACCAAAGTGAGACATCACCCACTGCATAGGGGAGAAAAAAAAGGTCAGAAGGGTTCATGCTTTAACACCTTTCTTAAACCTTTGCTTTCTTCACCCCACTTAAATCTTTGTAGTGCTTTGTCCTCTAAACTGATTTCACTTGGTTTTTGTCTTAGAAGGAAGCTTTTTAAGTGAAATGACTACCCAGGAAATTTTCTGCCTGATATTCCCAGGCAAGATGATACTTCTTCCACCTGAAGTCAAGGTCTAAGTACACCTGAGGTCACTGCTTTTTGTTTTATATTGAAGGGAAGAGGATACAGTCTACAGAGGCAGTGCTACCCTGACTGCTGTCAGGTCCTCCAGACAGTGCTGCCAAAATAAGAACTGCATGTCTATCCTGGATCCCATTTCCCCCTTGTGAAAATCTGCCTTCCTCCCAGGGATGTCACACTCCTCCTCCCATGACCCTGCATTGATCTTACCATTCTTTGGTCTGGTGTAACTTTATGTGTTCAAATAATAATTTTGCACTATTTATATACTGTATGTGCTGCTAATAATGTATTTGGAATAATAATAATAACTTACCCATGATTATCATGGCACTACCTGGAAAAAAGGTTAAAATTTAGAGCTTCAGAAGGGGGGTCCATCCTGCAGCATTGGTGAAGAAGTGAGAAAGGAAAGTGTTGATAGATTTTCATGGAGGGAACCACAGAACCAGGAAGAGGAGAGGTTGCTGTCTTCAGGAGACCTGCATGGCCACAGATCTACAGTGGACGTGTGTGCGCAGTGTGCATTGCCCATATTCCACATCTGGGGCTTAGGATGAAATCTGTGCAACCTCCCCTGATCCCCCACATCCTCTCACTGTCATTAATAGAGCAAGACCACAAAAACATGAGGTGATTTGAGTGGCATCAGCTGGTGCGTGCTGCTCTCCTGTGCTCATGTTGAATTCAGATGCTGGGAGAAGCAGAGCTGTCACTCAGGGCCCCTTTTGCTTGGCTCTAAAGGGCAATGCCAAACAGCAATCACAGCTTCCCTTCCTGCATGTGACACCTGGCATATACCATGCCACTTGGGGCTGAAAGGAGATTTTCTTTCAAAGCCTCAGCAAATCTGCTCTTTAGGAGCTGTGTGTGTCCAGTTTGGAGTCTGCAAGAGAGAATGTAGAGCTTGTGCTATGGTCAAAGATCCCTCAGATACTGCAGATGTGCCACATCTGGCAGTCAGGCTGAAGTACGGGACACTCACATTCCTGTGTCTGGTTGTGTCTTCTGTGTGTATCTTCTTAAATGCTCCAGTGTAGCTGTGAACAGGACTGAGAAGCTTTCTGCCACAATGAGGGAAAGTGAATACTCTGTGCTGCTTTTGCAGCAATGTGACAGAGACATTTCTTCCAGCTATGGGAGCACCTATAGGACTAGTATGAATTCATCCACCTTCAAAAATTGCACTCTTTTGTGCAGTTTTGAAAGCACCACTTTTGCTGAGCATGTAGTCCAGACTCCACGGAAGATGAGCAAAAGCCTTAATAGTTGCATCTTCAGGTAAACTGGGTGGCAAATAGAGATGTTTTTCCCCATTAAAAGATGAAGCTGAGAGTTACAGAATGCTGTGGTAGACAGGGATGGACCTGTTGAAGGAAAGACAAATTGGAACCTAGTGGAAGCTGGTGTCTCCATTTCTTATGGGACTGATACCCACTTCCACAGTCACACTGGTTCTGCCTAGAAAAAAACTTGAATTCCAAATGATCACATATAATTGCAACAAATGAATTCATTAAGGACCTTAAAACTAAAATGGACACTGGCAAAACAGACAGATGTCTTATGTAGTAAAAGTTAAGCTGCCTTTTGTCATCTTTCTGTCTGTAAAAGGTTTCTTGCTCCATATTCCTTGGGACAGCCATTTGAGGTCTCCACTTCAAACCAGACTGAAATGCAATCTCTACCCTAGACAGCCATCAGGAGGAAGGTCTCCAGACAAACTAATGAGGTTAAAAAGGGAGGACATTCCCCTTAAAATCAAATTCACCATACACTTTTGGCCCTGACAACAAGCTGGCCCATTTGCAACAGTAGCCAGGAGCAGAAGAATCTAGATTTATGTCAAGATATCTGGAGCTATTTGTGCTTTTATTGAGGTTGTGTTTCAGAGTTCACAGCCACTGAAATTCAGGCTTATGTATGTGGTCCATGTAAGCTATTTTGTACTTCATGGAGAATGAGGACCAGTCCCATGCATGGGAATAATTTTCAACCACTACCCTTTCCTGCAAAACTCTTCAAAGATAAAAATGTTATCAGCATATTTAGTTCTTGTTTTATATCACCTAAATATTGCCCACCACTCCTTAGAGCTGGATTTCACCTCAGATAAGGGCCCTGCCATTATCAGCTGTATGTTAGCCAGGCAGCAAATGAAAAAGATGATGAATTTCTCTGATGCAGCTGATAATGGTTATCTAGGTATTCACATTAGTACCAACTCATTGATAGTTATGCACAAACATTTTAATGAGATTAAATATATGAGGAAAATTACAGTTTTTTGAATTCAAGGATTTCCTTTTCTTTTGAAAAAAAAGTCAACTCAGTATTCAGAAAGAGAGTTGTACAAAATTATGTATCTGCCCTGATGTGCTGAGAAGTATGAAGCAATGACATTTGCAGGGCTATGTCCTTTTGCTTCCCTGGATGGCCAAGCTGTAAATGTAAGGCTTCAATTTGTCAGGCAAAGTTAACCCAAAGTTTAGAACAGACCAAAGATTGAGACTGAGAGCTGCATTTTTAATCTCTCATTATTTCAAGCCTCATAGATGTAGGGTTTTGATTCAAGGCCACTGCTGCTTTCATTACTGTTGAAAAGCAGCCGGGCTTTGAATGTGAGCATCTTTTTAAAAGGTACTGTAATAATTTTATCAATATGCATACTGACAATTTATAACTAGTTTCACAAGTTTCAAAACCTTTAAGAGTTATTTACCTTCTGGATTCTGCTGTTAAAAACATCTACAAACTGCTACAGATCTTTTAAAAAGCCCAGCCTCTTATTGGTGATTTTACACTGGCAGCAGTCAAATTTTCTGTGCTATAAGCCTTCTGGGCACTACAAGTTAATGACTGAAACTGAGTAGCAGTAAAAGAATGATTAATGGAAAAACCTCATGTCTCCCTATCAAAGCTGTCTCAAGAGCTATGCTCATAGAGCAGCAGATACAATATTTCTTAGCTTTGCAGTCTCGAGACAATGAAAAATGACATCTTATATATTTCTAAGATAGATAGTTCCCTTAATATTGGCTCCATTATATGAGAAAATTTGCTTTAAATAAGGATAAATATTGACATATTTGATTATGGAAAATAAACTCACATTTGAGTCAAAATGCCACTACTATCTTCTTCACTGAATTATTGTTTAATCATTATTTAAATTTTGGGTTGATTTACTAGGAAAAAAAAGGCACTTCAAAAGCAGATAGTTTAAGAAGCTAAAGCAGTGTAGAAATGACAAGAACCCAAACGTTTAAAAAGCACAGAAAGTTAAGAGTGACATAACTGGGAAAAACACTGCAAAGGGGTTTTAATAAGAAGAAATAATGACATATTAATACCTCTTAAAACACGTGCTTTGGGTTTAAAATGTTTCATACAGGCAGTTTAAGAAACAGTATGTGTGAGGTTCCCAGGAAACTACACCAGACCTGAGTCTTGCGAAACCCAGGCCAGGTTTGAAGATCCCCAGCTCAGAGAGGTTCGTGCAGTTGCCTCACAAGGTACCACAACCTGGTTACTGCTCTGCCAGGAGCTTGATGAACTCTGCAGTCACACACCTTGCTGAGGACAGAAAAGGAGTTTCTGGTGCAGAGTTTAGGGTCCTGGATCCAAACATAAGACTACAGAACAGGAAGACTTCAAACTTGGGAGTCACTGAATTATTGATGGTGTAAGTTAGAATCTAAGTGTGCTAATGACACTGGAGTCTGTTCGATTGTAGTACTGGTCACTGGATTTCCCTTCTTTCCCAGAAAAAAGAGAGTCTTGTCTTGTCCTGTCTTAAATAAATCCATTATTTCATTTTATTATATTTTCTTATATTTGGTTTGTTTTCTTTAATTTGTGGAATTGTGCTGGAAATGTTTCCACCACACAAAATGCTACATGTTTTTGAAAACAAATCCATATTTAATATGGAAAATGACCCTTAATTCCTTGGTGTTCTGTGTGCAAAAAGTGGGATGTAGCTTCTGTGCCCACGTGGATTAAGGCACTCAGAGTGCAAGAATTTGGTGCTCTTGTGATTCCTGGGCAGATGACAGATCTGAACTGGCTTTTTCCAGGTTATGGATTGTAACTACTTCCAGTCTCCCACTCTTTGAGCAGAATTAGAACTCTTACCCTCATCTTTGCTGATAGAACTTCCCCTGAGAGATTTTTATCTCTCTGTAAAAGAGATTTCATTTCCTAGACAGGTGCTGTCATTTGGACAGCATTCTTGCACTCCTCAATCTGCAAAAAAGAAAAAAATTTAATTAAGCCCCTTGGAGAGCAGGAGTGTTCATTCTGAGCTGGCAGCATCCTTAATCTCAGCAGAGACTTCTGCTAACAGAAAGAAATGGCAGCTGCAGAGTGAAAGGTGAATTTCCATGTGCACAGCACATGGTTCTGAAAGGCTTTGAACAGCAACACACAGACACAGATCTTGATTACCCTTAACAGGGAGAGCACCAAAATATTTTGGTTTTAGGACATGTTGAGATCTACATCATTTCCTCAACAAATTGCTACAGAAACCTGGACAGAGAAGTGGACTCTGTGGGGAGGTTCAGGTGAATATCCAGATGGCACTCTCAAGTCTTGTAATTGTTACAGCCTCCAGTAAAATTAATTTGTAATCCATTGGCTTTCTAAAGGTCACATGTCTACAATTATTTTTTCTCCTTTGTGCTAAGATACAGCCTTTCAAGAAAAAAGTATTGCTAAGCAAAGGGCACCTGTCTAAAATTACTAAGGCTCAAGTAAGAGATTTGCAGGTCAACTTTGTTGCCCTTTTCCCCTTGCAGTAAAACTATATGCTTTGCCTACTGAGAGCATGAGAACAAGAGAACATGCCCTTGCCTTGATTTGTGAACTCTAAAAAATGCTGAAAAAGTATCTGTAAGGAAAATGCAAAACTGGCCTTCAGCTGTGAAGGATTTACGTTTCCTCATTTCTTAAAAAGAAAATGAGGATGCCATAAACAATCTGTCTTCATTCTTTCTTGTGGTCCTCTGTTTTTCCTTCAAATAATTACTGCAAGGTTTATTTACACCATTTATTGATTTACACTCTAGGAAAAGCTAATATATTTTCAATATTAAAAAAAATTAAAAATCCACATTTGAATTTGTTTATTTCGGTAGTTGTATTTAGACCTAGTCAGAAAATATAATTCAGTCTACATGGAAGTGTGGAATATTTGTATTCCTTATTGTATTCCAAATATTCATTTGGGTCTTCACTCAGTGTAAAAAGACCAACTATTAGTGGCAGAATAAAATGATGCAGAATAGTTTGATTTAGAAATAATAACAAAGCATTCTTTATTTTCACATTAAAGTTGAAAAGACTTTTCTGCTGTGAAATAATCATCTGCCCACCTCCTTGCAATGAGTGTCTTCTCTTCTGCAACTTTCAACTGAAGGAAGATTTACTATGTAACACATTTTTCCACTGAAAATAATTTTATTAAACCAGCTTCCATCAAAATACATAATTGCCAAATTATAATTATTAAGAATCGAATTAAATCTTAAGAACAATAAAAGTTGGGGCTTTTTCCAAGCTGACTTCCTACAGCTGTGTGATCACTGTGTTTGCTCCAGTCCTAAACTGCCACAGGACAGGGACAGCTGTGCAGGGCCATCAAAGGTGTTTTGTGTGCTGGATTCCTGCACCATCTTCTTCAACGTATTAGGAGAGAATCCTAAAAACATAAAAGACAGAGTTTGATGCGTTGGCATTATAAAACTGATGACAAAATACCATATCCTGCTACTGATAAAACCAGTCATAAACGGAAGCCAATGTGTTGGGCCTTTGCAGTGGATCTCTCATGATTCAAGTGTGCCCAGTGTTAGCCCTTACCTGGTGCATAAAATTCTAAAAAATTGATTCCTGAAATCTTCTGCAATGGAAGATGTCACCGAGTAGCAACAGCTCCATCTCTACTACAGTTTCTTTTGTAATAATAAACATTATTACGACACTGCTTTGCTCCTATGATATACCAGCAATATCTGCTGTGCGTTGCTGTACATCACAAATTACTCTTCCAACAAAAATATCTTTTCAATTGGAAGTACCAGGAAAAAAAAGAAAGAAGATGCATGGCTTAGTTGTTATTAGCAGGTGTTAAACACTGCCACTCTATGCTGTACATGAAAATTAAATGTACAAACCTGAGGACTGAGGGTAGTGTTGTAACTGTGCAACATTTCTCAGTCTGCAGATATCCTTCAAATCTGTGACAATAGCTCTTCAGCTGCTGTAATCAGCTGAACGATGGCAATTTACTTCATTGCAAGATTTCTGCTCCAATTCAAATTTTTAAATTCCCCTGGGTTGAAGATAGCTGTGGATCAGTCTCTCATGGTGCAAAACGGTGCAGCTTTATGCACACAAGTTCTTGCTCCAAATCAACTGTTCCAGGAAAGGAAGCAAACAGCTTCAAAATCCAGAAGTTGCTTTCCTTCCCCAAAATATAAACAAGTTTTTCACTTCATCCCAATGTGTATATTCACCTGAGGAAGAATTTAGCTTCAGTTAAGTCAAAAATGAGTCTCACTTTTTTTAAGACCAAAAGGTTCCATGGGCAATTTTCTAGAAGTAAAGGTACATGTTGTTTTTTTCAAAAAGTGTGTGTGTCAGTAATGTATATACTTGTGCCTGCCTGTTTTTAGTACATAAGAGTCAAGCACATCAACTCGAGCAGCTTCCAAATTTTGCACAAATATATATTCTCTAAGCTGCTCAGCAGACACATCAGATACATAGAAGTGGTATTAGGGCAGTGCTTTTACCTGGGTTTAAACCAAAACAAAATAAAACTGATTTGCAGGTTGTCTTCTTTTTCCATCATGCTCTCTACAACTCTGTGCAAAGTAACCAAGGAAGTAAAACCAGGCTCCAGCCACTGACATGAGAGATGACTCAAAGTGTGACATCAGTGAAGCTGAGAAGCATTTCTCTCTCATGAAGTAATGTGTCCTGATAATCCTGGATACCCTTCAGTGGGAAGAACAGCCTTTTACAGGACTCACTTTTCTGCTTTGAATGAGATTTGCTGAGTGTCTGGGTCACTGTGGATCATGGGAGACATTTTCAAAGGCACATCAGGCACCAAGGAACCCAAATATAAAGAGATTTCGTGGTACCTGGATCCTTTATCTATTTCTGAATTGTTCTCATTAGGAAAAAAAATTTAAAAATACAGAAAAACTTTAAAACAAATTGAAGCACTTATAAAGGAAAAGTGATATGTGGTGTTAGGACAAGAAGTGCAGCAACAGGAAACAGGTCAGTGTTTTAAAGCATAGATTCAAAGTGTCACTATATTATTTATTTTTTTACTATGACCTTTTGAACTGGAGATAGCAGGTAATGAAATAATACTGGTAAAATAAGATATAAAGGTTCTCCCTCTGTGTAGTGCAAGTCCCATGATGCTGACAGCAGCAGTCCCTGCTCAAACCTTTTGATTCCCAGGGAGCCCTGGCTCCCCTAACAATGCCCTGCAAAAGATGCTGCAGGTCTATGGCCAGTTTGCATCAGGTCTCCATGCACTTGGATTTCACTCTGTTTTCAGTGCATTAGCTCAGCTTTACAGATTCGAGCACTGGTGCCTGGTGTAGTTAGGAGTGAGCTGGCACACTCACCTGTTGGCATTGAGCACTGAGCACATTGCCCCCAGAAGGAGTCAGTAGCTGATCCAGCAATTGCCTGCTGTTTACAGGAACAACTCAAGATCCCACAGTAAACTGCCAGAAAGCCGCTTTCATGACAGACCACATTCCTTTCCCCCTCATCGCTCCCTTCTCCACATGACATAGCTGGATTTCCAATTATGGTTGAACACTGATGTGTCTTTTATACCCCTTCTATTTTTTTTTCTAACCTCAGAAGCCATTGCCAACCTGCTCTTCTCTTAACTAACCATATTCTTCCCTCATCAACACGAACAAGTGCGGCACCATTGAGCCCTGTGTAAATAGCCACAGTGACATCTGAAACAACAGAAATGTTAGTATTCGCTTGATGGGGGTTTTTAACAACATGCTTGGAGATGTCGAGGGTTTGCTTTACATCTGCAGCAAATTCACTATGTGATCTGCTGATGGTTTGCAGATGGCATCATGAGCCACTGCTTGCAGCAGAAGTAACAACCCTGGTCCCATTTTACCACATTAAACAATTTACTTGGGTGGTAATTACACAGCAATTAACTTTGCTGCCTCACAAATGCTATGTGAGCAGTCTGGCTTTTGCAGTTGTTTCTTCTCTGTCAGCTTCAGTCTTTTATCTAAGGCTGGCTACAAGTGTTCCTGCCAGAACAAGCCACTAGGAAATGAAGGCCAGCCATGATCTCTGTGGGAAATAATGTCTGCTCCACTGGGCAGGGCTGGGAGATGAGCTACCAGGGTACATCTTGGCTGCCACTGCATTACTGTTACCACTTAAAGGACAGGCTCTGTCGTGATCAAAACATTTGATGTCTACTCAAAATCTGTTGCCTAGGCTCCTTCTGCAGTCCCTGGATAGAGCAGTATCTCGACCGGGTGATTCACACCTGCTGTCTAGTGGTGAGGTGAATTTCTGATGCTGAACACAGAGGTGATGTGAGTAAGATGCTACTTTTTAGGTAACTATACATTGGGTGAAAGGAGCCCTGTTCAGCCTGGCTACAATCTGAAAACATCTAAAGAGCATATGGAGTGCGGAGAAAGTCTTTACAAAGAGAAAGAGCTTGTGTGAGGAGCCAGTTCAGGTTTGTTATGCCTCAACAACAGTTGTCAGAGGCATGTGGGGAGGTGTGCACATGTGCCACGTGCAGGAGACAACTAGAAGAAGCCTTGTCTCTGGGAGGACTTCTCCTGGCAACACCTCCCATGAGGCAGGCAGTAGGAGACACTGCACAGGGGCTTCTCCAACCAGGTTGCGAGGAGCTCTCCACCAACGGACAGCACAGGATGGTTGGACTGGACCAAAGGATCCCTGCTGGCAGGCAGACTTCGGGAGGGGCCGGGGGTACAAAAACCAACTCCGTCAGGGCTCGCCGCTGCTCGCTGGGGCTCGCTGCTCTTCGCTGTTCCTGCTCGCCCCCTCTTTTGCCCTGGCCCCAAGCTGCCTGCCTGCCCTCTGACTCTCCTGCCCCCGCTGGCTCGCCCTCACGCCTGTCCTGCCTTCCTGTGCTCCTGACCGCCCCCCCGCCACTTCACCCCACGTCCTTGCCTGCATCCAACTCTGCCGCGCCGACCCAGCCATCACTGCCCGCCCTGTCACCCCGATCCAGCCGGTCACTGTGACCTTGTCCAGGGTCCTGGTCCTCCCGCCCGAGCGCCCACTCACCGCGTGTCCGGTGCCGTCGCCGCGGGAGCCGCGCCCGTGCGGGAGCTGCGCAGGCTGCCTGGCACCGAGCCCGGCCACAGACGGGCAGGCAGGACGCACACGCCCCCCGCCGCCCGGAAGCCGACAGTACTGCCCTGGGGGGAACGTCCTCTTTTTGTCTCTGTCCCCTCTCTCTCTCCTCTCTCCCAGTCCTTTTTCCATTTTCCTTTCTCCTTTTCTGTCTCTTCTAGCCTTCTTTTGCTCGAGCAACTCCTTTTCCCTCTCCTTTTGTTATCAATCAACGGTTCTCAGATACAAGGTTTGCCTCGTTTGGCTTCATTCCGTCCCCGACCATCCATTTTTAAAAAGAACTCCTTGCAGTTCCCCACAGTGGAACGCGACAGCTTGACCTACACATCTCAAAAACATTTACTTACAGGTGATAAGACAAAGTGGCTCTCTGGTACTTTTAAGGTTTATAACCAAAAAACTTACAGTAGAAACCTTTGTGAGGAACAGAGGTGTTATCACTAAGTGGGACCTCTGCGGTGCTCTGTGGTAGATTCCTGAATACCTGGCATGAAGACTGGGCATCTTTCCAAAATATATGTTGTAATACATACAAATGATGTGCTAAATATTAATGGCTGAGTAATGTGTGGATATTTTCCCACTGGATGGCTAGTGTAATCTTTCTGGAGCAAAGTCTATGAAAAATTTCTTACCTATATACCTTTTATCTACAAGTTTTGCTGATAACATATCTTTGTTGTATCAACATTATTTTCATCACTAAAATTATTAATGACCATCTTTAAAGAGGAAAGGTGATCATGGAGGAAGGCATTGCATGAGAACAGAATTTGTCCAGTTTCCATTCTGCCAGTGACTGTATTTGTCTCACTAAGGTTCAGAACTTGCAAGGTTTTTAATATTGCTTTTGAAATCTGTAGGAGATTGATTCATAATTGAGCTTTGGGCTATATAGGCTGCATGTAGACTTTCTACTATAAGAGCACAACAATGCCACTGCTGCTTGTTTGACATCAACAATTACCTACTGTGGCTGTCTCTTGTTCAGAGCTGCCAGACCTTTGCTCCGTCACCAGTTGAGAGAGAATGAGTCTCAGCTCATAGTTTGACACTTCCAGTAGCAGGTCAGAATGGGATCTTCTTTTTTTCTGATTTTTTTCGGCATTCCTCTTCTTTTCCTGTGAAGACTAATCACATTATGTGTAGACATTTCGAATTGCAGTTGCAGCTGTAAGTGCCACTTTAGCATAACTAAAAGTCAGCTACACAGGGCAGTCACACTTGGTAAGTTTCTTTCAAAGGCTTTGCCATTTTGAGCAGTGTTACTGGACTTTGTAGAATTGCTTACATTATAAAGGATGGACTGTAAACTGATAGATTTTGCAGTACAGAAGAAAGGTGGCATCTGCAGAAGCCAGAAGTTTAAAGTCCATTAAAAGTCAGAAGCATTGTTGTTTTATAATCTCCTTGTGTAGCTTTTACTATCTCTGACCATCTGTTCTGACAGAAGTTCTCTATGTTCTGAACAAACCCCTGATAAGATACTTTTCTAGTGCCATAAACTTAACGCAATCTAAGCTCTGATTACTGGTTATGGAGTTTTTTACCTGTGTTTAGATAATTACTATGCCAAAATTGCTGTAAAGCAAATGGTGTGCTGACTGCTTAGAAAATTCAACAACTTCAATTTTTCTCCCTTTCTAATATTTAGCAAGTGTCATTTAGCTCTGTGGCATCTGGACAAGAGCAGTCCAGCAAAAGCTGTTAATGTTATTTTTCATAATATGTTTCCCTTCCTGACTATCTTCCTTCCTATAACAGCTGCTGGAAGCATTAAAATGCAACTTCTACCAGTCTTTAGAGTTGTTATTGTTATTATTATTGTTGCTATTATTATTGTTACTGTTATTATTACTGTTTTCCTAGTGTGACACAAACAGCGAAAAAAGTTTTGTAACAGGGAAGTTAATCTGTGAATGGAATTTCTGTTGTGGCTCATTTCTTCCAAAATGACAAGAGTCTTCTCAGATTTATGCCAGAAACATACCTGGAAAGAGGGTAATGCTAAGACTTTTACTAAGCTATCTGAGCCATCACTACTGAGGGAGCTTAGAATTTTCCTAGTGTATATCAGAACTGGCCAGAAATTTTTTTGTAGTTTTTTCACCTAGGTCATGTTAGGTCCTTGTGGAAGGGGAGCTTCAAATCCAGCCTTTGTTTGATTTGGAGCAGAGCTTGAGGGTCATCTTTCTTCCCCAAAAGGAGTGGAAATAACAGTCCTTCTTCTGGAAGAGTTCCACTTTATCTAGAACCACTCTTCACCTGTATTGGTTTGGCACGGCCTGGTTTTGGGTAGCAGAGGGGCCACAAAGATGGCTCCTGTGAGAAGCTGATGGAAGCTTCCTACCATGTCTGGCAGAGCCAGGGGCTGCTGGCTCTGAAGATGGACATGCTGCTGATCTAAACTGGGGCAACGAGAGAGGGTGGTAACGCCTCTGTGATGACTTATTGAAGAAGAAAATCAAAACGAAGTCACATTTTGATTCTAGTCAAAAAAGAGGAGGAGGTGAGAACGTGTGGGGGTAAACAACCTGACAACACCAAGGTCAGTGGAGACGGAGGGCAAGGAGGTGCTCCAGGAGCCGGAGCCAAGGTTCCTCTGCGGGCCATGGTGAAGACCATGGTGAAGCAGGTTGTCCCCCTGCAGCCCATGTGTTGCGGTGGGGGCTGGTGGTAAGGTGCCACGACCTTCCCAAAAGCGTCTCCTTGCAAAGCTGCTCGGTGAAGCCACAACACGCAAAACAACACACAGTCACACATACACATGGATAGCTCCAGGAAGCAAGCCGATGACAAAGAGGGCGGGAAGGGTCTTCATTTGGAGTTCCACAGGTGACGTTTATTACAGCCACACGAAGGAGTCCAAGGATGAAGAGCCAAGAACATGAGAGGGTCCACGGTTTTATATGGGTAAGGTAGGGGTGGAGAGAGCACCAGGGACCAATGATCTGAGGGCACAGGGGTGGTACATAGGCGGGGCCATGGCATGGGAGCCAATGGGGAAACAGTGAGGGAGTGGCAAGGGAACAAGGGCCAGTGGGAGAGCGGGGAAGGGAGAAGTTTCTGGATCAGGGACATATAGGGTAGAAAGGGGCAGGAAGGCCAACCGGCAAAGCAGAAATGGGGTACATTAACATAATTAAACAAAGCATCCTGAGAGAGGCCTTTCCTGTCTCCCTAACCTAGGGAGAATTTCTATCCTTAGAGACAGTCCCACCAATGGACCCTCTTTGTCTGTGGTGTAATGGGCCCACCGGCCTCCCCACCCATGGGTCCATGGGGAATGCAGAGATCCACCTGCAGCCCGTTGGGGAGATGCCCACGCCGGAGCAGGTGGATGGCTGGAGGAGGCTGTGATCCAGTGGGAGACCCGGTGGAGAGAGGGCCCTTGCTTCCAGGCTGGAGCAGCCTGTCCTTGGAGGCCTGCACCCCGTGGGGAGAGACCCACGGCGCAGCAGTTTTGGGAGGACTGTGTGCCCGTGGGAGGGACTCACGCTGCAGCAGGTGAGGTTTGGCTGCTGCTCATGAGAGTGGACCCACACCAGGGAAGTTCATGGAGAACTGTCTCCCAACGGAGGGACCCCACGGCCTCACAGGGGAAGGCTCCTCTCCCAGAGCAGCGGAAGGAAATCTCGGTGATGGACTGACCAAACCCCCGTGCCCTGTCTCCCTGTGCTGTCGGTGGGAAGGAGGGAGGGGCTGGGGGGGGAAGGTGTTCTAAGGGCTTATTTTACTTCTCATTATCCTCCTTTGATTCCGTTAGTAAAAAATTCACTTCGCAACTTAACTTGAGGACTTTGATGGCCAGGATGCCTTTCTCTTACATTATACAGCCTATAGGAAGAGAGGACAACAGTCTGGTGACTCAAAAACTCTCCTAGAGCTGACTCATGGTATCAGGTTCCTGCTTTGGTCTGGAGAGTGAAAAACCATGTTTCTTCTGATGCAGAGACAGGCTGAAATAACTGGGCGAAGGAGGGCAGAAATGGCACCAGCCTTGCTGTCAGACTGCTCCCCACCTTGGGTGTGGGGACAGACAGTAGCACACAAATTGTAAGTGCAAAAGAGGCTCTGCAGATCACTAGGTCACTTTGCATAATTGCTGGAAAAAGAAATGTCAGTGCTGGAGGGATTCCCTGAAAAAAACCACTTAGATGCTTTCAGGGTAGGCAGAAACTGAGTGGCAGGTTTGAAATGTTTGTGATATTAAAATGTTGGACTTTTTCATTTAATAGCCTGAGATCAACCTGAAAACTTTCATCAATCCGCTTTAGAAGCAGGTTGGTTTTTATGTTGGTGGTTAACACCTTAGGTGGAAAGGACTGTAACACTATCCTTGTTTATGGACTCTCTGGAAACACTCCAGGATGTGACTTTGTCCCATGACTGTACTTTGAGAAACTTCCTCTTCTACTGTGGTCTGACCATGCTACGTGGCTGAGATTTACAGACTGAATTAAAGGGTGGGTGTGACTGCTGAGGTGTCAGCTCGGAGATAGAGGCACAGAGCCATCCACAGTGCAGAGAACCTGTGCTGGTCCCTGAAATGATGGTGCCAATGCTGCCCCGAAGATGAGCAAGGGGAGCAGAAATGAGCATCTGAGAAGCTGGATCTCTTCTTGATTCCTGACTGCTGAAGGTAGAAAAATTTAACTCACCCTAACAGTTTCAGAGCAGCTAAGAGAAACAGGATGTTACCTAACTTGCCATAACAGTTCAATTTCTCATAGAACTTCTCCTCTACCTGAGAAATCCCAGTTAAGCAAACCTGCATGATTACTCTCCAGGGAAGTAGAAGAAGAAAGTGATGAAAATAATGGAGGCCACATGAAGCAAAAATTATTTGCTAGGAAAAGCTTCACTCATTGGTTTTCATGCTGCAGTCACCAAACTTAGCTGTTTGTCTCCTAAAATAATAAGATCGTAAGTCATAGAATAATTCAGGTGGGAAGGGACCTCCAGAGGTCATCTGGTCCCATCATATGTGTCTTGTATCTCATTCAGACATTCTCCTGACCGGAGCGTGGCAATCTGTCAAGTAACATCCTTGTTATGAGGCGTCTCACTGTAAATACATAACTGTGATTTGCATCTTTGCAATCTGAGATGTGATCCTGAGGATTTTCCTGCTCTGACAAAGCAAATAGAGCCTCAGTATTCGTAAAAAGTTAGACACTGAAATAATGTTGAGTAATCTTTTATCTGTAAACAATGTGGTCAAGGGGATTCCGTGTGAGAAGAGCGGGGAAGGGCAATAAGGATGCACATCCGTGTTATGCATTCTCCCTAAAGTATACGTGGCCAGAGGAAGAAAGCTGTGTGTGGATGACTGCTCTGACTCAGAAACATTAAAAAAACAGGCCTGTGAACTGTAAGCACATGACTAATTCTGTTTGCCTTAATCTGAATTTTTTCAGTGATGCGTCCGATTGTGTCTATATAATTAATGCCTAATGTCTTTGCATAATCTGCATATACATGACAGGATATATCTAACACAGAGTAAGCATGTAATTCTGAACATCTGCTAGAAGACATTACATGTTCATATATGTGCTCATATATTTTGTAAGCACAAGTAACTGTGAAAATGTGTATTATTTCATTCCTTCATGTGCTATAGAACTGAGGGTACTTTAGAGATTTAGTAATCTTACATTCATGCCGTTTAAAACTGAATAAAGTCCAAGAAAATAATATAGGAAATGATGCAGCACTGGAGGAAGAGGGACAGGCTGGCTGTATTCCTTATACTCATTAAAAGGCTTCTGTTCCAGATTTCAAAAATGTAAATAAGATGAGCTCTCAGAGGAGTCAATGAGAGTTGAACTGCATAAGGGGTCAAAATAAGGGTCTGTCTACCTCAGCACCACTTTCCTGTCCATCTTGTGCTCAGTGTATGACAAGCAAGATATTCCTGGGACCTTGCAAAAGGTTCAGGAGAAATTCCATATAAGAAGAGAAAAATTCACTGGCTCGGTCTTCTACATGGTGTTTCCTGAAGGAATCAGTACACATCATTTTGGGGCAAGACATGGAAGGAAATAGTTTCTGTTTCACAAGTGCCTAGACAAGGTATCCCCTAAGGCTCTTTCTTGTCTCCACCTGACAACTCAACTTCTCTGAGATGCCTTGAGGTGAAAATAACTTCATTGTTCTCCTGAAGCTTCCAGAACATGCTCCTTTCCAACCTGAATTACTCCCTAATATGTCAGGGGTGGATTCAGTGAGGAGAGAGGAACAATTAGCTGTATTTTGCCCTGGTTTCTGCACCTCGGGACTGATCACTCCAGCTTGTGATGAAGCAGCGTCTCGTCACGTCACGTCATGCCAGAGTCTGCCATGTGGTTGCTTTCATCTGCTCAAATTAACACAGGGTTTGGTTCAGTTGGCCAGACGCTGCCACCAGCTGTATTTAGTTCTCACAGCCTTGGCAGGTGCAGTAATTCGATGAGGTTAACCACCAGCTAAAGGGAGGCAGAAACCACTTCTCAGGTTTCAAGCTATTGTATTTGGTGTGGTAGGAAATGTCCTTTCTATCTATATGGTTATTGATCATATCATTAAAACGTAACAGTGGGTGGAAACTAGAGCTGTGTGAAAGTATCAGCGGTTTTATTTCCCAGAGATATTATCAAGAAATATCACCTCCCATGCCCTCCATCAGGTTGGTATTTAGATGAACCCAATATTTCTAAATTTAAAAAGAAAATGCTGAACAACTAGTATGCATTGAATTTAGTGGTTTTTTTCCAGGCAAAAATTTAACAAGGATGAAGGAGTGATCAAAACCACAGACTAATCAGAGTCAACTTTGAAACCAGCTTATATATCTATTCTTTTTTCAAATGTTCGCCAAAATTCTGGATCAGGAATGAAATAAAAAATCAATCCAAACAGCTCCATTCCATCATAAATTAATAGCAGGAGGAAGGAGGGAATCACTGAGATCTGTATAAATCACTGTATAAACTCACCATTTAGCTGCCTGATCATAGGTTTGTTTCCCTGACAGCATGAGCCCCCTCGATTGGTCTCACCTCCTTTTTCCTACTCCTGCTAGGGAAGAGCTTCTTTATTGCCACTGGATATAGCACTTTGCACAGTAGGGCCTTATAATGTTCTGCTACACATGTAGAGCACCCCTCACGTGGTGTGACCAGCAGCCCTTTGGCTGGATTCGTAAGTTCTATGGGGTGCAGCTTTCCCAAGTTATGTCTGATTTATGTTTAATTCTCTTTTTTTTTATCAGAAATATACTATGTGCAATTTATGAAGTCATGATCAAACAAGTTAAAAGCTACTAATTGCAGACTGACCCAGCATGGTTAGAGTTCTGCTCATATGTATGCTGTGTGTCCCCACACAGGCCAGAGCTCTCACAGCTCTCACAATGTGCTCACTGAAACCAGTCCTATGAATCTTCATTAAGCCAGAAATTATAGGCACTATCACAGGTCTAATTCTGACTTTCCACATCTGTATCTGAGATTGTGCATAACAAACATACCACTTCATTTCCAAATAATTAACAAAGGGTGTATTTTTCCCCGCTGAGAAGTTGCATTGTAACAGCAATCAGCAATTCAGAGCTTTCAATTAAACATTGTGGCAGCAAATGGCAGTAAAAATGAAATGGTTGAGCAGAATAGGAAGGAATCTAAAACCAGTTGCAATTACATTCATTTTTATTTCAGACTCTTAAATTTTAATGCCTTTTACAGGCACATGAATAAATGAATTATACAGGATTCACAACTGTTGGGAATTAATTCATACCGTTCCAGAAAGCTTTAGTTCAGCAGAAGTAGAAAGTGGAATAATAGGTTCTAAATGTGCCAACTGTTGGCCGTAGGTCTCCCAGTCATTCCAACTACATGCCAGCAGGTTACAGCACCTGCTGTGTGGCTTGGGATCAGGGGGAAGGATTGCACCACACCCTGACAAAATCACTCCTTATGAATATCAATGGGAGAGAGCTGGCTTCTTTGTCTCCAAGAGAACTGTGGTGCTCCTTACTACTGCCCACACTTTTTCCCTCCATCCTCAAAGAGTATTGGCAATATAAGTTGCTTTCTCTTGCCTTTGTGTCACTGCATAGGACAATGCTAGGGGAATGGCTTCAAATTGAGAGTCAGTTTAGATTAGATATTAGGAAGAAACATTTTTTACTGCTAGAGTGATGAGACACTGATACAGGTTGCCCAGAGGAGTTGTGGATGACCCATCTCGGGCAGTGTTCAAGGCCAGGTTGGATGGGGCTTGGAGCAACCTGGTTAGTGGAAGGTGTCCCTGCCCATGGCAAGGGGATTGGAAATAGATGATATTTAAGATCCCCTCCAACACAAGCCATTCTATGATTCTATAATGACAAGCTCAGTGCCATACCTGTGACACTGGTAACTGTCATTATTAGCTCAGTTGCTGGTCACGAAGATCCAAACATCAGTTTGCACTTAGATTCACACTGCATAATTCTATCTGTAACTTGGGACTTTTTCACTTAGGCTCCTTGTGGGTTGCAAATTTCCTTCAATTTGGGGCTATTTACACCTAATGGGATTTAAAATTGCGAATTATAATTCAGGAGCTGAGGCTACTGCTGTGCTCAGTGAAAGTTTGAAAGTTCCTCTGAGGATCTTACTTAGATGTCTGAAGTCTGATGATATGAATACTCGTCCTTTGTGTGTCTAAGACAAAAGTCTGAAATCACAGCTCCAAAATGAAGCACTGACTTGCTTAAACAAGCAAGTAATTTCTCTCATCCATGAAAGAACTGGCATAAGGCTTAACCTGGGTTATTTTATAATTTTGGGCAGGAATTCAACCCTTTACAAATTTCAGGGAACATCAGTTGCTGACCCGAATCCTACCAAGCCCTTTTTGCCATGTTTTGAGTACTCTGTGTTCTCACCACTCAGTAGAGGTGAAAGAATCTGAGAAGCTCAGGTGGGATTTTCTGAACCTTGCAAAACCAGGAGTTTATTAACCATTGTTCTCTACTGATTTCTGCAAACAGCTGCAACTTCCCAGACTGCCTCTCTCCAGCACCTCTCCTCTGAAGTGAACCAGGATTGTCAAAGGAAAAACCTGTTTTCCAGGTCTGTTTACAACATACACACACCCCTTGTATTTGGGTATCTTTTCTCATGTGGGAAGTACCAACGAAAGGTCAGATGGCCACAACACTGTTTTGCAGTGTGAGTTTTGTACCAGACATGAAATGCTGCTAAGTGTCTCATGCTCAGCAGCCACCACCCTCATTGAATCATAGAATAGAATCATAAAATATGCTGATTTGAGAGGGACCCACAAGGATCATTGAGTCCAGCTCCTGGGCCTGCACAGGAGCACCACAAGAATCTTACCATGTTCTTGAGAGCACTGTCTAAATGCTTCTTGAGCTCCGTGAGACTTGGTGCTGTGACAACTTCCCTGGGGAACTTTTTCCAGTGCCCAACCACCCTCTGAGTGAAGAATTTTTTCCTAGTATCCAACCTAAACCTCTCTTGACACAGCTTCAGGCCATTCCTTTGCGTCTATCACTTGTCACCACAGAGAAGAGATCAGTGTCTGCCCCTCCTCTTCCCCTCACAAGGAGGTTGTAGACTGCAATGAAGTCTCCTCTCAGTCTCCTCTTCTTGAGGCTGAACAAGCCAAGTGACCTCAGCTGCTCCTCATATGGCTTCCCCTTCAGACCCTTCACCATTTTGGTCCTCCAATTCCATAGTACTGTCCACATCTATTTGAAGGTTGGCTCAGATTGAATGCCTGGCACAGTGGACCCAGAACACGAACAAGGTCAGAATTCTCCATTAAATTCTGCTGAAGCTGAAAAAGTGTGTGAAGGGGGGACACAGACTCAGACACAAATGCAACTGGTTTGTGGAGCTGATGGGTTCAGTATCTGGTCATCTTGGCTTGTGTTATAAGGTTCACACAGGAACAAACAGGAATAGAACACGGAACTTTGCTGTTCAGCTTTACCTACATCCACTAAGTGAATAACATTTTGGTCTCATGACTTTCATGACCTTCCCTCCCCACCCCTGCCCCAGCACTGCATTTCTTAGTGTTACTGTACTTTTCTAAACTTTCATTATTATTCTTCAGAGCGTTAGACTGACATCACTGCCACTCCCATCACATCAGGGCAAACTGGCCAGATAAAAAGGTGAACCTGTCTGTCCTCTGTCTGCACTGAAGACAACTGTTTTAGGGAGGAATTACAGTATGAGGCTATTAAGAGTATCAGGTTCTAACTTTGCTAACAACAGTGTAACTTCACTCCCTTTTTCCATGGTGCTTTGTAATTTATTCTCGTCTGAGAATATCGTTGATGCTGGGACTTGGAACACACATGGAGTTTGTCAAAAATTTGTCTTTGAACTAAACTTGATGCATCTCAGATAAAGAACTGAGATAACATTAAGAGGAACATGGAGTCCTCCCAGTACTTCCCTCCCTTCCATCCCTTGTAGTGAGATCAAAGATCCCTGGAGTTTATAGAGAAGGGAAAGGCAAATCTTCACCTCTCTCCTGCTGAGGTCTTTCCCTGATTTCAGGCTGCTTTCTGTGTGCAGCGTGATGTGTAGAGTAAGGTGCTCCCGGAAAAGTCCTAAGCTCTTTAATCCCCAACTACTCTGCTTTGGCATTTTTGACAACCTTGTAGAGTGCATTTGCAGCCACAGGACAATGTGCAACCTTTAACAGGAGACTGGCTGATGCCTCTGGAGTTGTTTTCACACCGATAAGGATTCAGTTAAGGTAAATATAAACTAGGAAGATTTTCTTGAGTGCTAAAGTATTAGTGGCAGCCAGGGAGGCAGCTTCTTGTTGGTCAATCACTGGAACATATCTTCCGTTATTGCAGTGGGATCTCCTGGAAGTGATTCTGCCCCTCAGCTAGCTGATCCAGAGCGCCTTTGTCCTTTGTGTGCATGAGCAAAGGGATAAAAAACAAACCCCACCTTGTTCCAGAGGGCCAACCCCTCATCTGTGTCAGCTTACTGTCACTCTCCTCTTGCAGTTAAGCTTCTTTAGCAAAAGCATAAAAAGGTCTAGCTCAGACTTTCCCTCCCAGAGCTGCCAAGTCCTCCCCATCACCCGTCTGCACCGTCCAGGGTGAGCTCTGCCAGTTCTTACGCAGACCAGTGATATATCCAACCTCTACCAGTAAACCTGTGAACCCAACACCCAACACTTCTCTCAGAGTAGGTAAAGAGGAGTCTGCTGCTCTGCTCTGTCATCTGTGGCCAGGACTGGATTTTCTCTATGTAGAGACTGGATTGTGTCCTTAGCTTCACTGGGAAAGAAAAGTGCTCTGAACAGAGGCTGAAGACATGCTTTGGTAAGAGAGATGAGCATAAGCCCAGCTCATGTGTTTTCTGTCAATATTTCAAGTGTGAGACTCCAGTAAGTGTACTTCTGTAATTTCCGAAGTACACATTTTGTGAGCTGACACCTGTGAAAATCCTTCAGCTCAATTGTATTCTGATGTTTTTCTCAGAGGGCTAAAAGTGCTGGCTTTAGTTAGTAAAGATTTCTTTTTTTTTATGTCATCACACTGCTGACCTGATGTCAGAGCCCTATTATATTTTCTAACACATCTGAGTCACAAAGATTTTTATTTATGAAATAGTATCTCCCTTCCTGGTAACAGTAATTTTAAAATGTCAAATTTTTCAAAGCACTCTAAAAAAAAATTAGAGAGAAGTGACTCTGTGGACTCTTCACGAATAGCTCTTTCTAGAAGAACAAATCATCTGAAAAGAAGAATTTATGGAAATCTCATTTATATTTTTTTACTTGCTTGGTAGCTTATCAACCAATGGTGGCATATAAGTCTCATCAACATCCATTAAATACATAAATGTAAAAATACAAAAATTAAACAAACACCTCATTCCCACAGCTGCAAACAAAATGGGAGAAGTAATAGGACTTTCAGTGTTCAGCCTGATCCTTATTTGCTTTTAGATGACATGCCACTGGGGCAGCATTGCAGAAAATTGTCCTAAGACTTCCTGCAAAGGCGGCATTTTTTGATTCAAAACAGTTGGAAAAACACATGTCTAAATGAAAGTGCATTCAGAGGACCAGCTGTTGAGATGACTGTACCACTTGAAGTCTTGGAGAATATAGTGGAAAACTGTCTCAGAACTGGCAAAGAAACAAGCTCAGGACTGATCTTCCCACCAGAAGTCAGCATGCCAACAGGAGTGCAAATACAAGGGTGGGCAAAAACTTGGATGTGAAGTCACAGCCACATCAAAGCAAAAAAGATCTATAAATGGGATTATTTCTTGAAACATTCTAGGGTTTGTGCTTCTTTTAATTTGGAAAATTTCACCAGGCTATGACTGTCTTACTAAGGGAGGTACTAGAAAATGACAATTCAAGGAAGAACCATCAATGGCAAGAAGAATGTGACTTCAGGGACATGACACAGATTCATTATGCAATTATTAAACTCCACTGATTTATATGAAGTCATGTAAACTGTCACTTACCAGAAATGTGCAACTGCCAGCCACTAATGGACATAAAATAAAAAAAAAAAAGTGAGTGGAGGTTATGTGCAAACAGTAAAAAAAAAGAGAAATCTGTCTTTTTACAGGTTTTGAAGGTAACAGCAGAAATTGAAAAAACACCTGAAAATGAAATAGTATCAGTTTGTTGACTAGTCTCAAAGGAAAATCTCTGAAAACCAGAGAAGTGGGAACACTGATTCTTGTTTGATAACTTATGGAGGTCTGCTCCCAGCATGCACCATTCCACTATCCAAATTTCAAATCCCAGAGTGATGATATGCACCTGCACGGCGGGCGAGGGAGGGGCAGGGAGCATTCTGCAGCCATCTCTTCTGAGAGAGCAGAAAAGCAGTACTAATAAGCAGGGGGAGAAAAGCAGCAGCGTCCGGGCATTAGAAGCAGAAAGTCACCATGTCACTGGTTCAGCTGTGCTCTGCACACCGCGGAGCGGGGACTCCCAGCTCTGAGAGGAGGAGGCAGTGAGAGATGGAGGAATTCAGCTGATGCAGTATGAAATAACCAGATGTGGAATTTTAAGGCATGAACAGGTGTAGACATCTCTGAATGCACTTTTGTCTGGATAAGTGCCCTGCAGAACCCCAAGATCAAAGTTAGGTTCTGATGGGGGAAGAGAGGTTTGTCTTTTGAAGAACTAGGAGAAGGCTCATTTTGTGAGCAGACGGTAAGTGAATAAATGCTAGCTGGGAGTGTTCAGGGCTGAGAAAATCAGAACAATGAAAAGTTTGCCAGGATCAAAAGCATCATCCTCTGCAAGTTTGCTCATTATGGTCTTTCACTCGACTGGCTCTGATCCAGCATATGCTTGGGTAGAGCTCACGGTTATATAAAGGAAAACACCTGAACTCACTTTTTCATATGTGCACCCACACATATATAACCTCCAGACTTAAAACTTGTCCTACTGGGAAGTGAAGAATTGCCACTGGACTTGCTTGTGAGGCATCACCCTTGCCTTCATCTCTATCCAATTCCTTTGTCTGCGGCATGACTGAGGTTGCAAAGGGCCTCA
The DNA here is from genome assembly GCA_013397725.1 of Rhagologus leucostigma. Lineage (NCBI taxonomy): Eukaryota > Metazoa > Chordata > Aves > Passeriformes > Rhagologus > Rhagologus leucostigma. The sequence continues at coordinate 767,880 of VZTD01004678.1, read as the reverse complement.
CACATTTGTGTGTTTGCCACTAGAAACAAACATAAAATAATAAAATCTGGTAGAAGGAAAACAATGGGCTTTATTCAACTCCCAGAGTTTCTTTGTTTTACTGCTGACCACATGCGTGGGCTTTGCTGCTATCCTGATTTTCACCAAGTCAGTTCTCTATTGGTCCCTTCTTGACTGGATAAAACTTACCAAGTCCATACATGTCTTTCTGCACCTGCATTCATGGGTGATTTCTGGATGGTCACAGATTTGCTTGATATATAGCATATTAAAGCTTTGCATTTCAACCCACTCTCATTACTGTTGTGATTGCCAAGTGTGGCTGCAGTTTCAAGCACTGCACAAGCACAGAGGGTAAAACAGGCCCTGCTTAGAAGAATTTGAAGACAGACATCAGCAACCACCATCACCACAACAACAAGAAAACAATCAAAAATTGAGAGAGCAGAGATTTTTTTTTCCTCTTCTTTTGCCTTTTGCTAACCACCCCTCTCATGTCTGTCCAGCAGCAAAGACACGTGCTCCACCCTGCTTTGTCCATGCAGAATGCTGCCCCTGGCACAAAGAGGCCTCATGCCACATCTGCATTGTGCAGGGAAGGCAGAGGGAAAAGAACAAGCTGGAATGCTGCTGACTGACCCGTGCCATTGGTGTGGATAACATCAGCACACAGGACTCTAGCAGGCAGCAAGTCTCAGATGCATGGTTGCACACAAAAGAGGCTGCACTGCTGCTCTCTCAGCTCTGCTCAGCAGTGGTTTATGTTGGCACAGGCACAGTAAATGCATATACTTTTTGAAAAGAGGAAAAAGAAGATTGAAGAGGAATCCCCAGCCTACTCTCTCCAGGTTCTCTCATCCCCAACTCCATTCTTCCCTGAAGCAGCTCTCAGAAGGGCAGAGCTGCGAGTTCCCAGCTTTCATCCCTCTGTCATGAAACCCAGACATCAGGGATGAATGAGTGCTGGCATGTCTGACCAGAAGCTGTTCTATGTATATGGGAGGGCCTGCAATCTGAAGAGCAACTCCCAGCTCTTAGATCAGGGACAGTCCCTGCTTTCACCTCTTCCACACAATGAATGTGGATAATATGATGACAGAGACACAGGAAAAATTTGAATTTGAGGAATTTGGTTGCTGATGTTCATATTGCACTCAACATAGGTTTTGCAGTCCTTGCATTGCCGTTTTCCAATGTGCCACAGAGTTTGGACTGACAGATTTTAAACTGCATCAAAAGAACTGTCAGAAGTGAAGCTACGTGCTTTGACAGCTGGAGAGTTGACAGCTGATGCTTTAGACACCTGGAAAGGCCTTGGGAGCCAGTTTGAAGCTCTAGGATAAGCACATTAAGTGGATGTATTGGCAAAGTAACAAAGTTATTCAGAATGGTGGGATTTAAACTGTCATCATAAAACCTTCACCATCCTGGCTTGCACTCTGTTCTTGTTTTCTGGGCTACCTGTGCAGGGACACACTGTTTCTTGGTACCTGGTGATTTCCACAGTGGTGGAGTCCCACATTATCATGGGGAGAATGTAGCTGACCTGCTTCACCTGTGCTCCCACTAATTACAGCTCTGGCCTGGATTTTATACTCTTTAACAGGTGAAAGTTGGAAGGGTCCCACTTCGTCTTCTTCCTGAGCTGGTTTTCTTCTCCGTTCACACACAGTCATTCTTCTCTGACTAGCCTGCAAACCTGTTTTGCAAAGACTGAATGTAATAAAAGAAGATGATTTAAAGCAGTTGGAGATTTTGTTACCAGTCTATTTCACTGGATTTGAAAATTCAGTACTAAATCTCCACCAACAACCTTTTTCTGCTGGGCTGTGACAAACCCTTAGAGTTCCTTCCTGAAATACATAACATTTGTTGCACAGATGCCAGAAATACATCTGTGGTAACACATACACACACAGCCCAAACTCACTTGCAGAGCAATCCATCATCTTAGTGATTATTTTCCTTTCCTTGTTTTCCCATGGATATGATTAATTCACTTCAAAACTCATTCCTTCATCTTGAGAGCTAATGCAAGGCTTCTTTAGGAGTAGGTCTAACCAAGATAGGTGAGGACATTTGTAGCTGAGCCAAGAGGCCCTGCTCCAGCTCCAGCTGACATGCAGCCGTAACAGCTGATCCAGACATCTACCAAACAGCTGGCAGGATGCGGCCCACAGCTGTTGGGAAACATGCAAGGAACAGTGTCTGTTTAAAGAGGCATAAGAGAGTTTAAATCCTATGACCCAGGGACTAGCAATGCACAAAAGAAGATGCTTTCAAGCATACAGTGGATGTGTGTATATGCAGACATGCTTAATTGCAATGGGCTGCAATAAGGGAATGTGGGATGATTGCAGCCTCAGTGCAGCTAGTCATGGCAAAGCTGTATTGTTCAACAAGGCTGTGTTGTTCCACTCCCAACAAGAAGAACCCCATGGGATCATGCCTCCATGTGAGGGAGATAAAAACTGGGGGGAATGGCAGGGTGTGAGTGTGGCTGCTCTAGATTCTAAGGATGAGGAGTTGCATTAGTGAAATCGTTTCCTTGTTTCCATGTGATGCAAAGCTATGTGAAGTGCTTTGATAAGTTCTGTGTATGTCAGGGAGCAAAAAAGACTGAGGCCGTCTGTCTTGCTGCTCAATAAGATCCCTGTTTAGATCTCAGAGTGGCTTAAGGTCAGATTTGAAAAGTTTAGGAGTCTAGAAGTAATGTGCTGTAATGTTTTGACATTTAGGAGCCAGGTCTCTGGAGTAGAATCCAGAAATTGAAAATGTCTTTGCTTCTCACGTGAAGTCTGAGGAGCACTGGTGTCTCCAAGCTGCTGCCCAGACAGGGAGAATATGGAGTTACAGATACTGGGGACAATGGTAACTGTAGTGTGGGTGGAGTCCAATCCCTCCAAATGCCTCACTCCAGATAACAGGAAAGAGGCAAGAAAAATATTGTACTGACCTGATCTGGTACCTGAGTTCATTTTCTCCAAGTGAGGTCTGACCATACTCTGCACTGGGCTGACGTGGGATTGTACACAGGCCATGTGTGAAGATACACCCATCCACAGCTTGCAGTCTCCTGTACTTTGTCACATAGAAGCTTGAGGATTAACTGTAGTCAGAGACAGAAAAGCCGCCTTAGCTGCTGAACTCCAGCCCCCTGCAGTATGGGATTATCCTCTTGGGTAGCTCAGTCAATAGGGGAAACAGAAAACCAAATGAAATGAGATATTTGGCTTCACAGAACTCAGTTTGGAAACTGCACTTTTATGAACATCTGGTAATGTTGCCTCCCACTCATAAATGTCAAATGCAGGACCCTCCGTGTCCCTTTGGTCAAGATCTTCCCCTTCTGCTGCAGTACTTTATCCAGGGAAGAATTTAGAACATTTCCTCCTTCCCAGCAGGTTAGAAACTGGAACCTTTAAGGTAAAAAAGGTTTGTTTTCCACTGCTTCAATTATGCTTTCTGGTCAGAAGGGACCATTTTATATCTTCTCATTCATTAAAAGTGCTCACACATTTTCCTGGTCTTTGTATCAAAACCAGTAAACAACTGTAGGTCAGGGCTTTTAATTCATTATATAACAATCATTTATTTAACTGGAGCTTTTTGAAAGGTCTCAGTCTGGAAGGTCAGCTGAGGTCCCAGGGTTGACTCTGGCCTGTGGAACAATTTCCCACAGAGGAGACAGGGACATCTGTTTTGACAGCGAATATGCTGACATAACTGCAGCTACTCCAGTGCCAGCCCTTGGTAGACACACAAGCCCAGACACCACAGCTGGGACATGGGAGAACACAAGGACCGTGAGTACGAGATGAGCCTGGCAGTGAGCTCTGGGCCACGTCTCTAATTTGGCCTCCAAAAGAGGCCAAATTTAACTAGGATTTGGGTCCTATGGTTGGCAGAGTCAGATGTTCCAGGTTAAATTATTGCTCATCTTAAGTACAATGAGAAATTTAACAGCTGTTGTCATGTGGATAATATTGGAAACAAAGGATGGGCTTTAATATTTAGGGTACAATGGATGAAACTTAAGTAGTTGTAAACCATTCCTAACTCCAGGGCAGCCTCTCCTCCTGCCATGCTTTGTCCTGCCCACATGTACATAAGATCAACAAGATTTCCATGTCAGCACAGGAGCAGCAAAAGAGTATGTGCCCCTTGTTCTCTTGTTGGGATAGACAGTTGACCTCAGCCCCAAATTCACTGAAATCATTGTTAATTGCCTACTATAGGTGTTGGTTTAAAAGTGATTAAAAAATAAAATAGTGTTTGGTGGAGAAAAAATGCATCCATTGACTTCTCCTCAAAGGTGAAGAACGACAAAACCATGTCAGTGTGAACAGAGATAGAAGAGTTCCTAGCTTGATGCTAGTACAATGATTCCAGGCTGCAGAAGACTGCAGTTCCCAAAGGTGTTTTCATTCCTTTCTCACCACAATCAGCCATCCTCTAAGACCCTAATTAACTGTCTTGTGAGGTCCTTAATGGAGTGGGTAGAAGAGAAACAAATTCATGTGACTAGACTGTGCACAAGGGTTTAGCTTCACATTTAACATTACTCCTGTTACGCAAGACTACCTGGGTGGTGTTTCTGGTTGCTCCCTGGAGGTGTTATATTAATGATGGTGTGGGCCTCCACTGGAGGAGCACAACTTCCATTAATGAGCTCCTGCGTTTGAAAAAGGAAGACATTCTAAAGGATAAAATGTTAACTTTCCTACTAACAAATTTATGTAGAGATAGCCTAGATGAAATTACTACCAATCAGTTTATCCAAAAATCAGCATCCTTTGCATTTTTAATTTTATCACTTTTCTTAAAAATAGCATTCAGTGGTTCAAGCCCAGAAGGTGTAGTATTTAATTAGAGACTGTCCTTGACTTAAAAAACTTGTAGACTAAGTTCAGATGCAACGTAATGTAAGAAAACCACTAGAGAGGTCTAGTAAGAAAACCTTGCTGAAATTCTACAACTTAAAAAACTGTGGAGCAGTTTCTGCATTCCTTATTTTTGTCTTCATGAGGAGGGCTCTTCAGAATCCCACCAGCCAGTGTTCGTAGAATCACAGAATATCCTGAGTTGGAAGGGACCCACGAGGATCATCGAGACAGGCATCTGCTTTGGTTAAACTTCATCTGGATGATGATTGCCCAGCCCTCCAATTTGTCAGGATCTCTCTGCAGAGCCTTTCTGCCTTCATGTCACTGCTCTTTCTGTCTTCTTGTTCCTTGTCTCTGGCTAAAAACTGTCTTAGGAAGAAGATACATTCCTTCTGTATCTTTCTGTCAAACAATACACAACCCTGGCTGAATTCCCCCTTACAAGTGTATACTAAACAGTTTAACTGAAATTTCTTCTTGTTTTTTACTTACACAAACATGGACCAGAACAGACAATTGAATGTTGCTAAATTTTAATGGAAAATATTAAATTTTCAGATAAACATTCCAGCACAGTTTAATGTTTAAATTTCTGGAGCTCTGCTGAAATATTTTATTCATTACTTCAACAGATCTTTTCTTGACCTTTCTTAGGGACTTCATGAACCTTCTTTCAGTCTTTCCTCAGAATAACCCATCCCAGGCCTACAATACGGGCCACAGTGCAGCCCTGTTCATCACATTCACCTTAACAATGCAGCTGTGTTTTGCCATAGAGCATTTCTAAAGTTGTTTCCATGGGTTAATTCATCCTCCAACTACTCCATGGCAACACTAGGTGACAAAAAAGAACTTTGGATATTTTAATGGTGGCCAGTACAGCCCGTGACATAGCTTCAAAAACCATAATGTCAGCAAACCACATACTGATTTATTCAAGGCATTTTTGCCTAAAAAAATCCTAACTGACAAAAGGAAATTTGTAGTTCTGGTGTAGTTCATATGTTTTCATGCCCACATCTATGTGCTTTTAGATTTCTAATTTATATTGTTACCTCTTTGGGATCTGGACCATCTGTTTATTTCCTTCCCCAGCCATCCATGACCAAGTCCAGGATGCTTAGGCACATATGATTATTTAACTAAAAACAGTGGAAAAATTCACCCATGTTCCTGAGACATCCTAAAAGAGAATAGGAGATTCTTAAATTCCTCATGGCAGCCAGTGAAAACTCAGGCTGATAAAAAGTACTACAAAAGACAGCCTTTAAAATACAGTTAGAAGTTTTCTAAGTGTCATCCACCCCCTCCAAATGCCTGTGGCAAAATACTTATAGTCACATAAGTGTAAAAGATTATAAATGTATCTTTGTGTAAGCCTTCATTATATAATTATTGATCAACATCCACAGGGACAGAATTACTTTTGTACAAAGGCTGTTGTGAGACAGCACCAAGATATGATGACCTCCACTTGACGTTGCTTCCTTGCCACGACAAAATCAGCACCTGAAAGGTTTACCCTTATGCACAGCATGGTGCCTCTGTAATACCTCAGCCTTCAACATTTAGGTATTTATTACTATTAAGTAAGTTAAAGCTGTGTCATTTTAAGATCACAATCTTCTAATGGAAAGACATTAGGTGTTATTAACCATAAAACATGGAATTGATCAGAACTGACAATATTTTTATGGAACATAATTTTGGTAAAATCATAAGCAATTTCCTGGTATCATTTGGATAAAATTTATGCTATCTAGATTTCCTTTCCAAACTATAAGTAACTGGGGAATTATTTATCTAGGCTGCTTCAGGATGTGGGAAAATGATAGTGTAAAATACTAGACTTCCACTAGAAGGGAAAGGGCATGGTCGCCCTCTTAGGAGTAGCTCAAATTCCCGGGCTAAAGAAGTTCCATTAAATACAGAGAAATAATTGAATGGTTAAAGAGTTGTTATAAATTTTTTTATTTACGTTGGCGCTTGCACTGACCTCCTGCAGCTGGGACCTGTACATGTACCCAACAGCTTGTGAACAAAGGATAAGATAGAAAACAACACATGAGATAGAATGAAAGACTGAGGCATTGAAAGTTACAGAACTAGACACAGTAGGTGACTTTGTGCCATTTCAGTGTCAGATTCTTAAAAAATTAAGTATCTCTATAATTTTGATGCACAGAATGGTAGCAAGGTCCCATCTCTCCCTTCTTCTCCCAGTATTAGTTTGGAAGACCTGTGTATTTCTGCTTCTAGTCCCAGCAGAAGCCATACCATGAAGACCTGTAGAGAGAAATTAATTTAGAATAGCATCAGTTTTATTACTTCCATAAAACAATCCGAACTAGAGTGAATTCTGTAGGAAGATTTGGATTGCTGGAACTCTTTCTGTCACAGCTGATCAGGCCATACAGTTTAAACATAGTCTGCAAGATCACATCCTCGACCACACAAGAACACCAAGTTGGAGAATGGGTGATAAAATACATGGACAGCTCCTGTTGGGTAAATACTAAGTGATTATGACTCTTCAGCCCAGAGAATAGACAGTAATGACAGAAGTCCATAAAATCATAAACAATAAACAGAAAGTGCCTCTTGCAGAACAGGGGGATGTCATGTGCAAGTATTAGGAAGCAAGTCTAGAGACAACTCTTCATAACTCACACTGTTAAGCTGTAGGACTGCTCCCTACAGGATGTGGGAGATATGGGTTCAGGAAGGAATTGGACCAGTTCATGAAGGAAAAATCCATTGAGGGCTATTAAGTACAAAAAATTCTAAGTCTGGTTTAGAACACCACTAAATTACAAATTATTGGCAGCTGGGATGCTATTCTGGGAAAGTATCCCTGAGTGCTTTCCCTAGCTCTTCCATAGGGGTCTACAGTGGGGCTAAACTGACCTTTGATGTGAGATAGTGTAGTTGCTCTTGTGTACTTACATCACAGAATTATTTAGACCTAAAGGAAAAAGTACCCAGCTTGTACAATTGTAAAACCATACATTTCAGGATTTGTCTCCTGCTTCAGAAAGCAAGGCAAGCCTGTAAGGCAGCTTCCCACATACATTTAGGTCCAATGAAACTAATGCCAAACTTAAAGCTCCTGCTTAAGCTAAACCAGAAAACAAGCTGCAGGTTCAAAGACACAAGAGGAAGAGTCTGTGATGGTAATTATCCACATTCTCAATGTGGACACTTCCAAGACTCTGTTGTATTCAGCTACACATAAATTAAAATATGATTGAGAATTGTTCTTTTAGAGGCCTGGCTTCAGCCCTGTGTATTTGTTTTGAAACTTAGAAAGCTATTTTGAACACTGAACCTGGAAGATAATGTGGTTAATAGCTGGGTTATGTCAATGTCCCTGACTAAACTTCCCAGGTGACGAAGCATCAGTGGGTTTCTCTTCTTTAACTGAAAATTCAACCATGAAACCCAGAGCAATTTATCATCAAACAGATTTTTCACACCTGTTCGGAAAAGGTAAAAACCACCAAGGAACCATCTGGTGTCAGAAGCAGCATCTGGAGTTGTGAGGACTGCTGATCCACCACCCAGCTAGGAAGCAGAGGTGTTGTTTTTTCCCTAGGGTACTGACCTATGTTCCACCACCCTTTTCTTGCATAGTTGAGAGATTAGTCTCTCTCTGCCCTCTACTAGATCTACAAGGAAGAGGCCTTCGTGATGTGCAACGGCCTGGTTGCACTATTGTTAGTTGAAAATGATGGCAAACAGGCAGATTGTTATTGCTAGAATCTGAAGCAGAATCCTTCCTTCCCCTTGAAGCCAGAGCTTCTTAACTTTGGGACAGGTGTAAATAAACACTCACCTTAGAAAAAACATATATGAACTTTTTTACTATTGCTTTATTTATTTTTTTATTTATTTAATGCATTTCAAACAATGGAAACCTGTATTTCATATGCTTTTTATCTCTTTTCAATTGAGATGTTGACACTTTTGATTAAATCTTTGATTGACCCAAACCTGAACCCATTTTCTCAAGCACGGAACAAGGAAACACTCTTTTTTTTCCCCCATACCTTTTGGGATGACTGGCAATTTTCTGTGTCATTACTGTAACATTTCTCAGCATGTGCAATCTTGCAGTATCACCTCAAGCTTTTAATTCCATCCAGAAAAATAGCTTCAACTCAGTGCAAATAATGCCAGATAATGTCTCTTTTCACACAGGATAAAAGAATAGAAAGTGCAAACAACAAGAACTTAGATTATTTATTTAGCCCTCACAGTGTTTAAGGCTACAGTGCTGATTATAATGGGAACCCACAGACAAAAACATCACGGGATTTTGAAGAAATCAATGGAAGGTATCAGATTTAGGAAAAAGTCAAGGGCAGTCAATCAGTGCTCTCAGTGCGGAGTTGTTTGGAAGGTGTGACTGTAGTTATCTAATAATCTGTCTAGTATAAAGACCGCTAATTTAGGTGCCTAACCTCAGTGAGGAGAGGTGGAAGTAAGGAATTTAACCCCCTGTATTGGGAATTCCAGATTTTAGGGGGTGGTTAAACAAGCTTAGGGATTGTCCTTGAACCTTATGGAAAAAGGGATACTCTCACTGGAATCTGCAATGTAAGATATTCTGCTGTGAAATAATAACCAAAAAAGCATGTAACACTGGAGTTTCAACCCACTTGCTATTGTTATAACTCTACCGCCCATTGTCATCAATCCAACCTTTAGTTACTTATTAATACTCCACTACTTGCCTAAATTTTATGGTTATGGGCTGTCTGATGAAACCTTCAAGTTAAAGTTGGGTGGTTTCTGGAAGATTGCTAACAGTTATCACAGGAAACAGGACTCAATACACCAGAGAAGCTGAGCATGATACATATGGGATTGTTATGATATAATGTATTCATTTGCATATTTTGTACTTGTCAGAGTAGATGAATTAATAATGATCCTGCCTGGCCTATTTACAACAGCATCTCTGTGGAACATTATTCATGTAATTTCAGTCATTCAAATCTAAATTTTAGCAGCCAACATCATGAATTTAGTCCAATGCTTTTTTCTTTTCCCCCTCTAGGTATTTTTAGAGCAAATAGTTCTGCTTTTGTTGTTTTACTGGGTTTTTTAAAAGCCTTTTATTTGCATGCTGAAAAAAACTCTGCTTGCATCTTTTCCCTGCAGAACCAGCCATGCCGTGTTGTAATAATAACCAAATCCCTCCCCACATCAATGTCACAATGTTTGTTTTAACAATCTTAAGTTCAGCTGCCAGCTGTTCTGTTCTTTGGATTTTATTGCAGGAAGTATAAATTCCCCTTGGTTTGGCTGGAGGTGATTTTAGAAGCCTTGGAGTGAGGGGGAAGGGTAATGGAGGAGGGACAGGAGAGCAAGGAACAGCACGTCTATTTTTGTTGGGGCGGGGTGACAATCAGTTAAGGACTATTAAGCTTAATGGCCTTGATGTTATAGCATTGCATCTCTTTTTACCATTTCTTAATCACTACAGAGTAATAACATCTTTAAAATTTATTGGGGCAATTAGAAGAAAGCACAGTTCCTTTGACCCCAGCTGTTTCAAAGACTTCAATGGTTTTCTCTTCTTTCTCTCTCTCTCTTTTTTCTTTTTTTTTTAAGAGAGAATAATCACTGGATTGAACTTCTCAAGCAGTTTCTACCTTGAGATTTATGTCAAGTTCCAAGTTGCTGATCAGATGATAATTAAACTCAAAAAGAGAATGTATTAATGAATAACATAGCTACCTTTATAAATTTAAAGTTGTGCAATGAAGATCTCACTTGGGTAAAGAAAAAACGTCCCTCCAGTTCTTTGCCTGAAACTTGAGGCAAACACTTTTTTAAGAGGTTGGAAGAAAGGGATGGAAATTTAGTTAACACTTTCCTTTGTTTACATTCCTGGTGGCACTTGAAGTCAAGTGATACTGAAACACAGTAACAAAGTTTGCTTCTTGTCTTTTGTCAGTCTAAGTGTACTGTCCCATGTCCATTCATTATCTCGTTTTCTCCTTCCAGTTCAGCTTTTCTCCTCTGCAGTGCACTCTCTTCAATTTTGTTAGAAATCTGTGTATTTTGTGGCTCTGAATTCCTCTCTCATAGTCCTTTTTCCCCCCTCATGTCCCATATAAAGATGGTTGCCATTGTTCATTTTGTCTGTGTTCCTCACACTAAAAGATAGTTTGCTTCTCTGCTCTGATGCCAATGGAGAAACAACTGTATCTATCATCAGGTTTTTGATCATTTTTACACTGATTGTTTATAGCTTCCATGTCAGGGAGAGGAAGAATTACACATTTTGAAAGAAGAAATGAAACTCATAGATGAGAACCTTAAATACCTAAATGAGACAACTAAGTTATGAGTGTAGTCAATACTGCTTCTCTAAGTAGCTATCAGAAAAAGATAATTATCTCCAGAGTACTACTCAGCGCAGCTAAGTATCAATCCAAGTTATCAACTACTATCTCTTTCCACCATCTGTATAAAAATGCCTACAGGAAAAAAAAGAAGAGACATTATTTGAACTCAGATAGCCCAAAGACAAAGACCTGGACATGTGCCAAATTGCTGTAGTAAAAACTGTGTCAAGATGCAGTTTTTTTTCAAAGTGAAACATCCTGGATAACCTTTATGGCTTTTTCAGAACAGACAAGTGAACTTCATGTTTCCACTTCCCACTTAAGCATCCTAGCATGTGGCAGGGCATCACCCCTTCTTTTGGGAAATGCTCCATTTTGAGCAATAAATTTCAGTTAGGTCAGAGTGAGACAGACTGCACAGCCCCACTGATCACACTTGGAGACCCTGTGTGTTCATTCATTCACAGGGAACTCCCCAATGAATATTTGCATCAGAAGGGGTGTCCTGACCAACGTCATCATTCAACCTATTTGATGATAGAGTGATCTTATTTTTCCCTACAGTATGTGTGCCGGTTTGGCCAAAATCTAGTAATATAGCCCCTGAGAGAAAACCAGGTTGCAACCACCCTTCCCCCCACAGGGTTCGGGAAAAAAGAAATTTTTCGTCGAAGGAAAGTGAAAGAGATAAAAACTATTTATTTTAACAAACACACAGGAAAAGGATAATGATGCTAAATAATGAATTAAAACCCTCACTATGGAGAGAAACCTGGGAAGATTTCAGAGTCCTTCTGTAGGTGTGGTCTCTCTCCTCCTTGGAGCTGGTCAGTGAGGGCGTGGGCCCACCCCTGGGCCTCGGGGAGAAAATTCTCCTGATGTGTTCTGATGTTGTTGAAACAGTTCAGAAGAGAAGAAGGGTAAAAAACCAAAGTCCCAGGCAACAAAATTCAGCTCTCCGTCTCACACCAAGAGGGGAAAAAAAACCAGCTGGCTGAAGAAAAAGCAAGCAGGGTGCTCCCTTCGTGCCTTTCCGCAGTCAGAAAAACACTGAGGAGTGTAATCTCTGTGTCCTTGAGAAGCTGCTTTGGAAAGTTCATCTGTGGTTTTTTTTTCAAGCTCAGTTTAAAGGCACAGAAAGGGCACAATATTACTTTTTGGGCATAGAGCATGATAGGGGATACACATGATAGAGTCACCCCAAGACAGTATGTTATGAAAAGTATATTCTGAAGCAGTATGGAAGCAAATGTTCAAATAGCAGCAGTTTGCCAAATACACTTTTTCTTTTCTAGACAGCTTTGTCCTCATGTTTCTGCCTTTAGTCACTGGACCAGCTTTCCTCCATTGCAGTCCTAGAAGCAGTATTTTGGGGCTGTCATCTTTTTATGACCTTCAAGACTGAAATCATGTAATACCACATTGTTTGAGAAATGCCATGTATTTTCAGAATATAGTACACATTGTATCATCATCTAGGTTTGATCACACTGAGGCCCAATTTATTAATCACCTCCAACACAAATCTAAGCAGTTACATGAAATAATACACTGTAGTGGCTATGTAGTTGAAAGCATGGAATATGAACACGGAACATTTTCCTGTGGTCCTATTGAGAGATCTAATACAGTACTGTGAGATCAGGATTCATGTATAAACATTTTAACATCTATATATTCCCTCAAAAGTCTGTGCACATACAGTCAGTAGTCAGCCAGTAGTTGAAGTTGGGCAAAATAATCCAGCTTCAATCCATAACTGTAGAAATTTTAGATTAGAGAGTTAATGTCATAGCCTGACAACAAAAAACTCCAACAGGATTGTTTTCCCTTTTTCTCTTTCTTTTTGAAGGCTATAAACTCACCTCTCTTTACTGAAATCAAATTGTAGACAGAATGTCACAAAAAATTTCTGAAATATTTCTCTTTTAGAAAAAGAAACACTTGAAAGTTTTGAACAGCAACATTTGATGATTTTGAGTTGCCCTAATTTCAGCTTTTTCCCCTTCTCTCAGAAGATTCATGATCTTCTGGCATAAGTCAGGATCCTAATCAGCTACTTAAATGTTATGGATTCAATAAGGCTGTGTAAACAGACTCTATGGAAGTGGCATATAGAGAGCTGGAAGATCAGTAGTATAAACAGGCACTGTTACAGTAATTATGTAGGAAGCACATAGATGTGTCCATGTGCATTTATTTATATATAATGTGAACAGTATTTTGTTATTGTTATGCTTTATGGAGCCCATTGATTACATTTACATAATGTCTTTAAATCTCTGCAGAGGCTCATCTGCATCAATATTGTCATAGCTCTAAATCACCAATGGATTTGGCTTCACAGTCACAGTAAATAGCTCCCTTTAAGATATGCTACAGAGAAACAAAACCAAACTGTGAAAAGCAGCAAGACATTGCTCTACTACTAATTTAGTGGTTCGGTTACTGCTGAGAGCTGAAGTCTGTCTAGTTGTACAGGCAAAGAAGTTAAAGAGAAGGGAGGAAAAAATACTGGTTATAAACGGTCATGAAGTCCTGGAAGACCAGTGGAGATCTCTGAATATTCATTCAGCAATAAATTAAAGAGCAAGAGACTTGAAGGAAAGCAAAGACTTCCATGAGCATGGAAATGAACTAGAAAGTCCATGATATCAGAAGAGTAGAGTGCTCCATAAATGGAGCTTGAGAAAATTATCATTCTAAAGGTAGCAGTGAAAACCTCTGTTTACATAATTTACCAGAATGAATGCATGTGCTAATCTCAAGACCCAGAGTGCATCCCCTTTCCAGAGTTAAGGAGTTCATCTGTTGTTGGCAAAACCCATTGTGAAGAAAGCTGAAGAGAAAAGGTACGAGGCCAGGCAGAGACACAGCTGTGATGCCACTGCAATGCAGCACAGGTGAGGGCCAGTGACAAAGCCTCAGTTTAAATGCAAATTCCAAGGGAAGGGAGGGACAGGCTATTACTCTTAGCTCTAAAGAGGTGTGCTTAGGGCCCTGACACTAAGGGGAACATGGCATGAAGAAAATAAAGCCCTATGTGTACTCTCTGCTCTTGGTCCACACTCACAAATGTTGAGCTAAGCTTGTATATGGTGTTTGGTGAGCTTCACATTAAAAATGGTAGGGCAATTCCCAGCTCTGAATCTCATTATTTTCAACATCTGAAATTTAGAAGGGTGATAAGTGGTACTTATTTTAGAGAAGTGTTCAAAATGTTACAAAGACTACAATTTTCAATGGAAATACAAGCTTCAATTATTACAGCTCCTGTAAGTTGATTTCAATAATGGCTACTTATACATTTGCAGAATCCAGGGCCATTTTTGTGGCAGTTTGTTGAAAGGACATTCATGGTTCTGAGCTGCCCTTCCAGGGAAGCAGTAGGCTTCCCTTCCTGCAGAGTATTCGCTTCCTGCAGAGCATTGCCGTAAAGCTACATACATGTAGCATGAAGCATCTGTTTGCAGCATTCTGTACAGTGCTGGAAACTCTATTTTCTGCTCCTTGAAACTCAGAAAATATGGGAAAAAATGATCAATTGAAACCTAAACACCTAAGTTAATGTATAAGTGTAATTGTGTATGGGTTCAATAGTGTTGCATGCATTTTATGGGGTGTAAAGGACTGGTTGGTTGAAAATAAATAGTGATGTTTGTCTGACATTTCACACTGACTCTGATTTCAGTACTTTAGCTTCACCAATGGTAAACAATTTTAAGTTTTTGGATAATTCTCTGTTTCAGGAGATTCTTTTTGTGCACATGCCTGAGAGGGATTTACTTATAAGTTCCAGCAAAAAGTGGTTTAGTTATTTTCATAAAAAAGATTAGGGGAAAAAATATGAAGTTTTGTTACTATTGAACCACATTTTATGAAAACCATGTTTTGAAGCAAGTGTTTCAAATTTGGAAGTGAACTTTATTAGTGATAGATCTCCCGCTGCTGTCATGTTGGAAATGCCAGCTTAAGTAGCTAAGCTATAAATAAAAGAAAAATCCTGGTTAACAGTTGCTCTGAATTTTATTTTGGACAGATGACCTTAGAAATCCTCTCTCCTCATGGATATCATGCTAAGCTGGCACAGCACAACCTGAATACACCTCTCCCCACAACTTCTGACCCAGACTGCGTCAGTGTGATCCTCTCTCCTCTGGCCTGATACCCAAGTCCTGGTATGGTGGCAGGAGGTTATCTTCCTTCAGTTTCGGATGGGATAAAAGGCAGACCAAACAGAGAGAAGATGGCAACATACAGGTACAACAAATGTGTCTGGATGTACCAAAACAACACAGGGAGTGGCTGAATTTAGCTGACTAATGAATTTTGTTAGTTTCTTTGCCAGGACTTCAGCAATTTCTCCCTATGCTTCTTACTGTTCTTATTGACCATGAAGTACTGCAATGTATCAATGCTGTTCCCAGCTGGGAAGAAACCTGTAGTACTGTTTTTTGGCTGGGTAAATGACCCAGGGGACTTTGGGGTAAATGAAATGATTAGTCTTGATATTATGCGAAGGGCGAATGGGGCTCATTGAGAGGTTGTTAAGTAAGAGCAAGCCTGGCAGGAAAGATGGCTGAAACCATGAAAAGCCCAGTGTTTTGGTCCAGACTCCCCTACTTTATTGTCCAGGTGAGCAGTCTGTTCTGAGAACCTCACAGTTACATTCTGACCTACAACTTGATCCATCCTCTCATGGAAACCAGCTGAGAAGCTGCAGAATGTGCAAAAAGCTGATCTTCTCTGCTCTGTCACCTCAGTTTGGAGGGGGAGCATGTACAAGATATGAAACCAACACTCCTGGGAGTGATCTGAAATTGAAATTGGTTTTCACAGACTGGGAGAGATGGTGCACAAAAAATTATCTGGGCACCAGGAGGCTGATAAATCATGATGACTATTTTCACTTTGTCTACCTGTAGAAGGAGAATAACAGCTTCTTCTCCAAAACAGCTGCTGAGTGAAGCAACATTTATAGCCTTGTTTCATTTGGTATTTAGTCTAGGTGTTCAAAGGATCTCAATCCACAGCGTGGGATACTCCTTCTAAAAAACATCACAAAAATAATAGTGTTCCAATGTCTGTGAAGAAATGAGATAAAAGCCAGAGCAGCTATATTTGGAGCAGTGTTGGTAGACATTGTGCTAAACAAACATGAAAGCAGACACTTATTAATGAGGTTGGAGGGTGAAAATGCAAGATGTAAATTCAATGAGTATAATTGCTTTTGTATAGTAAAGAGGGCACACAAAAAAAAAAAATCTGTCATTCTGTAATTAAAGGATATTGGATAAAATGCACACACAAGGTATAACTGAAGTTGTATATTCATCCTTAATGATGTAATTTCCTAACTGATGATTACTTGATCTTACCACCTTATTGCTCTTTAAACAAAAGGGTTGGATGTAATGTATTTATACACTCCAAAATATGCACATACCTCTAAACTAGATAGCCTTCTGTATACAGATCATGTGCAGATGTTCTTGAGCTACAGATAAATAAAAAATGTGGGGAATCAGGTGTTTTTAAATATTTTAAAAAATATCAAAATGAGGTTAAAACCCATGAAACATCATGAGCCAGGAATAAAGATGAGACCAACAGTGTGTATGATAAAACAAGATTATGTCTATGAGAGTTCAAATGGCTGATGACTTTCAGTCAGGAAGGAAGGCAAAAGGATTTTGAATAAAGAAGTTTAATTACTAATGTGATAATGTTACATTAATAGCACAGAAAAAACAAATGACATATTGGAATTGTTTTCTAAATTAAGTTTGTTATCCTACTGTTTACACTGAAGGTGTCTGGTTATCAACAGGATGTGGAGACATGCTTCAAATCAAGCATGTGTTCAAGTGTTTTTCTTCATCCTCGAGACAGTGTGAATGCGAGCACACAGCTACTCATCTCTCCATGGGGAACAAGTGAGCAGCACCAGGCTGCTAACAAAGGCTGCTGTTCAACCGGGCCAAAGGAAGACCAGTGATAATCATTTGGTGGAAATAATTAGTGTTTAAAAGGAGAAAAAAAAATAGTGTAGGGTTTATTTTTCTTCCCTAAAATTGATGAAAACCAGCCATGCCAAGGAAAGACACATTTAGACATACTATGGAAGTATCAGAAGTAAAATTAAGTTCTAAATCTAGCGAGACATGAAATGCAAAGCCCCTATCTGTAGAATAAGCCCATAGTACCTCATATTAAGAAGATTATCTGGGGATTAGTTCCAGTGTAACTGCCATAATAAAATATATGGTGACAGGTGTTTCTAAATTACTGTAACAAGGTGGAACCTTCTCTCATACCCAAAAATTTTGGCAACAGAAGAAGCTGGTTTTTAAGGATAAGAAGCTGCAGACAACTGGAACAAAGAGAAATCTATTGACAACAAGTGGAAGACTGGTGTATATTTATCACAGAGACTTGAGTGTTTTCCATAAACTTGGCTATGTATTGTTAAAAGAATAAAAATAAAATGAAATTCTGCTGAAAAATTCCCCCCCTACTCTGTTGAAAGTTCTTGTAGCAGCACATTTCCAACCAGCTTTCCTGAGATTCTTTAACATTTCTGTGCTGCCTGGTGATGAGTCACAAACGAAAAAAGGAGAGGAAAAGCCTCAGATGTGAGCTCTGCATCAAGTTTAAGAATTTTGATCTGGATGCAACAGCTGAAATCCAACTCTAGAGATAAAGAGTATCCAATAAGTGGCAAAGATCTGTGCCTGACTTACTCTGTCACTGGGCTACTGCCCTTAAGGAAGTTATAAGTCACTGGACCACAAAGGAATGAACTGGCTTGTGTGATGTCTTTCCTACGTGGAAGGATGGGTCCAACTCTAAGTGGCTCAATCCAGAGCAAGCTCTGAAACCCGCATTCTTAAACCTGTAATGAGACACCATTTTTGGGGAACCACTGTGATTCAGGAAAAAAAAAGAAACAGCAAAACTGGACAAGATTAGTTTTGTTGGCTTCCAACTAAATTGATGAGTTTAAGTTTTAGTGTGAACCAGAACCAAACACTGCCATGTTAGAGGGAAGGGATGGACAGTAGTTTATCCCTAAGGCTGCATCCTGATATGGAAGTGGAATAATGAGAAATGGGAACCAAAGGTGGAGTCAAAATCACTCGTATACTACCTATTGCTGCACTAGTACATTGCAGAAACTTCACCTCGATCACACATTTGCCTGAACTCTGAGACTATAGGCAAAAAGGCTTTCTTCCCTCTAAGATATATGTATTTAAAGTCTCCTTTAGTACATTAATATATACTTAGTAAATATAGCTTAGATTACATGTCTAGAGCATGGGTCTTTGCATCTGAGCCACCTGTTTGACTCCTGCTAAAGCTCATTAAGGTTTAATCAATATCAGCCAATGGAAGCTGATTGGCATTCATTTGATCTCACAGCACCTATTTAAACTGAGATAGCTTCGTACATTTCAGTTGCAGGCACTTTACTGCAAGGTATCAAAGATGATTTTTCTCAGCTGTGAATACCTAAACTGTAGGCATGCTGACTTAGGGGAATCCCACAATGTCACTTCTTCTTTCTTACTTCACAGGTATGCAGACCTCTTGACTTTGCTGTTGTGGGGCATGATATATCACGTGCTGGTTTACAAGGTAACAAAAGAGGAACTGGCTGTTCCATGCATTGCTGTGCCCTTCTTGGCAGGGCTGCTCTGAATCCCTTCCTCCTCCTACCTGTATTGATCCTGGGGGCTGCCGTGACCCAGGGGCAGGTCCTTAAACTTGGCCTTGCTGAACTTTTCCCAGGCTGAGAGGAGTAGCCCACTTCAATGGAATATTTCCTAAGTATAGACTACAAATGTTGTTTTCAGTCCAGAATATATATATTCATGTGCGTCTCAAAAAATCTGCAAAATATTGGTAATTCAGAACCTCTTAGTAGGAGCTGAGTTTATAAGTGTCCTTGAGCATTTTTTCAGCTGGCCTGTATCCAACAGAGGTATCTCCTCCCACCTTCATAGTACAACGACATGGAAATAGAAGTCCTTTGGTGTAGTATGAAGCATTACAGGAAAGGTCTCCCTGAGTAGTCACGGTTCTCCAGTAGCAGTAACAATCAGACAGTGTAAGTCATCACACTCTTTAGACAACAGCTGAGAGAAAGTTGTTTCAGCAGAGCTCAACTCCAGCACAGCACAGATACAGGTGTCTGGTCTGGAGGTATTTACCACAGCACAGCCCAAATTAGCCCAGGCTGATGGAGCTTTGATGAGGCCAGCAGAGCCACTGGATTTAGAGTGCTTGAGGGTCTGCCTCACTAGTTTTACTACACTTTAAACATTTGTGTTTATACATATGGATTCTTTTGATTTTTAACACTTTTTGGCATTGTTAACCTCCTGTAGTTGAATAGTTAATTACCCTGCCCCCTGTGCACTTAATAGTATAAGTGGCATTTGCAGGGTTTTTAAGAGCATGTGCCAAGCAAAAGCACTTTCAATAACCACAAGAAAGTGAGTTCTTATGATGTCTTGGCTGGAAGTGTATGCAGGGGCCTTGTGTGGTGGCACTGCAGTCTGCAAATCCTGGCACCGTTTGGCTTTGCATGTGCCTAGGAATGCCTGCCCTTCCTCTGCATTCAATTTTCCTGTCTCCAGCTATATTTAGTTAGATGTTTCTCTTGTGCATCCAGTAAAACTCGACCACAAGAATGAGTAGTTGCTGTTTATAAAATCAGCACATTGTTATGTAATCCAGATGACAGGAGAAGTGTGAAATGCTGTTAAATACTTGACTATAACCACAGCTCAGTTAGATCTAGACAGTTAAAGTGTAGTGGCGTCTAGGTTTCCTGAAGGGCTGACTCTAGAAGTGGGAGGCCCACTTCACTTTCAGGGTATAGGAAACAGAACAGCTTTCATTGAAGTGTACACACTTATTCTGACTTTTCCCTGGTATAAATGAAGGAGCGAATCTACCAGTGTGACTGAAAATATTAGATACATTCATAACATCTCTTAAAATACTAAACTTCTGGGAAGCTCCAGAATATTTCCATTCACTAAGAGAATGATCACACTGATAATACAATAGTTTGGTTAACAGAAATGTTTTGACAAAACTCTTTCATCTCCTTATTCTAATTGGGAAAAAAAAAAAACTTAGGAGTTCTGGCCCCTGGTTTCAGGTCTGGCATTCTGTTCAGGAATACAGTTACTAAATGTACAAATATCTTCTTCACAAATTACTTTTTCTTCAGTGCTATTAGCATGGACTGGAAGAAATTTTGGTTTCTATTTACAGACTTGATTCCTTATGATGCCTTATAAACTAGCCAGTATATTTGATTCTGTATCCAATAAGATATTTAAGGCTGAAAATAAACCAGAATTGCTGAAGGGAGACACCTCCCTCCTCCAATTCTATTGTCTGCCCACTGACCCCACCAAAATATATAGGGAAGAGTGGTGAAAGAGCTGGGTGACAAACTTCATGTCATTCTGCATTTTTTCCTAAATTGAGTCCCATACTACCTGGTGGAAGGTACAACCTGCTATGACCCACTATTCATGTCAACAACCCCAATAAACTTACACTTACCAACACTGTAGTGTGCTAGTATGAATTAGGTGGGGCAGATCCTGTTAATTAACTCCATACCCAGACACATTTTCTTTACTGGCAATGTATTATTGAAATCAAGAAGAGGTGAATTTAAAACACCTACATTCCTTTGTAAAACAGAGGAATACTGCTAGCTTGAACCTCCCTCCCAGAAAAAAATGATAAAGAAATACCTCCCACAGGTTCTCTTCAGAAGTGGTGTTTCTGTAGCCATAAAACAGGAATTCTATATAAAAGAAGGAAATACTTTATAAATGAGAATGATCTTAGGATTTGGGGAAAAAATTCCAAACACAAGGTGGTACTCAGACATTATTTCATTTCCCTGCCCAAAGGTGTGAATTTCCTAAAAGCAAAACCCACTCACTTCCTTTTTTTGTCTCTGCCACATTCATCTCATGGTTTTGGAGGTGGATCTCAGCATGGTCCAAGTATACAGGTCTGCCTTCAGTCTCTAAAATTGTTTCTTGGATCACTGTGGGAAACAGTTGCACTTGTCACTGTAGAGCCCGGGACGATAAGAAAGGACACGACCAAAGTCCGGAGAAAATGGCTTATTTAATTAATTATAAATTGGTTTTATAAGTTGAGTCGCCAGCATGGCAGAAGATTATTGGACCTCTGACCAACCACCCATCAGGGTGATTGGTCAGTCCACTCAACACCCATTTCAAAATATTTCTTTTAGGATATCATAACAGTCCTTTGAAAAACTGCAGGTGCAAAGATAGAGAAATAGTTTACAAAAACCCTTAACAGTATTTTGCATAGTTTCTGTGAGAAACATAAGGTTCTCACAGAATGCAGCAGAAAGCTGAAAAATCCCTCTGCTAAAGCTTTTCAGTGTCCACATGCACTGACTTTAGTTTTACTGATACTGATTGAATTATTACCTGGATTTGCCCGATTTTGTTGCAGTCATCTGTAACAAGAAACACCTTTGATGCTGCCTCCTGCTGCCCAACCATCTTTAGAAAATCCCATTACCAAACTCTCAGGGTGTGATATGTCAAAAGCATAATTTGTCACAGAGTTGGTTCTTACAACAAGATGTGAGTCCTTGCTTCTCATATACCTTGTCCTGCTCAGTCCTGTTACCTCCCAGCTCTGAGTTTCTGTCTGTTCTTGGGGCTCCTCAGGTTATCAGTCAAGGTAAAAGAGAAGGAAATTTCATCTCTTAGCTGCAATTTCTGCTGTCCCCATGTGGAGTGACAAACAACTCATTCCAATGTGCAGCTGCTGTCCATTGTTCCTTCACTCCCTTAGAGGGTTGTGGCAAACTCAGCATTTTATGCATTGTAAGGACAGAGTTAAGCCCAGAAAAATCCTATTTGAAAGGTACTATTCCCAAAATCACACAGAGGGATTACAATTTCTATCTCTCCACAGCAGCCATTTCCTATGAAAGAATGAAATGTTAAATTCTACACCAAACAAATACAGGACAATGCTGGGCTTTTCTACTTAAGAAGTGAGCAAACTTTATCTGCTCAGATGTAGCAGTGAAGAGAGAGCGGATACTGGTGCCCATGAACACCAGGAATGTGGACAGGTGCATGGGTGTGAGCTGCCTACTCTCTCTTGCTTTCTCCAACTTTCATCCAGGGAAAAGTGTTTCCTGTATACATGGTAGCCTCTTTCCTTCTGAGAGCTGAACCTGGTCTACTTCAAAGATTGTCTCTGATACATCAAAAAGTTTAACATAGGGTGCTTCACATAGCGGTGAACAAGGACTGCATGTTTCTGAAACTGGTCAAGATCTGCTTTAATGATCTCCCAGAAGCTGCTGCAGATTGTATTTGATCTGTTCGCTATCTTTGCATGATTCTTCTTCCAGTTATGCTCACAAGGAGCTCATCTCCCTCTCCCCTATGTTGATTGCTTCAGTAACTTGGAGCAGCAAGACAGGCCGAAGAGGTCTAACCATGAGTAAATGCCATGTACTGGTGGAGCAGGCAGGCACCCTACGCCCTGGGCTGGGCTGTGAGGTGAAGCTGATCCCCGTGGGCCAGCCACACATCTGTTTTCTTTGGGATAGATACCCAACTGCTCCAGTGGCTGCCTCACACCCTTTGGCCTTGCAGCAGTCCCCTTGCCACACTCC
Source organism: Rhagologus leucostigma (assembly GCA_013397725.1). Lineage (NCBI taxonomy): Eukaryota > Metazoa > Chordata > Aves > Passeriformes > Rhagologus > Rhagologus leucostigma. The sequence continues at coordinate 744,919 of VZTD01004678.1, read as the reverse complement.
TGTTTCCAGGAAGTGCATTTAGAGACAGATGGGATCAAATGTTATCTCAAATTTAATTTTTGGATAAGTGCATTATCAGGTCATGCGTCATGAACAGGGATTACTTCCATTTAAATGTAAAAAAAAAAAAAATTCATAGAAGAACATTCTGATGTACAATTCCCCCAGCAAATTATGACTCAATATTTTGAGTAAATGAGTAGATCAAATTTATGAAACAGACCTTTTAAAGGTAGGAAATTAGGGACCTGCATGAATTTGTGTCACAGGCTCCATTTCATGAGCTACATTTTATCATTCACAGTACAAAATGAAAGTAAAGAGCCCTGTTTCATCAGTTACTCATATCCAGCTGCTATGAAAATATTATGTTTGATAGAATTCATTTGACATTTGATGGGTTTAAGGTTCCTCTGACAAGATATAATCAACTCATTATGGGGAAACAGAAACCTTCCTTGTTACAAATAAATTATTCCTAGTCATGATTGAATTACTGTGTAGTCAATGAAAATGGGATGGAGGGGCTTCTAGTAGAAGTGGATATTTTATCATCAGGCCTATGTGATAAAAGCCAACTCAAGTCACTTTATGTTTTCTCTCTTCAGTGCTCTGATTAATGAGTGACATTACTTTTTTAAACCAACAAATTAGGTCTTTCCTCTCAATTTTTTCACATTAAAGGTCTAAGATCAAAGTGTCTAAAAAAGTAAAAACTGTGTCTTTCCTTTTTATGCACAAAGCCTGGATAAACAGCTTGAACAGAGTGTTCTTTTACTTTATTTTGTTAGTTTATTTTTAAAAATCTCAACCATCTTTGTGAAGCAAGGCTAGCTTTAGGGGGTGGGTTGTGAATTGTCTGTTTTAAGTCAGAACATGTGATTAATTTAATTTTGGTCTTAACATCAAATATGTTGCACACTGTGTTCTGCACCATTACTTTGGAGGAACAGGAGAAAGTTGTATCATTTTTCTGGAATTAATTAATTAAAAATGCATCTCCAGAGGGAGCTGAGGCAATGCAGCCATCCAGGACTACAGAGCAATGCTGAACATGTTTGGGACTGAAGGAATGGCACAGTGTGCACCAGCCTGTGAGATCAGCTTCCATGATTTCAAAAGAATTTGCATATGCAAAACCTTTTTGCAGTTTTTATGGCCTGTAAAATAGATCTAAATAATGTTACATGGTGGAAACATAAAAACAGCAAAGGAAATAAATCTGGGATGACGTCTGGGGAGCAGACCAACACGTGAGGTGGAACCCTGCAAATACCACAATACCACCAGAAGACCAGGCTTCCTGCTTCAAAAGCTTCTAATTATAACAGTGCTTCTTAGAGACTAGAACAAAAAACACTGGGGCCATTTTGAAGCAAAGGCACATAAATTACCCAGCAGCTACTGATCATTTCTCTAGACTGCCAGAAATATTACCTCTCATAGGAGCCACTTATTATTTCTGCATATCTAAAGCATATAAAAGGCTTCACATACAGTTAAAAGGAAGAAGAACAGACCTGAGAGCTATGCACCATTTCGTCTGTTCTTTCTTGTTATCTTTGGCAGGAAAGAAGGAAAAAAACTATTTCTTTGTTCTTTGCCATTATTATAGCATAAAATGTATGATATGTGTGTGACTTCATAGGTGATAAAAAAATTGTCCTGTACAGTGCTTAGGTAATGTTACCACATAGAGTCATCCTAAGTCCAAACAGATCCAAACAAACTAAAAATGAACAACTGATGCCACTAATACTATAGAAAACTAGAATGATGCAATACACATAAAGTCACTCTTAAGTCTCACTAATTCCACATGTGCCAGTCCTGACTCTGCTCTGTGTATTATCTTATTGCCAGTTACAAGCAGTACAATTCACCATGACGTAGAGGGATTTAAAAATTAACCTCCAGCTATTCCACTAAGTACCATTCACTAGAATGTGATGATCACTCACGGGAAAGTTTGCAAGATCTTGCAAACTGCCTGTTGAGACTGAATGGTAAAGTAATATACTCTCGTGAGTCCCTGCTGCTTTTCAAAGTGCAGCTCTGTAACCCTTGCCAAAACTCAGAATAATCTCATGTTGCCATACTTTTACTCTCAGGTGGCTTTGAAAGCCGCAGGATCCAAGGTCTCCATCACGCTGACAGGTTTGAGTCTGCAGTTTCTTCTTCAGGGCTGGAATTCTTTGTAATTTTTCAACTCTATTGCTCAAGATAACTTTGACATCTTCCATTTGGTCTTTGTTTCCTTCTGCATTTTCTCCCTTGTTTCCTAGAGCTATGAATCACTTTTCTCACCTATTTACAAATGTTTTATAAGGGTTTTTCTTGCCATGGGTCAGCTGATGACACTTGCTTTTCAGAGAGGGATGTGAAAAAAATGATGGAAGAGACCTATATACATCATTAATATACAGATAATTTTTAGCATTGTTTTCCCCATTTAGACAAAATTAGATAACTTTCACTATGTGAAAATACATGACTGCAGTCTATGGAGAGCAGAGACTTTAATATACATGTAGCTAACCAGAATTTCTTCAGTTCATGCTTTTGTTTCTGCAGCTAGTAACCAGACATGACAATTTTATCTCTCTCACTGGGTTAATTACATGTGATAACTATTTTCTGGAATTCAAGCTCTTCTGAAACATAAAATTTTCTTGGCTGTCATGCAGCTCTACTGTTCACACATGTACGTAGGCAGAGGATATGAACTGTAATAAAGGTGTTTTAACTAAGACTATGGAAGAGGGAATCTGCATTTTTTTAACAGTGGTCATTTCAGTCTTCTACACTATCATGTAGCCATAATTTAGTTAGCAGCCATAGCCTTCATCAGTGAAATTAAAGCAGTTCCTGCACAGCTGGGAGAGGATTTGAGAGTAAGATCTCTACGGATACTTTCCTTTGGGGGGATGAATGGCCAGACCAGTGGTGGGAGGGAGTAAGAGTTGAAGGAGAAGGGAAGAAAAACTCATGGGAGGAGTAGAATTTATCTGCTGTTCATGGTAAATATGTTAGTAGAATAAATTTGTATTAAAACTAGAAGAAATAAAGACTCTATTCCCACCATCCTCTCTCAAAAGGAAAGGCAGTTGAATCTGGTAAGAAAGAAAAAATAATCTTGGCAGTGAATGCCTGGAAATACAGGAAATTTAAAATCTAAGGAAGTTAGACCTGCTACATTGCAAGAATGTGTCTACATTGCAGGAACTGCAGTGAGAAGGGCTGCTCAGAGTGACTCCTTTTGTTACCACGGGAATAGAAACAACTGATTTAGCAGCACAACAGCCAGTCAGATTGGGTTAATTTACGTGTATTTCACAAAAAGATATTTTCCCATCTTCATGAGCTGAATTGTCATAAACATTAATCTGTTTACTTGGCAATATTCAACAAAAAAAATCACACACCTTAAAAATTATTTGACATCAGGATTTGAACAATTATTTCGCAGAGTATGAACCTGAAAAGTCTTTTTTTTTTTTAAGAAAATAAATTAGAAAGAAAGCAAAGCAAGTCTGGTTGATTGATATAGATTTTTAACTGCTTCCTGCTAAAATCTATTGCATAGATAAGCTGATGCCAATAGAAGAGCTATTTCCTCTGATCAGCAATAAAAAAATTATTAGGGATTGGCAAATTGATTCAATAAGATAATTTAAACAATCATTATTTTATAAATGATGTTTTAACTGTCCTCAATAACTATTGAATGTGATTAGCTAAGTTCCCTTCAGTCAAGGCTTACTGTGTTTTCCCCACTTGAGACCTGGCCAGATTTTTTCTCAAATCAGAAATTACCTAGAATTACAGAGGCTCACATTTCTGTTTTCTGAATGAAGCTTCTGCTGTAGAAAGAGGTTATAATTGAAATGGTAGGTGCATTTAAAGATCCTTAAACTCAGTTTTGAGAGAAAAAAATTCAACCACCTCAGATTCATAGATTTGGATTGTATATAATGGAATTGCTATTGACATCATTTTGTTTGACTTTTAACAGGGGCAGTTGAGAACAAAGAACCTAAGAAATTAAATTTCAAGTTTTCCATTTGAGACTGAATCCTTTCTGTTATTTTATACAGCAAATATAGGTCAATTCCTGAATGCCTTTGTAATGATATTCTTGATGAAAAATCTGGCTAATAAACCTGGATGACAAACTGGGTTCTGGATGGTAAACTCATGAATTGCATAAAAATTCAACTAGAATTTCATAGAAGAAAAGGGACCCAAACAGCTATGAAATGCAAAGCTGTGGTGTCTGTGTTGGGGAGCCTTTAAACCACAGACTTTAGAAAAAAAGTTCCCATCTCATAACTCTGCATGATGTCCCTACTCCAAAGAGGGGCAGAACCCATTCAGGTGTGTGAGATCTGCTGTGCATCTCATGACACAGGAATTATGATTTGTTAGTTTGTGTCTCCTAATAGCAGTGGGACTGAAATCTTCTGCATTAAAAACCAGTTTTTCTTGAAATTGAAATTCTTTCCAAATCATTTCAATCTCAGTGAAAAGTCCTCTGAAAAAAACTTGTAAATTAAACTCAAATTAAAAAAAAAAAAAAGTATAGGGTTTGTTTACATCTGGGAAGAGTCTTAAAGGGTTTTTTGACATTCTTAATTTCAGCTTGGAATATTTTTCATTTTATGTCACTTAATTACAGCCTCTTATTGTAATGACAGATTATAATTTTTTGACTTTATTTCTGAATCACTAGAGAATTGCTACTTATGTTTTAACACTTGTCCTAGACCCAACTACCTCCTTTTTATTAAATTGTAGGAAACTCTACACACAGAAAATAAACAAAAGGGACATGAGAACAAATTTTTTTCCAATTTGAACAATTATCATTAAATAGAAATTTCCTGTAGTTGTGTTATAATAAAGGAATACTAATAACATTAAACTTGAATAAAATTCCAGATTCAAAATATTTTGCAGTTAAAACATCTGATTATATGTCACTGAAATATTTTGAAACTGGATAAAAACACATCTCATTATGATGGAATTTCTTCAGAAAACGGGAAATTCCTATTTATCACCAGTTTCATTTTGCAAGCTCTTGGTCAGCATCAGTTATACATCTAAATCTCCTAGCTGACGTGTCTTGGGGTGACTTTATGATGTTGTATCCGCTATCACAACTCTATGCCCAGACATGAATCTTGTGCCTTTCTGTGCCTTTAAAACTGGGTGCGAGAGAAAAAAAAAAAAGAGCCAGACGAACTTTTCAACGCAGTTTTGTGCTCCAAGGTCACTCTGCTCTACTCTTCTGCATGCTGCTGCTGCTGAAGAGCGGAGGAAGCACTCTTCCTTTTTTTTCCGAGCTTTTCAGCTTTTCTTCGGACAGAGATGGAGAGTTAAACTTTTTTTTCCCTGGGACTTTGGCTTTTTCCTTCTTCTGTTCTGGAACTGTTTGGCAACACCAAAACACCATCTGGGAGGCCCAGAGGGGCCCAAGCCAGCCTAGCTCCGAAGAGGGGAAAAGAGAAAGAGAGAGAGAGACCGCACCCACAGAAAGGATTTTAAAATCTTCCCAGGTTTCTCTCCACAGCAAGAGGTTTTATTATTTAGCATTATTGTTTTCCTGTGTGTTTGTTAAATAAATATTTTTTCCCTCTTTCACTTTCCTCTGAGGAATATTTCTTTCCCGAACTTGCTGGGGGAGGGGTGGTTGTAACCTGCCTTCTATCAGAGGACACTCATTTTGGACGTTCTTCCGAATTTGTTTCAAACTGGGACAACATGGAACTTGTTTAAAATATAACTCTGAGGGATAAGCTTCTGAGATACACATCTCATTTCTGAGATGGGCCGAGTGGGACAGCAATTAAGCAATCATCTTCCAAGCCAGTTCAATAATAGCAAATGAAGGCCTGAAAATCAACCAAGACACCACTGGAACATATTTTAGTGCTGTTTATTATTAAATAAAGTTGTCATTTACAATTTTCTTCTGCCTTTTAGTCATTCCACAAAGCCCCGAGACATTGCCTGGAGCATCATTTTTATTAATACCTTCCTCAGGCAGAAGGCTGTAAATTTTTCTGCATTGTGGAAAGTATATTGTGAAGAACTTCAGTGAAACAAAAATCCTTACTGGTATTTCAAGTCATACCCTGTACTTATTTTTGCTGTTGTCGCTGTTTGGCAGTAGAAGTGGAGTCTTACTAAGTCCTGTGCATGCCCTCAAGTCCCAAGAGTAACTTGCCAAGGGAATTCATGTTGCTTCCATCGATAGCAATATCCCAAGGCCATCCAGGATCGCAGCTAAAGCAGCCTGGAGACTTCTTTGGCTGATTGAAGTTGGGTCATCTTGATCTTGACCTGTGCTCAGATGGTTTTGCTTTCAGCCACATCCATTTTCTCCATCTAATTCTGATTCCTTAGGCATTCACCCCCTCACCAAGCACAGTCAGGGGAATTCCCAGGAGGACAAGTCTTTTGGCTGCGCTTCCCCTCTGTGCTGCTGCTGGGCTGCGATGTAGAGCTGGGCATGGTGTGCACACTGTGGTGTTCTGCTGGAGGACAGACAGCTGCAAAGCTACTTTCCAACCAGTTGCTTTCGATACTTATTTCTTTCTTGTCTGGCTCGTGAAGAAGGAGAGCATAATTTTGTGGACTGCACAGAATTTTTCCTCTAGGAAAAATAATTAAATTACCACCAAGGGAAAAAGATAAGAAAAAGACTTCAGTATCTTTGTCCTTATGTTCTTTCCCAGCAGCAGGGACAGTGACAGAGGCACAGAGAAATGCTTTGTTTACTCAACTGGATGTTTCAGAGAAATGTATTTTTTTCCAAATAGTTTTGCACTGGATTTTTTTTTCAGAAAGAAAATAGAAAAGCATTGAAAAATATTTCACCATTTGGGAAAGTTTCTATCTTCTAAACAAGACTTTACCAATAAAATTAGTGACATTTTCATCCTAAATGAAAGAATAGCATTTAACTATTCCAAAGAATAACAACAATGCCTATTCCATTCATAATTTACAAGAAATGAGAAAAATTACATCATTTTGCTCACTGGGTCTTCTAACATAGAATTGTATCACTTCATTTAGTGAAACATGCATTAAGACAGATTAGTGCAACTACAGTAAAACCTGGACTTTTAAGAATTGTTCCAGCGCCTTTAGAGTTAACCATCTGCATTCCCGAAAGGCTTCTCTCACAAATGTTGTACCCTGTGCATCTGATGTGACCAGCCAAAGAGCTACTTATTGATCCAGAAGCCTCATTACAACCTGTACAATGTGAACTTACCATCACTGGTCATGCCATTAGTGTAATTATCTTATTTCATTAGCGATAATGCCATTTTACATTACAGTATATTGGCTCACTTAAAAAGCAATAAAGATTTGCAATCCGGAGATGTATTTGTTAACTTCAGAGCATGCCTCTGAACTTGTCCTTGGCCATGCTGACTACCAGGATGTGCAGCAATACCAAAGGCTGTGTGGTTCTAAGGGTGGCAGCCCTCCTACCCTGATGGTGTAACACAATTTAAAGAACTGTAAGGCACTGATATCCATGCCTGGCTTCCTGGAGTTTAGGAGAGATAACTGCATCTCTGGGTTTTGGATCATAGAAGGTAGTTTATTTCTCATTAATATACTAATTTCTCATTGATATAATTCTCATAACTATAAGCCAGATGCACTGAGGAAGCATTTTTGCTCCCAACATCACAGTTTCTGTCAGGATCTGACCTTTCACAGTGGCTTCTGAGCAGGGTGCAAACACCAGTGCGCGATACAGCAAAAAGCTAATGTATGCGATTATCTTCCAAGGATTTCCTCTTCCTTTCACACACTGACTAGTAGAGAAAAATGTAAATTCTTGTGGAGGCTAGAAAAACTCATCACCTGCTTGGGTTCAGAAAAGTTAACTTGAGGCTATGCCTGCAGTGCTTCATTGCAGAAGTAGAACTGCTGGCTGGATCCTGAGAATTTGTTAATCTGAGTAGGCAACCCCCATTCTCAGTCAAGCAGAGGCTGTCAGATGTTTTCTACTTCTCCTTGGCCTCCTTTTCTGTGTCCAACCTGTGAGTCCGGCAAGGAAGCAAACTCGAGGATGGCTCCATCTCTTGCATTTTTGGTCTCTAAGCTTTTAGTCTATGAGCAGAACATCCTCTTACAGGACATGGTTCTGCAGTGACAGAAGCATGTCCTGTCCTGTCTCTTTCTCACCAGAGACCTGCAGCACTTGGGTTTGGAATCACAGATCACAAAGCCCACTCAGGTTTGGCACTGGAATTGTTACATATGTGAATACATCAATTTTAGTTTGATATATTTGATTCACACTTATGCATTTTAGCAGTGGACAAGCTGATCAGTGTTTCTCAGCCAAGTAAAAAGCTAAAGTATTTGGAGATTAGACTGGAAAACTGTTCAGAAGAAAAGCAGAAATCTAGCACAATAACAGAAAACACATGCTTTCACTGTGTTGTCCTTTCAGTTATGAAAATACCCCACAGACCTTCTCTACCATAGATGAGAAGCGACTTTTCTTAACTCAGAGAAAGTTTTTCAGAGTGGAAAAAGCCTGAGTTCTCTTGCAGTTACACACAAAAATGATTCATATTTTCAGCAGTTTATGTGGTCTCTATTTTTATTTCTTCTAGCTAGTTAGTATTAATGGAATCTGCTGCCTTAGCCCTTTTGATTTGTTCTTAAACTTTTTGACAACATGAACAAAATTACATTTCAGATTACTTATTTCTGGCCTGTCCTTGGAAATACACTGACACTAGTGTATTGTTCTCTTTCACTGGGCTTTTGTTCCTCAAGGATTGCCATTAAAACCACAGTTAGCAGACTGGGGTATCTCAGTTTGCCAGTTTGGTCAGTCTCAGGCATTTGGCACGGCATGTAAGAGATAAAAGAATTGCCATCTTCAGTGTCAGCTCTGAACTGTGTCTTGTCCAGTGTCCAAGAATATTAAACCCAGGACTTTTGGAAAAAATATAAGTAGATTCATCATATGTAATTAGCAAATCATGCTCAATCATGACACCAGTCTGAAGCTGGAACACTATTTAGTAGTTGAATAACATTTGAAAGATGCTTTTCATCTTAGTAGAACTATGAATCATTTTTATTGTCACAGAAATGTTGAATTTTACTCTTTTTTTCTTAATATTCTTGCCACGACAAGTACAAATTTGTACATAGAAAAAGAAATTGAGAGGCTCAGAAGTGGAAAAGAGTTTCTTAAAATTAATATCTAATAAATGCTTTTAAAGTGCTAAAAACATGAACAAGGATGACTTGGGACTTACCTCTTGCAACAGTGTTCAAAAAGAATTTTAAGCCGTTTCATGGCAACTTAACTTCTCAAAATCAATGAGCCTCATTATCCTACTGTAAGGCTGTAGATGCTGGTGATGAATCTCCCCTAACAGTTGGTACTACAGGTCTTTAAATGTAAACAGATGCTGTTCTTTCATGGCAGATGGATGCAGTAAACTCACATTCTAACTCCTTGACTCCAGGACACAAGTCAAGAAACATGCACATTCAAAGTATTTGCAGTGAAACATAAAATAAGAAACCTGAACATCTAAATCTTTTTGCTTATCCAAAACTGTCACCTTATCATGTTCTTGTCATTCAAAGAAATTGTCTTCACTGAGAAAACACATGGGATAAACACCAGAAATCATCATGCTTTTGACAGATATAGACAAACACACTCACAAAATGGTCTCAGTTCTGCACAGCTGATCATTTAATTCTGTAAGTCTAGACAGTATCAGAGCACTACACACTGCCAGAAATAATCTCACATAGTCAAAGTGATGGATTAGCAACTTTCATCACTCTTTTCTAGTGCTGAGATTTTATGAATTGTGCATTGTGGGTTTTGATTTGATGTTATGAAAGATGGACTTGATAAATGCCTTGTTTGTGTGTATTTAATTTTTCACTGTAGTTCTAGCTGAAACATTGATGATTTCTTCAGAGTATATGTGAAGATAGCACTGCTGAGGGTAAATAATGATGTGATATATATGCAAAGTGTCTAATTGGGGGGGGAAGGGGGAAGAGAACAGCTGCTCCTTTCAAGATCAATCTCAGGTATCAAGAGTGTGAATTACTACTTTCTAATCTCCTCAGTCATGCCCTGGGACTGTAAAACCAAAGGTTTTATTGCAGAATTACTCCTAGAAAACCATCTAATAATTACCTGATCTTTGAAATGGATACAAACTCACCATATCCTTGGGAGCAGCAGGTAAAGGTCACACGCTGAAATTGCTGCTTGTACAAACAACCAGACATGCTGTCTGTTGCTGGCTTAAAGATATTTGTAATGACTACTCAAATCTTACTGAGCCATCAGAAGAGTGTAAAATATAATGGTTAGAATCTGGTCAGGAACATATTGCAAGTAACCCTGATTGAATTAATGTCAGATATGACAAGAGGATGATAGTAGCCTAAAAGTACTGCCCTAAAATACTTTACTGCATCTTTGCTTCTAGGATTTCTCTGTATTCAAAGGAAAGAGCGAGGTTCCCATGGAAAATTATTCAAAGCAAGAACTTTCCTTTGATTCTTTGAATATGCCTTTGAGGAGCCCTTCCCTCTGCAGAAGATAGTGGCAAGTCATGAATGTCTTATAGAGTGTCCTGCAAAGCTGTTGTGCTGGTGCTCACCCACACCAAAGTGCAGCCCGTGCTCTGTGAATCTACACCCTGGTTCTCCAGTGTGAACTTCTCCCTGAATCTGGCATAAAGCTTTCCAGTGAAGGCAAAGCTGCATTTTGCTGTTGTAGGGCTGAGGTTTAGACCTGTCAAGAAGAGACCAGCTCTTTCCGTTGCCCCTACAAGAACAGGTCATGGCTGAGGGGACTGAGCCTGGGAGGTGCAGCCCAAATTTCACACATTGTGTAGATACTGCTGCCTCAGACACTCTCATACGTATTCTCAGACTGGTGTCTCTATCACCTGACGTGTGGTGGGGACAGGGGGATAGTGCTGCTCAGCTTTGCCAGTCCTTTTTGACAGAATGCTTTCCGTGAAAATCTGTGGAGCAGAGCTGTGCCCTTCTCTTTTATAAAAATCCATCCAAAGACAGTGGCAGTAATAGTCCAGTAGATAACTAGAGCTATGGCTGAAATTACCTGACTAGTGATGAGTGCCCTTTCTTTTGCAGATTTTCTGTTGTTTGGGAAGAGGGTATTACTCGGAGAAAAAGATGCAGCTGACTAAAGGATTATGGTAATTTTTGCTCGTTAAGTCTTTCGTCTGAGATTTGATTAATAGAAACTACAGCCACCCTATAACAGAAAAGAAAAAAATAACAGAAGTGTTTAAGAATAATCTAATGACACAAAACACGTGCAAGAAACATGTCAGAAGAGTTTAAAGTCCTGCTGCAGGGATGCTGGCTGTGTTTGGAATGATGCAGTACATGAGCAGGAAGTTTGCTTCTGAGTATCTGTCTTTAGGAGAATCACCTAAAATCTGTGTAAAGAGCAAAAGGTGGCATGGTGGAAAGGGCAAATGGGGCAAGACAACTAAAACAAAGGGCCAGATGATAAAGTCATCATTAGCTCACACCTGAAGGAGATCTGTGGCAGTGCTCTGCCCCGAACAGAAAATACAGTGAGCGTCTTCTTACTGTCTGAGGTTTCCAAAGGATTCCTGAGCAAACAACCATGGGTAGTTCAACATCCTAATTATAGCCTGCTCACCCTCCATTCTCAAAGTGTTGCTGAGTTCTCTGGCACAACAGCTGTTTGAGTGTGCTTCCCAGAAGTCTTGGGCTCCCTGCCATGCTAACGCCTAAGATTTATATCAGACTTTCAGACTTTTACCATGGGACTTAGGGGAGACTTGATCGTGCAGCTGATGGTTTTTTCCTTCAGACCTGGGAGCCAAGAGCAGCCTTTGTTCTATTCATGCCTGTAGGTGTCCAGAACAAAGGTCCTGGAGTCATCTGCTCCCTCAAGTGCTCCTTGAGGAAGAGAAATCTGCCTCCACGTGGGATGAAGAGCTTTTTCTCCCTCTTGCTTGTTCACTTGACAAAGTAGTAGACTAGTTAAAAAGGACTTCTTTTTTTCTTAGGTTACTGGAAGGTTTAAAGCTTCTAAGCACAAATCACTTTTTTTAAAAAAATTATTTAAAGAAAGAAGTGAGAACATGGGGCCAAAACACCTCTCAGGTCCTCAGGGTGCAAGTCCCTGGCTTCAGCCCAGGGAGGGAATGAGACTGAGTCCCTTCACACCGGCAGCAGGAGGATTAACAACAGTGAGTCTTGGCCCTATGTACAGAGCAGACCCTGTGCTCTCCACATACCACAAAGCCAACCTACTGAAAAGGTTTACAGCTGGGATGAAGCTGGCAAGGCAGGATTTCTCCTTTTTATATATGGAGTATCCTTTAAGTTTCCACTGTGTCGAGATTATTTGTTTCTTGGCGACATGGAAACGTGTTTGACAAACAGTGCAGGCAAATCACATCACTTGAAGCTTTCTTGGCTGGAAGGTCCAGAGTGGGATTGTAGCTGATTATAATTCCTTTTATATTCTGAGGAGGCTCAACAATCCTTAATTGAGCTCCATAAATAAGAACTGATCGTTACTTGCCAGTAAATAAAATTGATTTTAAAGTTGTGACTACCAAGATTCTAGTGACCATAGCTTATTTATGAGCACAACACGGGCTAAATGCTTCACTGCAAAGGATACACGTAGAATAAGTATCTAAATTGTGAATGAACAGTGATTGCAAAGTACCATGAACCTCAAGGCTAAGTGCTCTTCTGAGTTAAGCACAGTTCAATTGTTTGCTTCTGCACTACACAAGTGTAGGTGGAAACTGCAGTGATGATGTAAGAATAAGAAAAAATTCTTGGTAGAGGCAATGTAGTTGAGCTCAAAAATAAGAGCTGGTCATGATATACAGGAAAAGCCAAGAGACAAGGAGCTTCAGATTCATGCTTTTCTCTTAGAAATAGACACCAGTAATATCCATAGCTGAAAACACAAGATCTGAGGGTTGGTTGACAGATTTCTAAAAGTCACAACTAACTTTGGAGGTGTACCTTGGGAATATTTGACAGCTTGATTTGGAGAAGGGAAATAGTAAGTGCCAGCTGGAAAATCAAACCCAAGATAAACCATCCAAACCTGGATAAGTATCCAGTGAAATTACAGCACAGCTGGCAACAATCTGCCCCAGCATACAGAAGATATCTCAATATCTTTATCTCCAGTCCCACCCAAATAACCTGCTCTTTGGTGTATTATAAACATGGACTTTTCCACAAAACTGTCACCTTGGGAGATTCAGTCTGATCAGAGAAAATGCTAGTCCTGGGTAATTCATTTCAGTAGTGTAGATTCTTATCCTTGGATAAGATCAATGAAACTTTCCCCGTCTTCCCTGTCTGTACACAGAGAAGGAAGAAGTTTCTGTCGGAATAAACCTCAATAATTAACTCAGAGCCTTTAATTAAATGCTAAATGAATGCATATATTAGAGACACACATTGTACATCTCTGAATGGTACTAAAAGTCAGCACTGGCACCTCCATCACCAGCGGGTTATGTCCAACACTCCTCTGAAAGTGGATGTTGAAAGCCAGATGAGACCTGCTGAACAGGTACCCTTGTGAACAGACCTAAGAAGTCAACAAGAATAATGTTAAAGGACAGTGCTTGAATGAAAGTAAGTATGTACTTTTCTCAACTTTCTATAACTTCACAGCTGCTGAAGAGTAAAAAGAATTTGAAAAAATGTAGGGATTATTCTACATTGTTTTGAATGATGGTAAATTGAATTACTAACAGGGTATTACATGACCAGCATTGTTTATAGTGCTAACTTTTCAAGTGCCCCTGAAGCACCAGGTATAGACTGTTACTGAAAGGAAGGAGACCTACAATCATTGGTCTGTTCAAGTATGGCATCTCCTTTCTTGAGTGTGCAAAATGAAACATTAACCTGTGATCATATGGCTGAATATTCTTAAAATAAAAATCAACAGAGGTCAAGCAGTACAATCTGAAGAAGGGCAAATGAAAAAAAAAATCCACTAAGTGTATGAATTTCACCCAATGTTAACACAGGTCGTGGTTTATTATATCTAAAAAATTGCTAGAGATGTAAAAAGCTTCAAAATGCTAGGAGAAACTACCATGGAATGCAATTTAAGGGTGTTACTGCTTGATTTTTGGCATTTATAGATAATTAATATTTTTACTCTGATGGATCTATCTTTCTTTAGTGAACTTTTGTTCCCAGGAAAATGTTGAAAACACCATTTTGGTGCCTTTCATCACCAGCTGGTCTATACAGACGCTTATCAAGGCCCTGTGGCCGTCCATCCCAGAAATAATCCCGGTAGAAGGCAATCGATAGGTTTGACCACTGCATTGCTCCAATCATACACGTTGCATCTGTGGAATCATAGCAGATACATCTCTGTGTTTTGTCAGTTTACCTAAGCCAAGTTTTCTGAATTGTCGGTGACATCATGTTATTTTGTGAGTTCTTACAGGTTATTTGATAACGTTTTCTCTGCTTGAGTCAAAGCTAGTAAAATTGTCCAAAGAACAATTGAGGGTAAGGACACTTTTTCCTAGGCTCTATATTTTGTCATCAAATTGTTGTTGGATAGTGAAGGTCAGTACAGAATAATGATCCCATATTTGGTGGAGAGAGAAAAACATGCTTTTTGCCTTTAACCACAGATTAATTTCAGCTAGGAGAGATTAATCACCCTTGCAAAATGGCCACCCAGGTAAGGGCTAGATAAAAACTTTAGCACAAAAGGATTTCCTGTTAGGGTGGATTTGATTTCACTGTCCTGGCTTTCGCAAGTCATTTAATACATGGGATGGTTGAAATCAAGTGGATAGAGTCAAAATGTTCTGTTCCCTGATTCCACTGAGGTAGGTGACCTCTCTGAATTGCTGGTAGTCCTTGGAGAAGGAGCAGACCTAGGGCTGAGGCTGAAGTCAAGGCCAGGAACAGCAAACAGTTTTAAACTGATTTCTTAGTCTTCAAAAAGCTGAAAAAAATCCCTCTTTTGCTGATTTATTCAATCTGATGTGCACGGGAGAAAAATATTTATATCAGAGCTTCAGTCATCCAAGTTCTAAGTCATGTGAGTAGCAATTTATTCATGTTAATTCAATGAATGCATCAGCTTCAAAGACAATGCTCATATGACTCCAGATTTGGAGGATCAGGTCTTATTTATGTAATAGCTTGAAGAGTGAGAAAACGAAGAACTGTCTTTTCTAATATTCCCTCCTTGTATAATTTATTTACATTTTTTGTAAACATTGATTAGCACAGATGTTCCTAATAAGATTTTCACATCTGATCTGAATACATTTTTCTATTATTTTGCCCTTGAGAAGCTAGAAAAGACGAAAAAAAAGATTCCCTGCTCCTCAACTTCCTTTAAAGAAAAAGAGAGGGTTTGTTTATTGTATGAACCAGAAGAAAATCTATTTGTGGGTAGATCTTGTGCGTATTCTTTGGCTGAACTACCTTTTAGTCAGAAACAAAGACGTAACTCTAGAAACCAAATCTAAATCAACACATGTATAGCATTACTTTACCAAGTTATTTTCATTATGTATGAGACGGAATAAATATTAATACTAACCCTGGGCAAGAGACTTTAAAATAATTTCAGAAATCATGGTGTAAGTAGGCACAGTGACAATGAGCTCATTGTCTAGCCTTAAGTATCTTTTAAGAGCCAGCTTAATCAGGAAATGCTAGCAGGCTTTTCCATAAAGAAACAATCCAAGGACCACTAGTGCAGCAGTGCAAGTTTCTCTCCTACACAGATACTGGCTCACTGTGACAGAGTTCTCTCTGTGACTGGGGTCTATCGAACAAATGGTAAAATGGCCAGTGGAGTTAGCTTCATTTGTGTACTTACAGATTTAAAAATTAATGAAAACATTTAAAAACAAATTACTTTTACTTCCTCAGCATGATTAACTAATTTGCAGGATTTTTTTTTCCTGTGGACTGTTGAAGGGGTCAGGGACAACTGTGTTAATCAGAATCAAGGAAAAAAGACTCAAAGGAAGCTATAGCACTTGGGTTTCATTTCTAGAAGGGCAGAGAAGTATCTTTTACATCTTTTAGAGTGTAAAATCTCCTTCCCGTGCCTGAAAATGTATCTGGAATCCAACTAGGCTCAGACAATTGCAATTTTGAGCATTTATTTCTGAGAGGCAAAGAGTAAAACATATTTTAATACCACTGCTTAGATTATTAGCCTTTTATTGAAAACGTCTGCTTAATTGCCAAATACCTTATACATGAGAAAAGAGCTTTAATTGCAAAGACAGTGGAAAACCTGTTTCAGAACAAGCCCTTAAGCAGTTGTTTTGACACTCATTTGGGTAGAAGAACATCCAAGATAAGATGAGGTCTGAACCATGGACAGGCAAACTAAAATACCTTTGCCCCTGAGATCAAGTCATATGCACTGAGAATCATCCAGTAGCTCAGATTTGATCTTTAAGATCTTTGGTGGGGCAACACAGCATCTGAACTCCACGTCCTGCCCTAGTTAAGGGTTAATTATTCACTCAATGGAAGGGGCAAGGTTAACAACAGTGAGCATCAGTTCTCCTTCTACCTCCACATTACACTGATGCTTGAAATGGGAAAATGGAAATCGAAGTCCGCATCCACCTTCTGTCTATAAAAAGCTGAAATCAATTCAGGATGTAGAAGGAAATGAAGGAAGTTTTCCTACATCCAGGGAAAATGTCCTAACCAGTCATTTGATAGAAAATAAAAGGACAACATGTACATTGTGGATATTTCATTGATCTGATTGAAGAAGGATGAAAAATCTTTGGCAAATTCATACTGAATAAATTTTTTTCTTTTCTGTATTGCAACCACTGCGGAGAAATTAGAAAGGAGAAGATACATCTTTTTTTAATATAAAAATACAAAGGTATTATTGCATTAGTTCCAGTAAAGTCAAGTCTTACAATGAAGTAGAAGTATTCACAGAATACGAGGCAGTACAACTTCATCTTCCTCAAAACCACATTATCAAATTAAAATTAACATATCTTTCAGATTACAAGGAATTCATTTAGAATAATGAGAATTGATGTAGAGCTTGCTAACTCTTTTGTCTGGCACTGTTTTTATATACAGTAGAAGGGTCTTGCCAGCCATTCTGGATTTGCTGAGCAATGGCTCCATAGCAGGGTTAAACAAGTAGTTGTGAATCCCTCTGTTGATGTCCTTTTTACCAGGCTGGCATTGACTGTGTGGCTGTGGGACGATGGTGGCATTAATGGCATTGAGATCTACAAAAAGTAGTCATGAACCTACCGAGTTTAGAAAAAAGAAAGATGACTTTTACTTGAACAGGAACTTCAATTCAAAGTCTGTATTTTTTATTTGAAACATTGTTCTATTTCACAAGCTCAGCTCTGAATCACATACAGTAATGTGTGAAGCTAAAATTCAGCTTGTTTTACTTTTACTCAGACACAACTTGTGCAGCAACAGTTTGAAGTTCTTGCTCAAAAATCTGATGATTAGAAGAGCTCACTGAAACAATATATTTTATAGACATCATTGTACTTAAGCTGCTTCAGGAATACACCAGCCTTCCAGGCTTGCTAAACAGAGTGAAAAAATGTAACTTAATTATGCAACTGAAGTAAATACAAATTTATTTTACCTAATTTTAACCAGAGAGAAGAAGCAATATTTAAAATTTGAAAAGGACTCAAGATATAAGCTTCAAACTTTAGAGTGTTTTAAGAGGTTCCTCTGTTTCTTAAGAAAGCACGTTATTAAGCTTTCTGGTTGTCTTAATATTAGAAGGTAAGATTCACCCTCTGTTCCCATTTGAATGCAATTTTTCATGTTAATAGCCTATTTGGGAAATTTAGTGTCCTGCTTCCCAAGAAGAATGTGGAACTAAGAACAAAAGTCTCTGTATAATAAATACTAGAGAAAATGTGAAAGGCATAGAATTTCATGAGTATTTCTCCAACTTATTATATTAAAAAGGTGAGGTCATGCTCAAAGAAACAACTGTGGTGTCTGTCTCTGCAAAACTATGCTGCTGCCAGAAGCTCTGGCCTGAAGGAGTCATGGAATGGAGACCTGTTGGGAAATAGGGATGGAGGAATTAACTCCTAACAACTGAGAAACACATGTTGTTGACTCCAAAGCTGGAGAATGAGACATGAGGATAGCTTAGTACCAGTGTACTTTGTTTTTTATTTGATACTCCAAAAGGCACAAGACCTTTTGTTTCCACAGGGAAGACTCGCTACAGACCGACTACAGTCTAACAGAAAAAACTGAGCAAGACAAATGTGGCAATTATTTAGAACTATGCAGCCAGATAAGGAACAGGGAAGTCTTTGTCCAGGCTCAAGATTTTCCCATTTTCCATGAATACATCTTCATTTCCTTTCTTTTAAAGTTTTTACAGCAAAACCTGAAGTCCAGCTACAATAATGGAAACAAAATGTTTAGCAATTATTTTAAATTTCACTTACTACATATGGTGGCAGAACAGTTTATCTTTATGACTGAGGGATGACCACAAAATTCACAAGTGGTGAAGTGCAGAGAAACCATAAGTGCCAATTACACAAGGCTATATCCCTTGAGTGAAAATAAATTGGTTATTCCGACCTCCGCACGCTGCATGTTTGATTTATATAGTTTCATACTCTCTCTTTATATTTATTATAATAGTTTCAGTACTTTCAATTACCAGTGCTGGCTACTGTCCTTGGGTTGGAACCTGAAATAATTTTATATCTAACTGATAAAAGCATTGACAGGAGAGATTTACAATATTAGTAATAATAAGTATTTGTGCATAGTGTTGTAACTGTTTCACTCTGAAAATCTCAAAGCACTTTATAAGTGTTGATTAAGCTCTATAACTGGGTCCTTTCTGAGATAGAAAAATTTATCTCACACTCCTTTACTCTGCAAGATTAACAAACAGCATTTGATCCTTGCTAGTATAAGGACCTCAGATAAAAGGAGGAAGCAGACAAATTCTGAGAAGTCTTACAGTAGCTGCTCTAAGAAGACTGATATGGATTTGTGGTCAGAGATGTTTAAGATCTTAAGTCATGACAAAATTCAAGTGATTTTTGTAATATGGTAGTGTGACTGCAATCACTGTGGAAAAACTAGACAGAAGAGGATACATACTTTTTATATATAAATACAAAGATATTACGCTATTCCCAGGAAAAGGCAATCATAACCTGTAAGTTCTTTAGAGCACCACAAAATGAGAGAAGACAGTCCTGAATCACAAGAATCAAGGAAGATCTCCTTTAGCCTCTACCTCAACTACCAGCCAACAAAGATGAATAGAAGTTGGAATACCATGTGGGTGTCTTCCTTCTTCTCAAAGAAAGGCTGGGGCTTTTGCCTTAAAATACTTCACAAAGCATAAACTACACTGGAAATATTTTGGAGGTCTCAGTTTTGGGACAGTTCAGTTTTCTGCTGATGTCTGAAAAGATCCTTGAAAATATCCCAAACTGGAATGTAAGACTGCTACATAATATAGTGTATGTGTCTACAAATCTCATCTGTCACTGGGAAGGCAATACCACATTTCTCACCAGTGCTAATATCCAGCTGCACAGCTTGGAAACATACCTGCTGATCCAGGTGAAAACTGTCCAGCACTCCAGGTGATGGAGATTCAATGTTCATTTCTTGACACTTGATAATTTACCGGTGCACATGAAACTCCTAATATTGAGGAAACCTAAATTACATCTTCTGAGTTAACTTGGTGCATTTACTATGCTGTGTATTGTGCATGGACTTGTTATGATACATCTACACATTCTCCATGAGGACTGCACAGCTAGGCAGATTCAAGGTAAAAATGGTCTTAGGGAAATTCTTGGCAAAAAATAAAATTAAATACAATTTGAGCATAAAGAGAAAACTATTACAGATTTTCACCAAATTTACCTTCGAAAGAGTAAGATGAAGCTTTCTGAATAGCACTGGTTTTCTTTTTTTTTTTTTTTTTTGTCAGCATGAACATCTTCTAAACTAGCATCAAGGGAAACAAGAAAAAAAAATTTTGTATAGTTGGAATACATTCCATTAAATGAGAGTCAACAGAGATACATCAGAGAAGGGATTAAGCTGTTTAAGTGGCATTAAAGATTAAACAAACCCCATGGCAAAATAGTATCTGTTTTCCAGGTGAGTTTGAATATGAAGGGTCCCAAAGAGAAGCAGTGTGGCCAGTGCAATGTTTGAAGCATCTCTTGTCATCAATGAGGTTGCACTAAATCAGGGTTAGGGTTAGGACTAGTGCTAGGGTTAGAATAATATCTGTCCCTCAGCCAGACATCCTTGCATAGAAATGACAGCTGTGAAAACTTGCAACAGGCCTTAAAGCAGGTAGGCGGGGAAATGGCTTAAGTGAGCAGTTGGTGCACTGATATATGTTCTTGTCTCCCTGATGTCAGTGGGACTTTTGCCATTGATCTCAGTGATGCCAGGAGTTGTCTCAGCTTAATTTGTTTTCTAATTTTTATCTACGGTTTCCATTAGGCTGGCTGCAGTTCAAGAAAATTATTGAACCAGTGCATGGTTTCTCATATTTTTGCCTTCCTCATTCATCTCAGTAAGACTGTTCTTAATTAAAATCTATTGCAATCACTTCAGTGCAGAGCAATACTTATTACTAAAGCATATTTGTAAAAGAGAGAAATATTCCAGCTAGGATAAAATCCTCTTCTTCCAGAACAAACCTTTACACCTTCCCTTAAAATTTATTCTCCTCTTATACTAGTTCCCAGTCTCACACTCCTGACTGAGAATGCTGTTTTTCTTTAGGAAAGGCAAAAAAAAAAAGTCAAGTTCCCTTAGAGTTGAGTCTCTTTATAAAGGTTTGGCTGAACTTTGCAAATTTTACCGAAGGGGGAACCCTTTCCCACAATCCATTTCAAGACCAACCCCTTTGATGTCACAGCTGGCTCAAGTAAACTCATTTCCTCCTTCCCTAATGTGTGTCTGATGCAATTTTGGCAAGCTATCTCTCCCTGCTGTTACTGCTGCCTGTTTTGAAAGGAGGCCAAGTGCAATGTTTAATGTGAATGTTTGGTTTGGCCTAATCATCTGTGCTTTGTTTCACTGGTACTCCACATTATATATTTATATACCCAGATCTATCTATAGAGATCTATAGGCATTTCTTTCCCTCTTTCTCTCCTCCTTTGCAAATAATTCACACCATATGTTTTCATTTTATTCCTTTGTGGTCTACTCCACCCAGTTCCTAAATCAGTAAATCATCTTCATGCTTCTTCCCACACTGAATGAAAGTAAGTTCTCAGTTACAGAGACAGAATTGATTTTTCAAGCCTTTGCGGTAGATGTTGATTAGTTTATCGGTGAAACTTGAAGGTGCTTGAAAACTGTAGAGAAGGGTTTGGAACTGCAAGGTTTGCCCAGTATTTTACAAACTGCTTTACTGTCAATGAGAGTTTGAAGATGTGAGGGGCATGTCAGGAGCAGCTTGTGAAAGAAATGACATAGCACATCAAAGTTGTGGGGATCATTTGCTTCTCCTGACGAGAAGATGTTGATAGCAGGGGGAGCTCACCCACTGCAAGAAGTGATCTGAATAGCCCCAGAGTAGGAGATGTGAGCCTGCAGAGCAATGTGTGTTGAGGATCATCTGTGGGATTCCCGCCTTTTTGTCCTCCTGTAAAACCTTTTTGTCTGAACACATTTATTCAAATTTGTTTCAGAGATTAAATTTGGCTCTAAAGTTAAAGCTGTATTAGGAAATCAAACAGTATCGGGGGCATTCCTGTGCCCTGGGCCTTGATTGCTTATATTGCTGTACTGTTAGAATGGCCCTTGGCATTGCTTTGGCCCCAGCCAACTTTCTAGACAATTTTGTGTATTGTTCAGGGAACAGTAGGGCCAAAGGCCATTCACATTAAACAAAAAGAATACAGCCCTCACTGTTCTGAAAGATAAGGGAGTTTAAAACAATCTTTCATGTTGCTCAGTATCTGTGCCAGAGGAGGTGCTGGGAAATGGTGAATTTCCCAACACAGTCATAGCCTAAGAGGCATTTTTTTACCGTACCTGGCATTAAATACCTTCTTTGCAGCTTAAATGCAGGAATGAATGTTTCCCTCTGCATGTAGTTCAGAGAAATGTATCCTCTGTCTCTTCCTCTCCTCTGAAAGTAACTCCAGCGTACCTGAGGTAGGTTGCACTGAATCACCAAATCCATTCTAGAGGACCCTTCTCCTCTCCACTGGCTGTGTAGAAGAAGCAGGCTCCAGCTCTCAGACAGTAACTTTGGGATCTAAAAGACATGCTGCAATTGAACTCTTCGGCAAAACTATAATGAGACAGAAACTGGGGATGCTCCTGAATATGGATTAATAATATTGTAATAAACCAACGTGGCAGTTTGACCTTGGACAGCTTCTAGATGCCCAACCAGCTGCTCTCGCAACAGGGTGGGGGAGAAAAAGGATGGAAAATCTCCTTCATCAAAGATAAAGACAGGGAGATAACCTACCAGTTCCCATCACAGACGAAACAGACTCAATTTAGGAAAAATCAATTTAATCATTGCCAATTAAAATAAGTTTGGATAAAAACACACAAAGTAATCCACACCTTCTCCCCCACTTTATTTCCATTGCCAGCTTCCCCCCTTCACTCCTGACTTACGTCCCCCAGGATGTGCAAGGGTGGGGAAGGGGCTGTGGTCAGTCCCTCCCAGCCCCTCTCAGCTGCTCTCTCTAGCCCCTATGTCCAGCTAACACTGCCCAGACCCATAAATGGGATAAAATCAACATTCAAGGAAAGAAGGTGTTACGCAGGAAGAGGAAGGGAGCCTTTTAGACTCCTACACTACAGCTTGCTTTTTTTCTGGAAGCCAAGTGAGACTTGACCACAAATTTTAATGCCCCACACAACTGAATAGAAACAGCAAAGTGCCCACTCTGATTTAAGGGAAATGGGAAGGACTTACAAGGTTCAGGTCATATACAAAAGTCTATCAAAATTGCCAGTTTTTGATACAAAGGTCATGAGCTAGAACCCTAAGTCTAGCAGGTGGGTTTGAATTCTCCTAGTTTTGCTTTTTTCAAATGGGCACCTTTGAGGAAATAGCAACTGCACAATAGTGCATTATAGAATACATGCAGACCACAGGCCCAAGCTTTTCTGGATGACAGGAGAGAAAGGAGTGAGAAAGGAAGGTGGGAGTATCAGAGAGTTGACAGAAACTTATTCAAAAATTAGATGGTCAGGGTGTTTACATGTTTACATGTTTTGTTCTTAAAACAAATAATCACAGACCCCTGAATCCCAAAGAACTGTGACAGAGCAAGGCACTACTGTCCTACCTTTGCTCAACCAGCCAAATCCATTTTCTGTTATCTTTAAAGTTATCTATTATCCGCTTACACTCGTGTACACTCGCCATCTTCAGTCAGCATCAGGAGGGGATTAGTGTGGGAGGAAATGTGAACTCAGAGTGAGGTCCTCAGCTATGAATGAAGAACATCAGTGCATAAGCATACACGGAGCAGGAGGAACAAAAAGTCCCAAAGCATTAGTACAATAATAGCCACTTTTATTTGGCTAATTACATCCAACTGATTATTTTGGTGATTCAGTCCTTCCTGTTTGTCTCACTTACTTTTTATCAGTTATATTAGAATGTAAAGAGACACAATCAATTTTTTGACTAGACTCTGCAGGAAAAAAACATTTTAATGAAAATCATGGCATGTAATTGGACAATATCAATTTTAGGTGATTGGAAGTAGAAATAATTATTAAAGAGAATTGGCTTTTTCATTTTAATAAGATGACTGTTTCTTTCTGATTTGTGCACAGAGTATACTTAGTGTGTTTTAAATAATTTTAATTTTATTCTGACACTAGGACACCAACTGCAATAGTAAGATAGCTATTTTCTTATACTGAAGATTTGGATTTGACTAGATTAATAATACAAAAGAAGAGAGGTTTCCTGAATTAGTTTCCATTTGCAGCTGTATTTTAGATTTCAGCCTTAATTCATGAAAAAAAATACTGAATTTTGGAATATATTGCAGAATAGATATTTCTGCTTTTGACTAGGCATAGTCGGCAACAGTTCAAAATAGAATTAATAATTTATAGCAGACAGCACACAGTGACTGCAGTCATACTGATCACTAGAAGTGATTGGAATGGATATAGGTCAAATAGGAATTTATGAATTGGCTAAATGTTCAGAAGATATGATACCTGACAATTTTAATTACCTGCTGTAGTTCTTATATCTCCTGTAAGTCAGTGACTATGTCATCTTTATTGCCTATTAAGCATGAGCCATTTTAAAGAGACTTGCAGAAAGCAAAGCATATAAGACTTTGTGGTGATCTTAGCTACATTTGTAAGATTGGACTCAGACCTGGGCTTGTGACACAGAAGTTGCAGAAATGTGGTGTCCTTATGGTGTGAGGAAGAAAATAACAGTAATGTCATTCTTGTGCTGAAATTAGTCTTATTTGTTGTTCATACACACTGACCACAGCCTGTGAATTAAATATATGTGTTTGAAAGAATTTATGGTTTTCTAATGAATTATATTATAGATAGAAGAATAAGCTGTCCAAATTTAAAAAAAAAACCACAAGAAAATGGAATTTAGAGAGATTCAAACTTGGTGAAGCCATGTGTTCTTCAAAGAACTTGAACCCCACAATCCATCAGAGAAAAGCAGAAGTGGCATCAAAGTTCCTGAGACTAACTGCAAATGTGATGGATGAAAAGTCAAAAAAAATCAGAAGAGTAAAGACAAAAATTAGATCAAATCGTAAGTGAATACAGCTCAATATTTCATAGTGCATTACTATGAGAGGATGGAATAATGTTAGCACGATCCTTCATAGAGAGGGAAAAGATTGGTAGAAGGAGCTGAAAGGACTTCAGCCCTTTTTTCGTTAATTCTGATGATGACCCTGGATGAACTTGCTGGGCTGACTTACATGTGAGTTGGGTACCTCTTATGCATGCCTTAAGAAAATTCTTCCTAGCATACTCAGGTGACTGGCAAAAGAGATTTCCAAGAAGACCTCAAGGAAGTTGAAAACAATTTCACATTGTCTTGTGAAGAATTAATAATACTTTAGACCTACCCACTTTCCTCTTGCATCAGGAAAGAAATAAAATATTGCTGTTGCTCAGTAGGGATTGTGCAAAAAGTTACTGTCTTAAATCACAGAGGGGATGACTTAGGTTTGGCAATAGAAAATGACTTGTAATAGTAAGGGAAGTTAAATTCTGGAATAGCTTGCCTAGGGAAATGTTGAAGTTTCCACCACAAGGAAGTTTTAAAGAACATGGGAGATAAATATAATGAGATATTCAGGAACAGTTAACCTGGCATTTGGAATACACCTGGCTGCATAATTTATAATAACTTTTACTCTCTACACTTGGTCAAAATGTTTTACTTTGTGTGCTGCTGGGGAACTTTCAGGATACAGATCTGCTCTGCCTTTTCTAAAATGTATATTCCTATACACATATAGAAATAGTACTGGGGAGAAATTTGCCAGAATACTGCTATTTCAACATATACACCCATCTCTATATATATGTTTCCATATATATGGAAATAGCAATATCATGACACAGTAATATATTTACCTGGAAATGTAATATACTTTAACTACAAGAGGAATGTTTAGCAGGGCTTTCATGATATACATGTGTATACAAGGGACTTCTAGTAACTCTGTTATTGAACTTAAAGAGCTTGGTTCATTTCCGCTATCAGGCGCAGCTTTCCTAGTTTCATCATCTTTCTTTACTTTTTACCTAAATATAAGGGGATTCTTTTTGAAAATAACCCACTGTCAAATTTACTTTTTCTTTTAACCGTAAGAGGAAAACTCCCACCTTTTGCAGTGACTGAAGCCCTATTGTGTAAAGAAGCTGAGCACATGAAAATCTCCAGCAGCAGCAAGACATTCACACACATATTGAGGAGGAGACTTGATAATTTTGTAGCTTTGTCACAGGTGGATAAATTGATTTGGAAAAACTAGAACTGATCTGAATTTTCATCACTTTAAATTGTAATGAGACTGGGTCTTTCAGTAATAAGATCTAGTAAATTTCAGACTCTTCATTCACCAGAAACTTTGAATCACCTGGGCAGAATTAGCATCATGTCTGAGCATCTGCTATTGGTGCAATGAAATAAGGGAATTGCAAAATTCTGAATGAAAATAATTTTTGATACTAACAGAGAGAACTATAAAGAGAAAACATGAAATATGATTTAGGTAACAAAAGTACGATCTAGGCAGGTTGTAGCCACTAACTTCAGAAAATCCACCTCCAAATATGCCACTACAGCCTCCTACAGCTGTGCTATAGGAGTGTCCAGATGTGAGCCAAGCTGAGCACTAGAATGTCAAAGCACGGTCCTCCCTGTGAACACCCATATCTGCCTCCACTCTCTTGTCCTTCAGGTGGGAGAGCTGGATCCAAAGCTTGTGGAACCTGAGCACCAGGAGGTCATCTCAGCACAGAGTTTACAACCTGCCTATGCTCTTCACAAGAACTCCTACAAACCCACCCACTGCTCAGCTTCCTGACCTACTGCCATGTTGCAGTACACTATATGGGTGTTTTCTGTGTTTTCCAAGCTGTAGCCCAGATTCTGCCAAAATCTGGCTGCACATCTTGAGGAAACTGAACATCTCTGTATCTATTCCTTTACCTTTTGCAGATAACAGTACAGAAAAGAGTCACCCACTTCACAGCACTGTTGTGAGACTGAAGTCATTGTTGCACTGTGACTTTGTAAAGGTAAATGGTAAGCATTATTATTTGATCATCACTCTTGAGGTATAAAGAAAAGAAAAGAAAAAACCACCCCTTCTGCAGTCAGGTTGCTCAAAAGAAGAGATAAATGCTGCGATGAAAGAAAGGCCTTGAGTGCAGATGTGAAATATCTCTTGAAACCTGTGTGATCTCCCCACCTGCACATCTCTCTCCACCTGCTCAGCAGCCCCTGCTGTCACTAAACAGAAAACATTTGGCTTTTTTGCCAGTGCAACAAAGGGCAACAGTGTACGCTGAATATTCTCAACCCCTCCTCTACATCTGTCCTTACCATCTCTGATATATAGACTACGCCCCTCCGAGAACATTTTTCTAACCTCCTGAATAGGCGTTTTAAGAAATGCTATGCAATATATCACCTCATGAGTCTTCTTGGCATATGCAAAAGGGGCAGCAACACCAACATTCTGATTATCACTGTGAAAGCAAAATGAATTTCTACTCATTTTCAACAGGATTCAGACAAAGCAGAAAGCAAATCTGTTTATTTATCTGTTAAGTGATCACTCTTATGACTGCTGCTTTGGTCAGACTTCCTGAGTTGTGAGACCATTTTGATCCATCAGTATTAAGACAGTAGTGACCAAAGAAACAGACAGGTAGCCATAAACATGCACATGTTCCCCAGGGAGTACACCTGCTTGGGCTGAGATTGTCAAGGACTACAAATACATTGATATTTTGGCCACCTCCTAGGCACAGTGAAGAGGCTACAGCTTCTCTTTGGCCAAGTACCTCAAAAAGAGGACTATCTTTTGTCACACCTACGGTACATTGTTTTGTACTAACAGTGTGGGAGTATATCACCAGGGCCAGGGAAATAGATCCATGGAAAAGCAGTTAAGATGCCTGAACTCCTGCACTTGTAAACCATGACCTCAGCCCTCTCCCTCTTATGTGGTTATAACTTGATTAGTCCTCCATCACCAGAGTGCCTTTTAAGGTAGACAAGACAAGACTTTAATTGGTGAGACAAAACATTTGTGTTTCCTCATCTCATATGATAGAAGACTAGAACAAAACCACCCCATTTTTTCTTCCTTTGCTAGTCATAATTTATAAGGGTTCAGCAATGAAGTAAAGAAATGTATCTTCACCTACTGGTTTAGGAGATAAGAAATTAAGATTCTTTCTAGTATTTGTAACTGTAAGATTAACTCAGTAATCTGGTTTCTTATCTGACTCCTACCTGCCATGCCTACCTTCTTGTACATGGGAGAAGTCAATAGCACTTAACTTCTCTAATTGAAATCAGCCTGCTGACTGAGTCTGCTCATGGATACAGAAGCTGGACTGTAATAATCTGTTCTGCAGAGAATTAATCTCCTGGGAGTGAGGCAGACCTAATTACCAGCCTCAGTGAAGTCTGGATTTGCTATTGCTGCTTGTGGGCCCAGCTGGAGGAAAAGGCCCAGCATACCATTTAACTAATCTCTTCCTGAAATGTTTGAAACATGCCTAATACTGCATCTTGTGCAATTGGTTTTAGCAGCTCCTGTAACAGGGCAGAGGCTCTTTTTCAATCACAACATTAAAAGAATCGGGGCCTCGCGTCTGGCTCAGGGCAATGGCTTGAAAGTCTCTAGAACTTATGAGTAACCCCAGGCTTACAAATGGCACTTAGACCATGTGTTTTACAGTTATAAGTCAGCATTTATGTGGGCCACAGCTATTTTGCTAGAAAGAAGAGTCTCTGCCAAAGGCAAACTGAGAGCATAAATATTTTCCTTGCATGAATGGTGTATCAGCATATCTTTTCAGCTTTGTTCAAGTGATGTGTCCCACAGGATAAAACTCGAGGAGGTTGCAGCCAGCACATCATTAGCTGGGCTATTTTTCATGAAAGGCTCACTTTTTCATGAATTTTCTTCCATATTTGTCCAGCATAGGTTGCTGAGCACTCTGAAGATTAATTGATAATGTTAAAAAAGAGTATCAAATCTAGTTTCCTAAGTGTAAATTGAGAAGTCAGATTCAAAAGCCAGCTAATGGCAGGCGGTCCAGGAAATAAAACTAACAGCTCTTGTATGAGCTACCCCATATCTTTGAGAAAGTATTTTCTTGCTGTAAAGAGCCTAAATTTGAACTTTAGAAGAAACTCTCATAAACCCAATGCCTTTTAAAGGTGCAATAATGGTAAAGATGGTATCAAATGTCTCATATATCATAATGTATAATTCTTCATGCAAATATGAAATCCATGCAGGATTTATTTGCCCTTTGTGGACTGTGATAACCATGTCTTTAAACATCTCACCCTGTTTCAATATTTTTAGCCTGACCTCAGTTCAACAAATTGAAGAGACCTAATTTTGCAACATAATATGGTGGTTCAAATACAGTAGATGCAGGTGGAAGTGGAGTAGCACATCCACATTCCTTACCTGCACCGACATTAGCTAGACTCTGGGAAGTTTCCTATAGGAGAGCAAGTTTTTCATTGCAAGCCGCCAGTCAACATCTAATGAAAAATCAATAGTTTTGTTGATGAAACTGGAGCCTGGCTGATGTTGGGCAGTGTGTGCAGTGCCATCAGAAGCAGTGACAGATG
This sequence comes from Rhagologus leucostigma, assembly GCA_013397725.1. Lineage (NCBI taxonomy): Eukaryota > Metazoa > Chordata > Aves > Passeriformes > Rhagologus > Rhagologus leucostigma. The sequence goes on along the minus strand of VZTD01004678.1, from coordinate 715,428 downwards.
TCAGCCAGGCAGTGCATCATGGATGTGTTCATCCAAGTATAGATGAACCTTTTTTACTGCAGGGCACTGCTGTATGGATGAATTGACAGCAACCAAAGCCAAGTGTTTTGGAATTACATGGTAATTCAGACCACATTTTCTGCTGCACTTTCTCCAGTTGTGAAATTGCCCTCTATTCTCTCTTTGAGGTTCAAGATCGCACAACCCTCCTGTTAGAAACAGGAACTCTGTGTGTGAATGGAAATCAGAGACTTGCATCCTGCTGTGTCCATGCAGATGCTTCAGCTGAAAGCAAGCAGTAACAAGGTGCCTAATAGGAGGCAGCTTGCAAAGTAAGGAAAAAGGAAGCAGAAGGAAGAGAATCTGAAGATCTCTTTAAGTGATTGGCTTAACTAAGTATGGTCCCATAATGTTCAGAGGCACTTCTGAACCTAAAGGCTAGAAACTCCCTGAGACCACTGTATGCCACTTCTGGTGCTGGAGTTCCTTCTCCACGTCTTGCCACAATGACCAGCTTTTGTGGGGATAGTAATATTATTTCCCTTAATGGGAATTTGCAGAACATCCACAGAAGAAGGCCCTGAACCACAAACAGGACTAGTGGGTTCATTATTTTGAGCTCAGAATCAGCAAGTGTCATAGTGGTACAACAGGCTTAGTTATTAGTAATAAGCTTTACCTTCCACAACAGACATGTCTGTGAAACCAGTCTTTTATATTTCCCTTAGTGTACAAATACTACTTTTGCATCCATGTTTTATTTAGCTTGTTTTACTTGGCTGTATGCAAATCAAACCTCAGCCACCTTTACTGCCAGCTCTCATTTTACAGTCTGCTCTTCCATGGGCACTTATGTGACTCCAGGTATCAGACAAAAGTCATTGGTTTTAATATTTCACTTTATCAATAGAAAGATGACATCCCTTGTCACTTGAGAACATCATAATTCATTCTGGATTGCTTTATTACTGTGTCAACACTCAGGCATCTGATATAAGCTTTAAATGCCTTATTTATGAACCTGGAGAAACTGACTTTAAATTTTAGGTTGGAGGGCTTTGTCCTTTGTCCAAGCTTATAGGGCTTTGTCCAAGGTGAGTCAAGACATGAGTTCATTGATCGGTCTAGGAGTCCCAGGCCTTAAGACAGGACCTTTAGGGCTGAGGACTGAAAGAGATCTCGTTTCCATTAAGAGAATCTTTGTAAGTCGTGAAATGGCAGAAGGCATCCCAGAGGGTAGCCATCGGTAGCTGGTAGCGCTCACTTGAGAAATATGAGGACAAAGAGACATAAGGCCAGGGCAGGGCACTTTTCTAGAATAAAGGCATTATCTGTAACAACAATGATTCAAATTTTACACTGATTTATGATGGTTAGATCTTGTTAAGTTCACTGAAAGGGCTTCATTTTATTGAGGCCACAGTAATACCCCGGTTCTCTTTATGCTAGTTCACAAAAGTGCTATGAATTTGCAGAAACTGTAAAAAAACCTAGGCAGACAATCCTGTAGATATCCCAAGGTTATTACAGCCTCTCCATCCTCCTTCTCCTACACACAGAGACACTTCTCTGGACACATCCCTAATATTTCCAAGAAGCTATTCAAATATCGTTAACAAAATGATCTTTTAAAGCAAAAATGGGTATTAATTTTCTTCACGTAAGAATATATTTTCCTAATAAACAGATCTTAATCATGCTGTTAGACACACTTGCAACACAAGTGATAGAAATGAACCAGAAAAATTATCATTTATTTTCTCTGGCTTCAGGGGAAATTGCTTGTATACTTTGGAAATAAATCCCGCACTGGGCTGAAACTTGAACATTACTTAGCCAGAGGAGACCATGGGAGAACATGCTAGAGTTTTATTGTGGCTTCCCTTTGCTGAAGCCCTTCCAGAATTTAAGTAAAATAAAAGCATATTGCAGTGTTCTGGCAAAAAAACAGAAATAATAAAAAGTGCAAATAACAAGACTGTGACTTAAACCAGGAGAGAGCAGACAGTTGCTCTTTGGAGGGTAAGTATATTTGTGATGAAAGAAAAGTTATCCTGTAGGATTTTCAGCTAAAAATAACCTAAATTATCAGAGTTGATGATAAAAACAAAATCTAGTATCCAATAACTATCTGATCAGACAATTAGAGCTTTCTGGGGGAAAAAAGCACAGAAAGTCCTTCACATCCTTTTACAAACACATACGTATTAAAGTCTGATTTTATTGGAGTGAGACGAATATTACCTGAGATAGAATCAAAAGCATCTATCAGTGTCATTGCTCAAGTATTAAAAGCTAGTGCTACAGCAATTCATAAAATAATTACACAGATGCAGAAATATTAAAAGATTGAGGGGGACGTAAATGGGGCATATTGCTATCCCAGTTATTTCAAAAACTGATTTTTTAAGTAAAATATTCTAAACCTAAAAACATTGATAGGAACCCAAGAAGATATAGATGGGGATTTTTAGAAACAACAGTAATTGCTTTATGTTGATTCAGAAAGGATTATTTGATCCAACCACTTTGGCTAGTGCTTTCTTTCCCTAGCAAAATCTTCCACTCTCAGAAATGAAAAACCTCCAACAAAAAAAAAATAGTATTAAATTCAAAACCAATAAAAGCAGTGTATGAAAACAAAGAAAAAGTTCTGAAATGAAAAATTAAAAGGTGATTAAAAATTCTGAATAGAAATAAGCAGTTATCTTGAAGGGCCTTTCTCTATCCCTTATTTCCACAGTTCATTTCTTCTCCTTTTTTGTGGCAGAAACCACTCACCAGTTCCTAATTGCTTCAGTGACCTCCAGAAACTGCATTTTTTTGGCAATTTATTATTCAGTGAACAGATACCACCAAATTAATTACAAAAGCATTTACTAATGTCAGCTTCATTGTTTCATGACATCATTTTAAATTTTAAGGTCTTTGTGGCACAGACCACTTCTCAACACAGGGAGCTGAGTTCCCAAGATCAGGATGGCATCCAAGGCTCCCACTTTGGAGACCTTGAGTATGGCTGCACACATGGGAGAAATACTGCCACATCCCACTTTCTCTGTGGGATTCCTGCATCAGCCTTGACAGGGGCTCTGGGTATGATTAGACCTTCTTCCTATTGACCTCTTTCTGGTGTAGGCAGGAGAACTGGGATAAAAGATTTGAATTTATTCCTGCCCTTTTCTAAGCACACACTAATCATTGCTAGGTTACCTTTGGTTTTACCTTCTTTCTCTGAGATGTAGCTGTGCATCCACCCTTCGCCCCAAAGCAGACAGTAACTTGTTGCTGCTTAAGCACCTCCATGTTGTGCTTACACACAACAGTAAAGTATTTTTTGGTAGCATTTAGAAAACTGGCTAAGTAAGATCTGAGAAAGAGGGGAGAGAGTCCTCTGCTTCCCTAGTCCTTATCTCTGCTGGAGGGTGGGGCTGTGTTTCATATATTTTAAACAATCAAGCTACAGCTGTGAAACTGGTGATAGAAATGCTTATCAAAGCGACTTGAAAATGCTTGCAATTTGTGCAAGTCTCCCCCAGGAGAGGAGGGGGAGGAAGGAATTCCATGGTAATCCATGTTATAGAAAATGCTCAAATGTATGTAATGCTGATTATTACCACCTGCTCAGCCTCTTCTATGTTACAACCCTCTTGGGAGAATCATACTTTAGGGTCTTGTCAAAAAATGTCAACTTTATTTTTTTCACCAGATGCAATAACTTTCCTTGAAGACCGCCTGCTTTGGATCCCACGTGAAAATACCATTAAGCCTTTGGAGAAGGGGTTTGGGGATGGCAATCGATTTGGGACTAGTTTACGGCTGTTGCAGAGCTCTGAAAGGCCTGTTGCACCCCCCTGCCCTGACTGAAAAGGCAAGGCTGAGGGAAATTCTATCTGTGTCATTCCTTCTTTATTAAATAAAATACAAATAGGAAGCACTTGATTTGACTATGATTTCTTTTAATTAGAGCCCTGAAGCCATCCTTTTCCCAGAGGCTAATGTTGTTAGATAATCTTGAACAATGTGTGTATGCATTACAAAACTGGCAATTCAACCCCTTTTTGACTATGGTTACGTGTCACAAATGAGTTGACAGCAGGCATTAGGAGGTGCCTCCCGTGAGCCAGGAACAAGGATGTTAGACATTTTTATACAAAGAACTCACGCAAGCTTTTTCTGACCTCAGTAGCTTGCAAACAAAGAAGTATGTTACCAGGATTTCCTCACCTATAAAAAAGTCCTTTCACCTTTGTGCCTTAAAATGATGCTGTCAGTGATATTCACAGTGGAAACTGTTCCTCTGTAACCCATTGTTTTCCTTTATTTTATTGCTTGGTAGTTCGTTTTGCTTTCTTTAGCAGTTCAACTAAAGAAAATTTGAAGTGGGATCTGTCTATTTAACGGGTTTCAAGCGGTAGCCAAATGCCAAAGAATAGATCAGACAAGAGCATCTCTGGCAATTGCCTGTCTGTCTCTAGCACATTGCATGCTATTGTTGATCTGTGCTTCAGACCGGCCCCTTGCAAGGTTTTAGTTCTTTGACTGGTTAATAATTAATGTTACAAGCATTTGAAATGAGGGTCAGGGTGCGGTCATTGCTAGTAACTAATTGGGTTTTCTTCAGACTTGTGGTGAGTTCACAGTGGTGAGCTTTGAACAGTCCTTTCCTTTGAGCCTGGAGGAGGCAACTGCAAGTGGAAGGCTTAGATCAACATACCTGGAGGCCTGATGCTCAAATCCTGACATTGATGATGACTCTCTGTGTGGCCTTGGGCAAATATCCTACTGTCTCAGGCTCATGCACATAAAAATCCAGCAGTTTTATTTATTTTCTTTTGTATTTTGTGTGACCAGTTATATCATCACCTTCTCAGGGCTGACATGCAGACCTTGAAGTTAGTTTTAGCATCTTATGCACCATTGTAATCAAATAGCAAATGGAAAGACAAGAACTCATAAACTTTGAGGCAGTTAAACAAATTCTTCCATCTGTAACCAGCCAGGGAAATTTTTGGCTTTCTCCTCAGTCTTGAGGGCCAATGTGATTTCTGTAAACTCTAAAAAAAACCATTTGTCAAGACAGTTATATCTTTTTGACAGATGGAGAGGAGGAAAAGTAATTTCTGCATGAATGAGACATGTAAAAGGTCTTGATAGAGCCATAATTGTCAACTACCTGATGTTGCAGTGATTGAACCCACTGGCAGGTCTGAGGGCATCCAGTGGGTTGATTTCCCCGCCCACGACCGTGGCTCTGAGGGCAGCACCGAGATTTGAGGGATCATCCCCCTGGGTGTTACCCTTGGAAGCATCTCCTCCCACCATTCTAGTAAGTTCCTTGTTCCTCTGTTCTCGATTGGTTAGGTTGCTTTTGCATATTCATGTACTTCATTGCTTAGTTAATTATGTTCTAGAAAGTTCATCTCAGTTGTAAACCCCATTGGCCTGTTTGTGTGAGTTCCTCCCCCTGTTATCCCCCATTGGTTTCTTGTCATCCCTCATCAATTCCCCATTGGTTTATCCCTTGGATCCACCCCTGAATTTTCTCCTTACAAAAACTACTGGCAAGGCCTTCTCCTGGCCTTTTTTGGTTGCTCCTCCCTCGGGGCAATAAACCTGACACTGTTGCACCAAGAGGTCCTTCTTTCCTCCTTTGCCTCCACCTGTTGCACAGCAACATCCTGACTGCAGCTTGCTTTTTTGAGAGCTGAGGGCAGAGGGCTCTTTAGAGAGCCAACTCCAGCTTGCTTCGCACCAAGTGGTCTCCCCGACCGGGCACTGCAGCGAGTTGCCTGCCAGGCCTCCGGGTGGCCGAGTGGTCAATGCGACAACCTGATACTGAGTTATGCTCATCTTTATGGCAGGAGATGGAAATAGAGTCTATGATGTGCTACTGGTCACTGATCCAGTCCCAATAAAAAGGTATTCTGTATTAGCTTCTGCTAAGTATGAAGTTTCACCAGTGAAATCAGGTGAATTTTGATGGGTAATACTGAAAAGGTTTAAAGCTTTCAATGAACTAAGTTGTAGTCGGTTTGTCAGAGTCCCCCCATGCATCTGCAGAGTTTTGTGTGAGTCTTCCAGAGCTACCCACAAATGCTTGGGAGAAACTTGAATACGTAGTCTCTTTATTTCTCCATCATCACCCTGTACTCTTAGTCCAAGGGTAGTTGCCATTTGACATAAGTCTTCCCTTTTTTATCAGGAATTTTGTAAAGTCTGGCATTCTTGTACAGGTTTTGTTAATAACTTTTTCAATTTCAGTCAGTTGTCTGCAGTTTCTTTTTAGAAAGGAAAAAATTGAAAAGGAAAATCACTTTTCATATAACATAACTTTTTATAAAACTAGATTACTACCGGAAGCCTGATTTTTCTGAATGTAAAATACAGTCAGAGTCTGATGCAAGTTTGTGCTTGGGTTGACTATCAGGAGTTGGCTGTGCTCTTTGAGAAAGGAAGGAAGGATACAGTGTGTTTTTCAGCTGTTGAAAGAAGTAGGGGAAATTTAATTCAATCCCTCCCCTGGGGCATCTCTGTGATCATCCCAAATGGCTTGTGGCTAAGTTGCTGTGGGAATTACTGGAATTCTCTGTGAGTCTGGTGCCAAACTGAATTTATTTGCTCCGCTTGACAAAACAGGGAAAGAACTTTTCAACTGAGAATCCATCAGAAAAAGGTTTTGTAGTTTTGAGAAAAATAGGAGAAGAATAGACATCACTTGAAAGAAATCAGAGAGACATGTTCATGCTAACAGTGCATAGCACAGTCCCACATGATCAAGTCCAAGGCCATTTCACTCAGTGCTAGAACTGGAGACCATTACATATAGGAAAGTTAACTTGGCAAAAAAATGATCCTGTGGATATGGCATGATAGGAAATAAACGTTCGAAGTGTATGAACTCTTTGTTGGTGATCCAGGACACTTTCAGTCTTAGTCCATAGATACCCAAATGAAGACTTTGAATATCTGTATAATTCCATTTTATTCACTGTAGAGGGATTGACAAATAATCTTGTGGTTGTAGCACAAACCTGGAAGAGAGGAGATCTGGGTTGAAGCCAGACCACAATTGAAAACTTCAGAAAATAATTCTGAGTACTTAGATGAGACATCCAGAAACAGAAGTATCCCAAATTAACTATCTCTTTTCTAACTGCTTACTTAACTTCTTTTTAACTACATTTTCCCCTGTCACCTGGAAATGAGTTTAGTAGTAAGGAGGATAATTTTCTTCGTTTTTAAAAAATTGCTTCTCTATGGAAAGGAGATCATAATACTCTCAGCATACTACCCCATAATAATACTAAATCATTTGCTCCTTCTTTGTTATCCATTGCAAGTGTAAGGTATGCAGAAGGAACAGCTTAACCAAGTACATCTTTTCACAATACGAAAATTTAAAAAAAATACTTTGAAATATTTGGAATAAGTATTTTCTTCAACTTTCAGAATTTTGAACAATTCTGCTCACAAAAAATCTTCTCTATTTGATGTTAGTTTTAACCTTATTAAGGTAACTTGGTCTTGCTGTTGTAATGCCTTGGCTTCTGCCACATTACAAATGTTGAATGTTAAATAGAATTGATGGGGGCTATTCTTACTAATTGCCACTTGTGAAAAGGTAATTATATTCTCTGTCTTGGATAATACACTGTGGCATTTGGGACTAGCTAGGCATGACCTATCTGACCTTTCCTGTTGTCAGTTTTGGAATGAATGGTGTGGAAAACAAAGGCTAGTTGAGACTAGAAAAAGTGACTTCAGGTCTTCAACCTACTGTAATTCATTTAAAGAAAATATGTTTAAAGCTAACTTAATCAATAAAAATTGATGGTCTGTGTTGCCAGGAGTGACCAGGAGACGAAAGCAGTTCTATTTTATTTTGTGGTATAGTTCCAGTATCTTTTTGAAGTCCAAATACATGAAATTTATATGCCCATGTTGCACAAATTTTTTTATCAATAAAATAGTACTAAGGGAAAAAATTGATGCCAACCTGCACTGCATCCTGACAAATAAGGACTCAGAGCAGGGGGAAAAACTTTTATTTTTCACAGAGGTGTTACCTGGTGAAAAATGACACTTCATGAAAGCTAAGATGTGCCATCAATTCTGTGGACTGTTTTTCCCAGCTCTAGGATGACTCTGCAGACACAGATGGACTGGTGCAGAGTTTCAGGCCCTCACTGGTAGCACTAGTCATTCTAGTTCAAGTCCCCTGTTGTTTTCTGGAACATCTGTGAGCCTGGTCTCCCACATCACATGAAAGTACCTATTACCAAGTCTTCCTAGAGCTTCCCGTTCATTTGTTTCCTCCTAGAAATTCTGGAAAGCTTTGCTTTCCTTCTTTATAGCAGTGAAAACACATTTGAAGCTTGGATATGTTTTATGAAACAGAAGTGCTCTTTGCTGCTCCTCCATACTTTCAATGTCCTTGTTCCGCTTCCAAGGCACCCTGTCACTTCTGCATCCTTGATTGTAACTTTTGAAGTCTAAAGGACCTTAGTGCTCTATCTATAAACAAGGGATGATTCAGTGCTCTATTTCTAAACTGGAGAGAGTGCCCCTTCCTTTCTTATCATTTTATTTGACCTGTTGTTGTTTTCTTTTTTGTTTTGGGTTTTTTTTTTACATTTTTGAAACTTAGTAGCATTGTGCAATGCACTTAAGTAAAAGTCTGATCTTTGACACTCCTTATTCTATTATTGTAATGCAAATAATTAGCAACATGCAGAAAACATTATTACAAAACTGCAGGGGACCACAAACAAGAACTAAATAAAAATAAATTACTAGATATTTAATACCATATCTTCACACCATTTTTGAAGTACTGTAGGAGAAAGGAAAATAAAAAGAATTTTTCATTCTTCCACTAGGCTTTTGTTATAGAAATTGGCACTTTTCTCAGAGCCTTGCAAGTTTATGGTCTATTTACTTTTGATTAGTTTCTGCACTGTTCTACTTGTTGCTCTAATGTTTTGTTATTAGACTTCAGGCAAAATTTCACTTCTACACTTCAGCAAATTAGCCCTGTTTAATTCTTTCTTTCATTAAAGCTAAGCAGATCTACCACCACTGCTTTTCTTTACCTCTCCCAAAAATCCTCACTAACAATTAGCATATGCTTATTTTATGCTTTTGCTAAATTAGAGTAAAAATCCATAAAGCTCTACAATGAAGGAAACTCAAAATTTTGCCTTTTGTAGTCAGAATGAGCTAGTATCTTCTGACAGAAAATTTTTGATGGGATCCTGACATGTCCCTGTGTACAATTAAACAGTTCTAGATTTCATCCTTTCAAAAACCATCGAATTCCCGAAAACCAAGCTAGCCAAAGACATGAGTCAGCATTTTCTTCATTTGCTTGGCTTCTATTGCTCTTTCTAGAGCAATGACTATTTCCAGCTGTGCTGTGCTTGCCTCAGTTAAATGTGGGTGGCAACATGTACCATTGCTGACTGGTCTATGGGCCCAAGCCAATGCTGAAAGTAACCACTTCAAAAGATGATACCACAACAACTAAGTGATATCAGATGGACATGGACTCAAATTTGGTCTATTTCGAAACAGTTCCCAAAAATGCTACCCTTTTCCAGGTCTAAGTGTGGTGTTCTTTTTTACAGCTAAACTGGGTAATTATGGGGGACATGCATCTCACAGATACATTCAACCAAAGGCCTGTCTTGCCTTTATTTTAACAGAACAAGAATATTTGAGCAGCTGCAGGCCCTGATCCCCTGAGTGCTGAATACTCTGTTCACTGTCATATCCATGTGAGAGGAGGGAATGATGCCTGCCAGCATCCAGCTCTGAAGGTGTGTGCACTATGGACAAGATCATTGTGTGGAGTCCTGCAGGCTCTCAGTGACTATGGACACTAGTACTGCATCATATAAGCCAGACAAACACTGATGTCAAAGGCTGAGTAAAATCTTGAATTGTTATCCAACCAGTTTGCCTCCTCTTTATTTTGGCTTAAGAAAACTCATATCCAAGGATGCACATCCAAAGTGACATACAGCTTCAGTAAGCAAGAAGACGTACTTTGAAGTCTCCTTAGTGTCTTCCAAGTCCTCAGGCTGTTACAAAGGGCATTCTGGGACATGATTAGTTGCCAGAGTTAGATCACCTGCCTTGGGACCAGAACATCAAGCTACTTGTCCCTGGCCAAATATACGAAGAAGACAGGAAGCAGTTTGGCATATTGAATTCAAGTTTTGCAAAGGTGTCTCTCTGCCTGCCTGAGTTCACTGTTGTTGTTCAAGTGAGAGAGTATTTTTCACATAAACCTTCAAATGTTTGTTGTTGACTGTCTGGTGCCAGTCACTTATCTCTCCTGAGATGGTGCAAACAGAACTTTGATGCCTTTTTCATTCATTTGAATTTTACTTCCCCACCCTGTAGCTCCAAATACCATGAAATCTATACCCTCATATCATGAAGTCTAACCACCCCCCTTTTGTATCCCACCTCCCATCTTTGGCCATCCTGCACGTATTTTTGTAATAGGAAAAGGCAAAAGGACCTTGGGAGCAGAACAAAGTAAGTGACACTTAAAAACCTTCACATGCATTATTAATAGAAGAATGAATTGATAATAAAATCACTAGTAACTGAGTCAACAGGAATAAGATACAGAGGGAGAGAAAAAACATTAAGGTTGAGAGCAAAGAGGAAAGCATAAATGGGAAAGATCTGACAGAAACAGCAAAGAAAAGAAAGGACACAGAAAGACAGGCAAACAGAATGAAAAAAATAGGTAATAAGGTGAATTATAAAACTATATGCATAAAATAAGGCAAAGTCAGGCAAAGGAATAAATGTCACAACTGAACCTAAGATGGGCTGTTTTGAAAGTCTGCCCCCTGCTCCAAATGCTTGTAAATTTAGCTCTGCGCTCTCTCAATAGTTTGACCTCACTTGTCTGAAGTGAAACACTTTTGTAATACTATAGACTACTTCATAGAGATAGACGCAAGACCATTTATTGGAATATTTGCGACTTTTCACCATGCCCACTCTCCTTATTTGTGAACTTTGGAACAATAGCAAGCTCACATTTTAGCAGCGTCTGCACAAAATCCCAGTGTTGATTGAATTAAACTGTTCTAAAAATTCATAAGTCATTTTAGCTCTTTCAGCAGGTAACTAATGCATTTCAAAGCATGATTTTTCATATGCTTGAGTCATACTCAGAGCACGACGAGTGTTTATATCTTTCTTTTCCAAGTACATGAGAATATAAGCAAAGAGGCAGCTGACCTGCTGCTTCGATGTGCTCCTCTGAGTCCACTAAATGTGCTGCTGTAATTTATAGCCCTTCTTGTTTGTGTCTCCTCGCAGTAACCTCAGCATTGCCATCTTGGAAAGTGATGTATGTGAATCAATTACTAACTGAGGTTACTAGGACAGCAACACCTGAGAAAATGCTTTGACTGAAGCTGGGAGGTGAGTGTTTTGAGACCTGACCAGAGAGCACATAAAATAAAATGAATGAGAGAGAGAGGAAGCAACAAAAAAAAGTAAATGGAAAGAAATAATGCTGTTTAATAGCCTGGATTAGGACAAGTCTTTAGCTTTTCACTATGAACTTGCAAAGTTAACTGCATAATAATTATGTAAAATTCCTCCTATAAAACTGATTCTGACAATCTCTTGGACCTGAGCGATCAATTTTGTTACATGGCATTGGTGGGCCTGAATTCCAGAGTCCATTTTCTTTCAGCAGCACATTTCAGTGATCACCTAAACACAGGTATTCTGAAGTCCTAGTGGTTAGCCCCAAAGTTTTTACCCTTTGCAAAAAGCAAAAGAAGGATTCAATCTCAGTTTACTCATCCCCTTGGTCTTTATTTTAAAATGGAAGAATAGGGAACATCTGGACAAGTATCTTGGCATCTTTTTGTTGTGATGACTCAAACTGAAGTTTGAGCTTCAACAATGCCTTGTAGCATCCAGTCACAAGACACAGAGTGACTTTAGGTCCTTAGAACTGAAAGATTCTGGAAAATTCCATACAAATGAGCCCCAGACATATAAGTCTTAGAAGCAATTGTGGTGTTTCTTTCCACTTAGCTTTGAATTAACATTTGTTTGAAATAAAAAGGAGTTTTATTTTTTTCCCTAACCCTGTTGCTTTTTTTTTTCTTCTGAGTTTTGAAGACATTTTTTTTTTTTTTGCATTTAGGATATCAGATTCTGACTGTTTATGGTTTTGTGAGAGAGCACTATTGCTTGTTTTGACTTGTTACCTTAACCCTATAGTAAATTCTGTCAAAGTCAATCCAGATAAATATAAATGTATAACCTGGAAAAAAATGTTAACAGAAACAGCCTCACTCTAAATCAGTAACAAAAATGTCTCTGCAATAGAAAATTTTGTTATTATTTTTCTGTATACATGAATTAATTGGTCTCTGTATTCATAAGTTGGTGAAATGGAATTTACCACAGATTTTATTCTTATTTCCTTTAAACAGCTGACTGAATAGATTACAAAACTCTTTTTTGAACTACTGTGGAATAGGTAGTAGCAAATAATGTCTTGTTGAAAGCAAGTTTCCGTTCTCAGCTTATAAGGGTGGAGATAGTTTTGCTTAGTTCCCAGGGGTGAAATTCTGCTCCACTGAAGTTTTGCCATTAATTTCAGTTGGGCCAGAATTTCACCCCAGGTCTTCAAAACCAGCTTCCAGATGTACAGCAAAATACCTGAGTTTTGGCCAGCTTTCCTCCTCTCTTTGCCAGCAGCATGCATAGAACAAATACATACAGAGAGGAAATCTTAAAGAAAGTCTCACAGACCTGAACACAGGATTCAAGGAAAAGGATTAAGCACAAAGGATTTAAAGAAATGTGAAGGGATTCTGTATATATATGGGAAAAGAAAATTTTGTAAAGTTACTTGAAGCATAGATCACCAACCAGACATTCAGGACATCGAAGTCTTCTCCCAGTTCTGCCGCTTGTGTATCTGGTGACTTTGACTGAATCCCTGCAGTTTACTGAGATGTTTGTCTTGCATGTAAAAAAGTGAGCAATAGTTGATTTCCTCTAGAAGATACTGAAAGTACTACAGAGTAATCCCACCGCATAGTTTGGCTTGTTTTTTTCCTCCCATCTAGTGAAAAGTGGACATTCATGGTTCATGTTTAGCATTTTGCAACATGCCATTTAAAGACTTGCCTTTATCATGCACATGGTTAAAAAGTTATTAGATATCTAGATGATGCATAGCAGAGATCCAGTTTCATGCAGTATTCCATCCAAAATGTCCTAGGGAGATTTATTCCACAAAAGCTAGTTTTCAGTGTAAGAAAAATAAAGACACTTTTTGTGCAAAGAAAGTTGTAGGGTATGTGTCCACATCCCAGTAGACTGTGAAGAACCCAAAAGTGAAGAGGGCTCAGACCCACAGCTTTTACCTGATTTTGTGTTCACTAGAATTTTTTCAACAGCTTTAAATGCAGAAATCATTTTATGAGAAATATAAAATAACACTTGAAAGTAATTGTTGCACTTTTTTTTTTCTTAATCTGCAACGGAAGTAGCTATTTACAGTTGTAGTCTGCTGTCTGGAATGTGAATGAAAGATTTGCAATCACCAACCACATGAAGTTCAATAAGGAGGAAGTGCTGCATTCTGCACCAGGGCTGGGGCAACCCTGGATGTTTGTATAGACTGGGGAATGAGGTGTTGGAGAGCAGTGCTGTGGAAGGGGACCTGGGGGTCCTGGTCTGTGGAAAGTTGAACACGAGTCAGCAGTGCCCTGGCAGCCAGGAGGGCCAACCCCTGTCCTGAGGGGCATCAGGGGCAGCATGGCCAGCCAGGCAAGGGAGGGGATTGTCCTGCTCTACTCTCTACTGGGGTGGCCTCACCTCGAGTGCTGGGGGCAATTTTGAGTGCCTCAATATAAGAAAGACATTAAGCTTTTAGAGATTGTCTGAAAGAGGGCAACAAAGGTGGTGAAGGGTGTTGAGGGGAAACCCTGTGAGGAGCAGCTGAGGTCACTTGGTCTGTTCAGACTGGAGAAGAAGAGACTGAGGGGAGACCTCATTGCAGTTACAACTTCCCCTCATGAGGGGAAAAGGAGGGGCAGACCCTCATCTCTCCTGTGTGGTGACAAGTGACAGGGCCTGAGGGAATGGCCTGAAGTTGTGTCATGGGAGGTCTAGGTTGGATATTAGAAAAAGGTTCTTCACCCAAAGGCTGGCTGGGCACTGGAACAGGTTTCCCAGGAAAGTGGTCACAACACCAAGGCTGGCAGAGTTCAAGAAGTGTCTAGAAAATTCTCTCAGGCACTAACTCTTAGAGATGGTGCCGTGAAGGGCCGAGAGTTGAATTCAGTGATCCTTGTGTGTTCCTTCCAACTCAGCATATTTTGTGTGGTTCTGTGTGTGCAAATCTGCCTTGTGTGTTTACTTCTTGTTGCAATTTGACTTTGTTTGTTTGATTAAAGGTTTTTTTTTTTGAACGGTGTGTGTTTTCAACAGAAACCTATTTTATGTGAAGGAAATAAATATATGTGTCACTAATGGAAATTTTTTAACAGAGTTTAAGGCCAAGAGGTACCATTAGACTATTTACCTAGGACTCTGGTATATTAAAGTTCCTTAAATATCACCTACTTATTCTTATATGAAAACTATATCTGCTTCTACTTCATCTTAAAGAGGCATTCTAGACAGACAATCCATCTGTGCTGCCAGTGGTTTGTTGTACTGGTTAACAATACTCACTGTTTTATTTGGCCGTTGTTTCTTGTAATACGTGATGCCTTTCTCTCCTAGATCAAAGCACTTCTTAGTACCCACTCTGTTCTTCCTGGGAAAAGGATTCATGCTTGTAAACTCACCCTCTCTTCTTCTGATCAGATAAACAGATTAAAACCTTTTAAGTGTCTCCATGGACAAAAAATTTCATCATCTTCAAAATGTTTTACAGTTTAAACTTTTTTCTGAACACTTTCCAGCTTTTCTGAAACAATTAAAAGGTGTAGAGTGCCAGTGAAATGCGCATCATTCTTCCACAAAGGGTGGCAGAAGACTGTGCTGCACACATGGGCATGGTCTCCTCTCTCTGCTGGCTCAGTACTCTTCACTTGCAAGCTAAAGATGACGTTGATCTGTTTTGCCACAGAATATATGTTGTGTGTGTACCCAGTGTACCTCAGGTCCGCTTCAGACTCCTGATGCTTAGGAGCTTAGCCGGAATGTTGAACAAGGCTAACCATCACACCAAAAGCTACAGTTTCATGGTTACATGTTTATTTACCGCACTCCAAGTCAAATAATGGGAATGGTTACACAGGGTAGGTATAATAGGTAGAGTTTATAATTTCTACTCCAGAAAACATTGGAGGGAAAAGGCAGTATTTATTATCACAGATCTTTTATTATCACAGAAAATCTACAGATTTTCTACAGGTTACACATTCCAGAGTACCTAGGTCTCTCAGAAAGTTTTTGGGATATTCTGGTACTGTTACAGAGGTTCAAGGAATTATTTGTACCGTCTTCTTGACCTAATCTCTGCCAAATTCTGCTGGAATGTTATAATTTTCCTGGTTGACATCTGTGCTGCTTGAACCAGAGATGTATGGGGCATTCTTAGAACTTGAGAGGCTCAGAGATGATCTGGCACTCAGACGAACCCTTCAGTGGTCACTTGCCTTGTTTGCCTTCCTGCAATATTTCCCCAGAAGAGCGCTCACCCTGGGACCACTGCACAAGCTGTGCACCTGTACTCCACAAAAGGCATTTCCTTCAAAGAAACATCAAAGCTCTGAGAAATAACCATGAGAAACATTTCTCTGAGCATCATTCTAGCTATTATCTTGACACAACTGCTGTGTTCTGGGTACTTAACCCAGGAGATTAAATCTTTATGCGCCAGTGCAAAAAGATCATATCCCTGTAATTTTTCATATATATAATTTCTCAGCTGCCGTAGTTTAAACTTGTCATATTTATGGCACAACTGTAATTTAGGTGAACACTTTAAAATGCCATTCTCAAAGGACAATTCTCTAGAACTGCTACAACAAATACCTTTCTTCAGGTGGTGGAACTTTTCATTGCAGTCAGTTATATTTCTGAGCCACTGACTGCTTAATATTCTCTAAGAGAAAAATCATTAGGAAATCCATACCAATAAATTACAGTATGGTGTAATTGAAATAGGAACAAAAGGTAAGATTCTGTATGTAACTGCATTTGCTCAAGAAGTGAGTTATACAGGAGTAATCCACCTTGGATGCCTAGAAAAAACTGGTCTGGAAGAGATATAGATAAAAATTGGTTTAGCAACACCCTGTCTGCTTTTGGTGATTCTGTACCTACTCTCCAAACTATCTCTGCTTGTCTGGTGCTAATAATTTTCATGTCTCCTATCAATAATTGTAGTATTTCCTGTATTGCCTACTGGTAAGAACCTTTCTGTACTTTGAGGATCATTAAACAGGACACATTTTTGGAATATTCATATTGTGGTCAAACCTGTACCATGCTAACTGAAAGTGGCTGGGATGACTAATGTGACTAAAGGCAGATGACAAGAGCCTGTGCTTAAATCTCACTAAATTCTCTGTGACTTAGGCATTTAATTACTTGCAGTGCCAGACTGGGGTGATTGTGTTCCTGTCAACACTGAATCCTGTACTGAGCTGTTTCTGCCCATCAGTCCCTAAGGACCACAGTGGTCAGGAAACCACAAAACTTTGGGCAACTGAGAAACACAGCCTCAAAAGTCAACTGCCATTAAGCACTGAAGGTGATGTTGGGTAGCTACCAGGCAGCAAAATGCACTTCTGGAAGAATGCTGTTGGTTTATAGAATGTTTCTGGTTACCCTCTTCAAAAAAAAACCCCAAAATGAAACAATTTGGAATTTCCAAGAATACAAGAGAATAAGTAAAGGATAGACAGTTTTGGAGTGACAGAGAGGGTATACCACATCACACAAACCACCACTACCACTGGCATTCTTGCTGTTGGCCTTGGATGGCAGCCCAAGGACTGATCAGGCAAACAAATCTTCACTCCTCCCTGTGACCCCTCACCAGGCTTGGAGCCCATGTGGAGAGGAAGCTCTTATTGATGTTGCTGCTCAGACTGCTTTTGAATAGCTCAGTCTCCATGGTTGTTGAACTGGTTTCTGGATTCTCAAACTTACATAACTGAAGACGGTCATTTTTCTGCACAGGCTACTCTGTAGGGCAATTCCATGAGCCTAAGTTAGGTTCTTGTTCCTCTTCTTGTGGACCTTTCCTCTCCATGCAAGGGTCTGCAGACTTGCAGCTTAGGCATTCTCACTCACCAAAAGTAAAAACTTGAACCAGAAGTAGATCTTCAGGGATTTGGATGGAAAGACAACTTGTTTTCTGTTTAGGTCACTAAAATCATTAAACTCTTCCTTACTGGAAGTTGGCAATTTTGATTCAGGATATGCTGCTCTATCTTCTGTTCAAAAAATCATGGAGTCTGTGTAGAAAGAGTATATATTGGCTTTACAAGTCAAGATTCTGTTTGATACTTTCTGAGAGGAAAAATAAAGAGGAAACTAAACCACCAAATAAAAAACCAGTGAACCACTGTGTTAACTGTGGTGTCATGAGCAGTGGGTTGGGAATGGAGAGCTTGACCAATACAGTGCTAAGACCAGCATTAAAGTGCCGTTCACAGCAAAGATTCTGGAGTTGCTATTCTCTGTATGCTGCGTCCACATCTGCAATGAGAGCTCATCAAAATAGCTGCTTTGGGCTTGTCACTGGCCTAAAAAACACTCTTTGATACAAGACAGCTTCCAAGGCAAAGGGAAATATCTTCTCTAGTCAGAAGGGATAAGAAAAGGCTGTCTTTCAGAACTGGTCTTTCAGTATTGTTCCCTATGAATTTTATGTCTGTTGTTATTTCAGTGTGGCTTGCACTGCACACAGATTGTATTCAGGTGTGGATCTGAAGCTGGGACTGATTCAAAGTTATACTGGTGTAATGAGTGCTGGACGTAAGTTGTCTTTGCTGAAGAAGCAGATGAGGCAGCAGGGCCTGCATCATTGCATCTTGATGCAGCCCTTTACTCACCAGAGCATTTGTCTCTCAGTCAAGAAAAGGCATCACATTTTCAGCTCTCAAATATACAAAGCACTCTCACTGCTGATCAGCTTTTCTAGGTTTGTATCATAGGCTTTGTTACCATGTAAAACTTGCATTCCCGACTTGCTAGATCAGCAGGAATGCCTTCCTTTGAAGTGGACAAGGAACTCACAGCTTTGTAGAAAGCAGTATTTGGAAACCTCCTGTGATGCTTCTAAAAGAAATACCTGTAGATGCAACTTGCCAGCATAACCTCTTAGAATATTGCTGAGCTCAAAAGCAAATATCCATATAAAAAAAAACACACTAAAAACCCCTGTTGAGTCAGTAAAAGATGATATAGCTGTAGTATGTAAATGACTCACACCATTGAGTTCAACTTTGATTTTTGGTGATAGTCTTAGCAGTCTGCAGTCTGATTTGTCTGCCTTCTGAATATATTATATGCTAACTTTCAGTAGCTTTCTTTATTCTCTGCAGGACTGTTGAGAAAGATTCTCTAGAGATTCGAGAGCCTGGACTTTCGTATTACTCTTCTGCAAAATCAATGAACGATGATAAGAGCAAGTTAATTAGGATGAGAAGTTTGCAGGTAGCTAAGCCAGACATTCAGGCTAAGTCAGTCACCCAGTCTCTCTCCAGACTCACTGGGGTGAGAAATGCAATTCCATAGATTCATATTATGTATTAAGATGGTATGAATCACAGTTTTGGAGATGTCCATCAGTTTTCCTTGGGGTTCCCCTCAGTTCTGTACTTAGATTTTGTACAGCCACGGGAGTGTGGAGGTCTATGGGTGTTATTCCTAAACTTTCTGGAGGTTTCTGCCTCTGTGACTGGATCATTTCCATTATCTATTTAGTTTCTGCAGGTTACCTGAAGTGTGACAGATTTTCTGTCTTCTTCATCTGTAAATACTTCCCAGAAGACCGTGAACACATAAATATTGCAAAAGTTATGACGTGGTCAGGCACCTAGTGCTGTAACCTCACCTGTGGTTATACAATCATCACCATGTGTACATGGCAAAATAAAAGCCAAATCAAAACAAAACAAAAACCCCACCCAAACTAGGAAAAAAATACAAATTTAGGCTGGCTAATCAAACGTAGTTTGGTCAAGCTAAAGTGCCATGGAAAGATGGAGCAAGTCTAAGGCAAAGAGTTGAAGGTTCTTTCCACTGATGTTGAAACATCATTTAGTACTTTGAAGTAAATCCCTAACTTCATGGATATTCTACTGATCTTTGGTTAAACAGAGAATATTTTTATGCAGTTTCATAAATACTTTAGGTGGAAAGCATGAGAATTATACAAACATTTTAGACAATGAAAAATGCAAATACAGATACATGTAAAAGGAAAGATGAATGAGTTGTCCTTACAAAGAAGAAAAAGGAAAAATCCTGGCTTGTGTGGGCATGAGCACTGTAAAAGGAAAAATTTCGATCCTGTAAATTTTAGACAACATTGATTTTAGTGGACTTCCTTTAATATTGATGAGAAGCTTAATTATAGTTATCCAGCTCTTACAAGCATTGACAAATTTAAACCAAGATTTGAGTATTTTCTTTGTTCTGAATGAGCTCCAAGTTCTGCTCTCTTTTTACAGATATAGAGTGCCGTGGATTTTGCTTAGGCAGCACAGGTGTAGCTGGAAGATGAATTCGGCCCGGAATGTTTTCCCACATTAACAATTCATTTCACATTTAAAATGAGCTACACAAAGGTAACAGATTAATCAAGCCAGATATTGTAGATATGCCTGGAGCACAAAGGAAAACAACCCCACTGAGCTCAGAGCTGCATTGCCTGAACTACAAAGCAGGTTTTCATTAAGTGTGTGTGATTCAGACAAATTATGAACTAAGTACAAGGGAAAAAGAAAACCGAACTATAATCATTCCTCTACACTAAATTAAGATTTAAAACAATAGAGCTATTTGACACACTGCTGACCACGCGAACTTCTGTGTCCAGATGCTTAGACTATTTTGTGTCCACCAGAATCTGCCAAAGTTTTTTTGTTGTTGGATTTTTCCCCCACTCTTCTACTGAATTGTCAAAGACTCTGCCTTGGCTCACAGACTTCAGGCACAAATTAGGATCCCTCATAAATAAACGTACTATGCAGTCACTAAATCACCATGATTTCCCACATGCCGGCATTTTAAATGTACACATTATTTTCAGATGTGGCTGAAAATGACATCTCCCAAAGATGCTGTTATTTTATATAACACTAAGAAAAAAAACTAGTAATGTGTGTTCCTAATTTGGGAACTTTGTAGTAACATAGCTACATATTAATATACTTTTGAATTTATTTTTCAAAATACTGTTGGATTTTTACCATTATAGCAGTTAAAATGAAACATGTTCTACTGAGTATGGGACTAACTCAGTTCAGGTCCCCATTCTGTTAAAAAAGCTTTTTGACCTTGGTTAAGACATTTAGAAATCAATAGGACCAAAGCCTAGATTTCACTGAAAATCTGGAGCTTTTTATTAATATGTGTTCTTGTTCCCCTTTTTTACAATCAGGGTTAATAACATATCTCTATTTCCAAATATCTTGAAAAGGAAAACAGTGAGCTATAAGAAATAATTAGCTTTCTTTTAGTTTGCAAAATAAATTAAGAAAAATTAGAATTTTTACTTTTTGATTTTTTTAAAAGCTTCTTTTTCAGCAAAAACGATTAATCCCAACCACAAGCTATTAGTCAGAGAGATTACACACAAAGATACCATGTACGGTCAGTAATGTGGGTCTCTCCATTTTTTCAGATGTGAGCTATGTCAAGAAGAAAGTGATTAGGTAAGATATTGTTCCTTGTGTTTGTCCTATTTGCAAAATTAAATCTTTCATTTCTTTCTTTCTTTTCCTTCCCCCCCTTTTTTTTCAAAGGTGCCAGTTTTCTGCAGGAGATTTATTTCTGCGTAGTTCACAAATCTTTTTGGCCACTCAAGGTGCTTGAATCTAAAAAACCCTTCCTGCTGTGAGTGGCATACTTCCTTGGAAGAGGTCGCTTTTTGTTTCCTTTTTAGAGTTGCAAGACTGTAGGTCCAAGTCTGCACGTTTAAACAGAAATGCTTTTGAGCCCTTGTAGCAAAAGTAAGTTATTTAGATCTTAACTGCAGCACCACAGAGCTGCCATATGCCTTACCCTTTCTGATTTCGCAGAATCCATTAGCAGCAGATCTCACAGATGTGGCATCAGTGGATGTACTCCACTTCCACTTAAGACACATTTCATAAATGCACATGCAGCTGCAATTGTTATGTCCAAGGAGATTGCTACTGGAAAATAATTGAGGGTGGAGCCCTATGCTGTACTCTCTTTCTGAAGACTTTTAGAATACTTCAGATGAACTTAGCAAAAGCATAGCAGATTACTCTTAACAGAGTAATAAACTACTCTTTCAGCCAGAATGCAGGGCTGAAATAAGCTGTCGGATCTGTGAATCCAGAATCCAAACATCGCAGGCAACAAAGCCAGCAAGTTACTTGGAAGGATCTGCAGAACACCGGCTCCATGAACCTGTTCAAAGCACCAGTCACAAAATGCTTCTAACAAAAATATGGTACAAAATATTTCCCAGCTCTCTAAGACAAATCAAATGCCACGTAACTACTGTAAATCTAACACTGTCTTGGGTCTTTGAAGTATAAACTGTTTTAGCTTATGGCAACCATTTATGCAAAATATTGCAGGATATATAAAACCAAAAATCACCTCAGTCATTTGGAAAAGGTGTAAAATATGGTGGAATATTTGTTTATTTAATCACTACAGTAGGCAGTGACTGGCAGCATATCTTGATGATACATCATAGAAGTAAAGCTGCTGATTTTAAAATGACAATTTTTGTACAAGTGCTAATAAATATCACTGAAATTTGCAGTTATTATTATTGTGGTTTTATTCAAGAGATAAGGCATAATGACATAATAACACTTTGTCATTCACTTAAAACTCTTTCAAGCTCTAATAAAAAAGCATACTGCAGGATATCACGTTAGAAAAGGCTTCTACTACTTTTTGTCATCTCACAGTCTTATGATGCAGTCTTGTTCTGGAGCGGTTTGCAGAGGAGCCGCAGTCATCTGAGAAGAGGACACACTGAGGGCAGATGGAGGTCAACTGTGATATTTTAGGAAGAGGTCTGAGCCACAGTGTTCAGATACTGATTCAGTCTTCCCCAAATTACAGAGGTTTCCAGATCCAAAGTTTGGCTTCAGGCTCAACTCTTCTGATTTTGCATTTTTAAAAACACAGTTAGTATTCACAGCTTATGTTGATCTTGTGGGAATACTCAGAGGAGAGCCATAGAGAGAGTTTGCAGTGCAACTGTTCTGTTTCTTCTCCTCCCACATCCACTTAGGAAACTTCCCTTAATATTAAAAGACTTAACATCCATTTCTGAGTGTGAAACTGGAGTAAGTTAAGGGTGTGAGGATAGGTGATTATAAACAATCATCTCTGCTTTTTCTTTCACCTTTAAGTGAAAATAATGGTATTTTTCATCTGTGCTTCTTTATGAGGCTGCATTTCAGGACCTCACGGTTTTGGTAAAGAATTGCTACTGCTGTATAAGCTGAGAAGGTCTAGTCTCAGTCAGAACCCATTAGGACCCCAAACACATCTTCAAAATATGTGTGTTGCAGGACATCATGGATGCAAATACTTTTTTCCTTTAATGTACTTGGAAAACATTCATGCCACTTTGAGAAAGGTTATTGACGATTAGAAAGTGTGTATCTTCCTCACCAATTTTTTTGAATCTGTAGATCTCTAGACTACCTAGTTGATGTTCATTATCTCTGACTGCCCCTTTCACCTTTCCATGTGGCTTATCTCAGTCCTCTCTTTGATGAGTTTACTGAAATAAACTATCTTGACTAACTGTGATGTGAACCATGTGCATTTGAAAAGGGAGAGTAAAACAGGGCTTAAAAAGGACCACTCAGTGATCTGACAGTGATGCTTGATCTGAAGTTCTCAAATTTGGCTGCTGTTCTGAAAATCTGGAGCACACTGCAAACATTACTGCTTGAGCAGAGCCTTTACCACAAAGGGCTGTCTCAGGGTGCCAAATCCTTATCTGGGATGTGTGCAGAAGCAGCCAAGAGTCTTTTTTTTCTCCTTCATCTGGGGGAAGTAAACTTAGATGTCTAGAGCAAAACACACGTCACTAGCCCTATACTGAGCACTGTTTGCAGTATTTCCTCTTGACACTGGCCTGATTTGTAAGAATATTTACAAATGATTACACTGTGGCTTGAACTTAACATGCTACCCTAGCTGAGGAATCAACTCTGTCAAACCAGCTGCCTCAGCTGTGAGCCAGTTGAACACATCTCTCTCCAACAGGACAGGAATTTCTCACGAAAGATGAGAAAGCAAGGCTAGGCTTTTCATGAAAGAGCAACCATTTTCAGAGTAACTGTCTTTCCAATTCAGGGCAGGGATTTCAACTACAGTTTAGGATTACTTGATACCTCATTAGCCCGTTTTAACTAGGTTCAACACCTCTTCTGAGATGTTGCCATTTATACAAATCCTTGGAGTTTCCACTCCAAAAGTCTATTTTCATCTTCCTTCTACCACAGAAACAGAAAAACACACAAGTAAATATTGAGGCTGTAGCTCTCAGCAGAAGCAAGCCTCTGAGTAGTAGTAATTTTTATAAAGACTCAAATATGACTACACTTTCTTCAGGTTTCCAGGTGAATTTTCTTCCCTGGCTATCACACATTATAAAACAAAGACACTGCTTCCTTTTTTTAGGAGATACTTCATTATATGAGACACTGAGACAGAGATGAACAAAAAAAATGCATACCTTCTCTGACCATTAGGATATGTGTGAGGGTATATAGTAACGGTATATATAAGAAGTTCAATCCTTCAATTTCAGATGTTTCCTCTGAAAATACTTAATAATGCAAAGTATCTACAAGGGTAATTGAGACAGTTTGCGTGCAAAAACCCTTGACTTTCCATTCCGATGTGTGACTGACTTCTTTTCCCAAAAACGGGCTAATGGCTGTTTTTGTTTTTTTTTTTTAATGGGAAGAGTCCTTGTTTTTTTGACCA
Source organism: Rhagologus leucostigma (assembly GCA_013397725.1). NCBI lineage: Eukaryota > Metazoa > Chordata > Aves > Passeriformes > Rhagologus > Rhagologus leucostigma. Next base: position 691,233 of record VZTD01004678.1, on the reverse strand, counting down.
GTACTGGTGTACACATTGCTCTCCTGGAATACTCATCATTCTGACTCCTCACATTATTTCCAGGGATACAAACTAAGGTGAACAAACTCAGTTGATATTATTTCTGAAACACCGTTTGAAACACTAGAATTTAGCTATATTGGCAAGAAAATGTCAAGCATTACTTTGTGGGGTTGTTAGGTCCTTACTTATAAACCACAGTATACAATAAAATATTAAAAACACCTTTAGCAGTGCAGGCGTCGGTGGATCGATGCCGTGTTTTTTCCACAGGGTCCCTCGTGCAGACGCTCAGGCGGGCACACGATCTCACCCCCGCAGGCACTCACACACACACAGGCTATGCGCGAACCGGAGACGAAAAGGCCAGAGGGGTTCTCTGCGTGCAGTTCCGAGGTGTTTAATGGAACAAACACACTCAAACGGAACAGAGGCAAAGAACCCAGAATAAAAGCCCGCAAGTGATTTTATCCCGAAGGGTCCAAGGGGTGGGCAGAGCATCAGAAGCCAATAGTCTGAGGGCTAGGGGGTAGAGGCAAGGTTGAGTGACATAACAGGGGCCAGTTGGAGGGGAGGGGAGGGGGGAGAGGACCAGGGGCCAGTGGGGTCTCGGTAAAGGGAGAACTTTCCAGCACAGTGGTGAGGGGAGAGACCACTTCGTAGTAACACGGGGGGTGTAAAGTGGACTGAGCCACCACAACAAATATCTCTAAATATTTTAAAGAACAGTCATACTCTGAAAAGTGAGTATAAAACAGCTTTATAGGTACTGTGCTTATATTGTCTCATAAATTTGCTTACTTTGATGCGAAGTGCAATACATTGCATAGATCCACTTCAGAAGCTGCCAGCTTCTCCAGCTTCTCCAGAGGCCGCTTGCACATCTGAAAACAGAGCTGCAATATGCGACTTTTTTCCATGGCTGAAAGCTCTGCAGGGGCAAAGAGAAGGTGATATAAACTCCTGGGTCTCAGCTCTGTAAGCCTGAGGGAGTGAGGACACCACATACTCAAGTGCAGCAGAGAGACACTCAAGGAACTCAGCGTAACTAGCAGGACATGTTGCCCCAGCTGATCAGCCTGAAGGCTGTCCTGCTTTCTGGGCTTGAAATCCTGTCCCAGAAGAGACTGGACTGTGGCCTGGGGAGGTACAAATCTGTGAGGAGCTTGGGTGATTTCTGCTCCTCTCACCTGGTGAATATGGACCCACTGCTACATCTGCAAGGCACGTTAGTGGAGATAAGCCACGCTGTCCCGGAGCAGTCACAGTCCCTGCACACAAGTGGATCACATGTGCGCAAAGAAATGGACATGCAGTGTTTTTACATCCAGTCAATTATTTTCCCAATGTATGACCCATTCATTGTCATTTAAGCTTGTAGTAGCTCTTAGACAAGAATGTTCCTGAATTAAACATGTGGTCGTGTGAGCTGAATTTACAATTTTATGTAGATTACATTTACATAATTAAGAGTCCGATTTTTAAATTAATTTGTATTTGTACCTGCATATGCAGAAACACGTGTGCTGTTACACACATACTTCTTCCTTTAATTATTTTTGTCTTGCCCATTTACATACTAATGTTTTCCAGCTGAGGCAATTATTTTTAGCCTCCTATTGAAAAATTGAAGCACTAGGTAGAGAGACAATGAGATGAACATCCTTCGGTCTTCTTCAACATGAGAACATGTCTGACAAAGCAGAAGGTCTGATCCATCTCAAACTTAGAATGTGCAGAAGATCAGTATAAGCCATGAGTCTCCACAAAGCTATGCACCCATTCATTCACTGAAGGACCAGACCCAAAATAGATTTGAAATCCTATTTGTACATACCATATATGAAAGCTTTGTTTGTACTTCCTTCCATTTTTAAATGCAATTAAAAAATAAAAGACACTCTTCAGAGAAATGCATACCAGTCTGCAAAATTCCCCCTTTCCCAGGGCAGAGGCCAAGAAAGAGACAATGTTTCTTTTCCGCGTAATAGGTTCTGGTTGCACTAAACCAAATCCAGCAAGAGAAATAATTGTCTGTGGTCACAGACGGATCAGGACTCTCTTTTGGTAATTTGGCTCAAGATACAGGCAGACAAATTTACTAAATGGAATTTTAGTGCACACATTTAAAAAGAAAAAGGTCTGCAAAGTACATAGCTGAAAGTGGCATTAATTACACAGGATGAAAGAGTCAAATAACGTACACATATGAAAAATGTACCTGCAATGTATTTTGTGGGAAGTTGCAACTTTACACTCACATACAGATATTTCAAATGCTAAATTAACAGCCATTAGTCCAAGAGGAAACAAACACTCTTTAAAGCTGAAGCATAAAATGATCAACAAATGAAGATGGAAAAACAAGCTGAGGTGTGGGAATATGGGTCATGTTTTTTGAAATAGTACACAAAGAGGATTCGGAGTTGGGAGCTAGCTGCTGAAAGTAGAGGGAGAGTGCGAGAGGAACTTTTTTGGGGGACATTTTTTATGCTTACCATAGAGACAAATATGTCTGTGGGCTTAACTTAATGGCTTGACAACCAAAGGAAAGCAATAATGTTGAACAATGGAGTCCCTCTTCTATGTGGGAGAACAAAACCTGTTGACCAGCTGATGGCTGGAGTCATGCATTACAAGGAGCTAAACGCTCATAGCTTATAGATTCCTTCCCACAGGACATTCCCCACTCTCTCCATCTGTGCACCATGGCAAGCATAAAAACAGTTCTCTGAAGCTCCTGCCACTATGTTGAGCCTTCTCAGACTCTTTCTGTCACCACTTGAAATAAGCGTATGCGTTTCCCTCCTTAAAGAAGATTAATCTGCCGTGATGTCAGTGACTGAGTGGACTTCGTGTGTTTGGTCTCAGTCATGGTATTTTCACCCTAATTGGAGACAATGTTGCTGATTTAGACCATCTGCTGAAAGATGACATCCTTTTGAGGCACTCACAGACCATAAACAATAACCTCTCAAAGTGCATAGAGATGTTTTACACGTCTTCCCAGCATTTCCATAGAAAATCTCAAAGCTGTTTGCATACCAGTGTATTCAGCTTCCTGGAGACTTCAACCAGTGGACAATACTCCTGCTTTACACATGGCAAGATGAAACCCTGAAGAAGTCAAAGAACCTGAACTCAAGATCCCCCAGCAAATCTTTATCAGGATGGGGAATAGAAACCAGGTCACCTTACATGTGGTTCTGCATTTTATTCAGTCCCCTGGTGCTCTGACCTCACCATGCTCCATGAACCTCGTCATAACTATGTGGGAAATGCAGCTGTTAGTTCAAACATTACCTGTTTGAACTAAAAACACACCAGCAGATGGAAATACAGTAGGTTAATAGCTATTCCAAGAAGCAATCATTTAAGGTACCAAGAAATTGCTTCTGTTAACCTTTTCCCTTTGTGACATTTGACCAGTATATATGCAGGTTACAAAGGTCACCCATTATCACCATTTTATGAGACTTGGATTGCCTCTGATCTTTCTCCACATTTTGCATTCAATAGCCTTTACCTGATCCAGCGAATGGTAATATTAACCAGCTACAATACATTTTTTTCCTTTATGACCCAGGGTCCAGGGTCATAGAGAAAGTATAATGTAGCTTTCTTTGCAGTTAGATACTTGTTCTTAGGGTCTTATACCAATTTTATGGCAAAATCTTCTTTCCCTACATCTTTGATCCAGACTCAATTTCATATGCATTTTTAGAGTCTGATATTACATTACTGAATATATTTTGGATGTTCTTTAGCCTTTTTCAGTTATGCGTGTTTTGCTGATATATCCCTTTGCTGTCAAACTAACCTGACTGTTGTGCTCCTTGTCTCAGTCCCCAGACTTTTACAGCTTCTCCTTCATCAAAAGCTTAGCATAGATCTGTGTGCTATCTAATAGAGTTGTAAACTATTGGGGTGTGTCTGGCTTATCAAGTCCTTTTGAGGTTCAGGCAGTCGGCACTGCTAACGTCCCAGCCTGATCTGTGTGCCTTCAAGGACAAGAGTAATTCCTGAAATAATTTTCCAGTGTGATATGACAAAGAACCCTTAGGGAAGAAAGGGTGTGTTTTGATCTAAATTCACATCATACAGGAAGTTTTACAGAGAAAAAGGAATGTGGTGATGATTTAATTATCCTCTTCAAAGCAAAAAGCATGTTATTAGCAAGAGGCTGTGACTCAGAGGTTTATACTTGGTTTAAGTTCTTATTAGGGGTTTTGAAACAAGGGAGATTGATTGATTCTTGTTCACTCATTAAACTCGTTAATTTACAAAGATTCATTGCACTGGTGTTAATTTGAGAGTTGCAGGAAGTTGCAGAAAGGAATTTAATATGGTGCAGATAATGTGATTTCTTAAAGGATGATCATCTATTCCCTGTAAGGCATCCTTTGAACCACATTTTGGAGGCTTTTCTGTTCTTTTAACATGTCTAACTAATGAAGGGGGACAGACATGGATACTCACCTCCTGACCCAAAGCATTTTGTAAAATTGTCTCCAGAAGCAGTTACTCCGAGAAACAACATTTTGACATCTAGAAGTTTTATTGCTGTTATTTCTGCCGTGGGAAAACAAACACTAGACTTTGAATAATCAACTGTTCCAGCATTAACAGTGCAACCTAAGGATATTGTGGGATTATCTTTCTCTGAGTTAGGCCATACCCAATACAGTTTTTTTGTGAGATGTGTTATCAGCAATAAAAGATGTTAATACAGGGACTGTGATGCAGGAAGATATTGAGCTCCTTCGCAAGGCTAAAGCAAACTAAGGTGTGGACTAAAGGAGATTAAAATAAAAATATTATTTCAGCTTCTACCCTAAATCAAGACCAAACAGAATCACCAAATGTGTATGGCAAAACACATCAGGTTAAACCCCTTTCCCCACTGACAACTGCCTGTAATTTATTACAGCCTTGCTTTACACTGTTTAGTAAAACTATCAGGATTTAAGCAACAGGCAGTGATTATGAATATCCCAGTTGAGATCAGTTTGCCAGAAAACAAGTGCTCAGTGTTTTATACAAAAATGTAACACCTTTCAAATATCTCAGTCTGGTTACAAAACAGCCAATATCCCCCCTTCCCTACTAAGGTTTGTTTCAGGAAATACTGGCTGTGGTGTGACAGTTAAGATGCCCATGATGAAAAGAGTCTGTTCTCTGTTACACTCTTAATGGATTAGTATCTTGTTGGTTGAGGCAACACTTCTCCTTTCCAGTCCTTGATGCCAAAAGGTTAGGTAGGAGCACAGGAGGTCAACTCTGTTACTTTTTATGGAGGCAGAAAATGGCATAAAATGAAAATAATTTCCTGTGAAAGCTGAGGACATTCCTTCATTAGATTTGTTTCCTGTGCCAGGTCATATGGCTTTTTTTCCTTTCTTTCTTTTCTTTTTTTTAAACATGCATTTGCTGGTTTCCTGTGCCCCAAGGGCCTTAGTGATCTGCTTTTATGAGACCAGGCCCACCAATGCTGTTTTGTATGGTAAAAATGATGAACTAAGTGAATCAAAACCATCAGAGGCGTGCTTGATAAGGGACAACAGGTGATATGTGTTTGATAGGGGCTAAGTTACTTAGGTTATAAAATCTGAGTTATTACAAACCCACATTCTAAGTCGCCACTTCACCTCAGTACCTCACAACTACAGGTGACACATCCTCTCCCAAACAGCACCAGCTGGACTTCAAACAGTCCTGGTTAGTCAACTCCCTCTTTTTTCACTATTGAACATAAAATGTCCAGCAATAATAAGATCCAGAGATCTTTTATATTTTTTTCACCCTCATAAAAGCTGTTGTTGCCTGGCAGGAAGGAACAGCTGGTCTCCTCTTTCCCTGGCTCTGGTGGAATGCAGAGCGAAATGATGTCCTTCGTTCCCACTGCCAACAGACCTGAATCCCAGGCAAACTGTCAGGAGAGTCCCAGAGATTCACACTAAACACAGCGTGTGCTAGAGCAGCACAAAGGAAGGAGATGAGGCAATGTGATGGATCATGCTGGCTGGCTGATTTCTCTGCAATATCGCAGCTAAAGATCACTTTTTCCTATTTTTTTGTGACCTTAAGAAAAAACACAGCAAAGATGAGCAAGTAAAAATGTGTAAATGGGCGCTACCTCCAAGAGATAAAATCTTGTGTTTATAATAAATGGCTGGTTCCTCACTTAGTAACCCTCAGAAAGGCAAATTGAATATTAAGCCGTATTAGGAAAGGAATAGGGAGCAAACCGTTCCTGCTTTAAAATACATGTACACCTGCATTCTAGTGATGGGGCTCAATGTAGCATGCTTTCCTTCCCTCTCTCCCTCCCACCTTCAGTAAGGATGTAGTAGAACTAGGAAAGTTTTTAAGAAGGACAAGGGTAATCAGAGGCATGAAATATTTTCCATATGAGGAACAAATAAATAGACCGGGACTTTTCAGCCTGGAAAAAGAAGATGAGTGAAAGGAGATATGCAAAAGCATGAATGACATGGAGAAGGTGAATAGGAAATTATTGTTCGCTGTCTCTTCCAGTACAAGAACTAGTACATCAACCAACCAGGCAGCAGGTTCATAGACCAAAAGGTGATTTTTCTTCAACCAGACATGAAGAACTCCTTGTCCCCTGGAAATTATAGATGTTGGGAGTTTTCATGGTTTCCAAAAGGGATTGGAAAAAATCATGAGAAGAAAAAGGAACAGAGAATTTTTTATTAAACACAGAGTCATGACTATCCATCTCAGCCACAGAGTTGGTCTAACCTGATTCAGCTGTTCTTGTGCTCTCCTGCTGTGTTCTCTGAGAGGGGATTATGAGATTTCTTGTAGCTCACCTCTAAGTATGGACTATTTTGATTCTGACTGGATTTTAAGCTCAAAAACCTTTGCTCAGTTCAAGTGGGAATTTTGTCTGAATATGTGTTTATTAAAGACTGGAAAAGAAAAGACATCCCCAGGAATTCATGTGGAATGAAATACTCTGTCAATGCAAGTGGCTGTAGGTAATCTTGAAACCCTGAGTAATTACACCAAGAGTCTGTGTATAAGACTTCATTGATTTCAGTGCATGAATACATACAGAACTGCTCCCTAAGAATTTTAAATTGATTGTGTCGGGCAGATCATACAAAACCCAAGGACTTTGGGAAATGTTTGCCTTATTCATTTTTTTCTTGCTCAGTAGGCTAAAAATACACTGTCTGAAGTAGTGCCTCTGAGGCATTTCATTCCTTTTAACTTCAGACACCTTACCCACCATCTGAACTCTTGAACAAAAGCTGCTGTAGAACTCAGATCATTATTTTGTGTCCTACTGTACATTAACTGAGTTCACTTCTTACTCGAGGAATACAAGACGTGCAATCTTGTCACTATTTTTGTTTAGTAGCTCTTTTTCTTCCCGCTGAGTGCTTTAGTGTTATACAGAAAATATGTTACAGCAGTGCCTAATGAACTGCTTTCCTTCAATAATTTTGATGGACAGGCCATAAGGACACAGAGTGGTCAGAAGCAGAGTCTGTATGTTGCCTGTAGCTGGCAAATACTAAGAGCCCCCACAAGAAATTTTAATATGACATATTCGTTTGTTACCCAAGGAAGAGGCCTCAAAGGACAACGCATTTTGTCGCTAACAGATCACTTCTTATCCCTACCAGTCCAATTCAAGATATTTCTTTACAGTGGTCAGCTCTTTGTGTCATTTTTGACAGCAATTTGTAATACCTTAATTTTCTAGAATTGTTGTCCTAAAAGGAGGTGATGTTGAAATACAAATTATATTACAAGCTGAACAGGGAAACCACAATAACATTGAGAGTTAAAGCAAAGTGAAGATATATTAAATAACAACTCAGATACTGCTATAATGATGTTAACCACTACCTTCCAGACAGTCTTCAGAGTGCGCCAAAAGAAGTGAGTAAACAAACTCATGACTAAACTGAATATGATTAAAATTACTGGATATTAGTAAATAGCAAATGTATAACAAGAAAAGAATAATTTTGATGTGAAGCTGATATAAGGCTATGATGCAGAAGATCAGTTGTTTAAAAGGGTCTATTTATGTCTAAAAAGAATGGAATTCCAGTGGAAAGAGCAGCCAGGGAGATGATGGAACTGGGCAGGGATATGAAACCAAGTACTTCACGGCACACTGCTTTCAAGTAATGAAAGAAAACCTATGAAAGATAGAGGCACAAATCTCCATTTAGAGATTTAATCATAGGTAAGGAAGAGTTACCAGGATACAATAAAGAAGACAAATATGGTGGAGCAGTTTTTATCCTTCCCAGTCCCAGCAGTGGACCCACAGGTGCCTTCTTAACTGGAATTTTCATCTTAACCATAAACAACTTCAAGGTGACCTATTCTACAGGTTTTTGTTAGAGAAAACGTTAGGGTTCTGCTTCCAAAACGTGGTGAATGAAATTTGTAGCTATGTTACCTATTATTGACAAATATAATCAACATCTCAAGCAATTTGCACTTCTCTAAAGATAGAATTTCCTGAATGTATCCACACACGTATATCTGTGCATAATTTACATCATCAGGTAGTTCACCACAAAAATTCGTTACAGAAATAATAATAGTAGGAGGTAGTTAGCATATATAAAATAAATGCTTGATGAATAAATAGTTCCATAATTTAAAATAATTGTAGAAAATGACAGAGCAATCCAAAATTTCAACCATACTTATCAAAATAGAGTCAATTCTCTTGCTTCAAATCATATGTTGGATTTTGTCATTGAGAAGAGCATTGCCTTTGGCAGCTGCCTCATACTCACAGTTGGCATTTGGAGATAGAGAAAAGTTTCCTCAGTTCAATTTCCTCAAGTGTTGGCATGATCTTTGATTTTGAATTCAGCCTGCATGAATTCAGAAGCAATGGGGAAATTCCTTTTTTTTTCAACAGACGTTTAATCTCTGACAACACAAGTTTTGTGCAAATTCTCCTAATTTTTTTTGCTGCCATTTTTTTTTGTTGGTTCTTCTAATTTTTCATCAAAAATGATTCAAAGCTATAAATTACTGGTTGTGACCTGTCTGTAGTAATTTTATCTGGCCTCTAGAAATGGTAAGTCTAACTCCAGTTCAGAAAGATTTTCTGTCATCTTTTTCACTAGCCAAGGTGAGGCAGTTTTGCAAATAAAAGCCCCCACTACCAGTTTTCAATGCCATTTTACACCATTTCATTTTTTTGGGGTAACTGTGAAAAAATCCTTTTGGCAAAGTTTCAAGAGTCATCACTTCATGCTTTTAAAGAGGTTTTATTTTATTAGAACAATTTGAAACAAACATAGTTTTCTGATGAATGGTGGTAGAAATAATCATGCCCCTTGCATCTGCTTCATCAGCTGCTTTTCTTACAGGGTTGTCAAACACAGGAGAATTCATCAATGAGGTACAAACTGCTTTCTGCAAGATCTGAGTTCATTGTTAGGTCAGTGATATATGAAGAAAAGCTCATCATTTTTCTAAGGAGACATCAGGCATCTCCTTGCCTGAGGTTTTGCAGGTATTCTTGGATGACTTCAGTTTCATCAGCATATGCACTAATTTGGGCCACCTTTAAAGTTGCTGATTTGTATTTTTTTAGACACTCATCTGAACAGCTGCTGTTACAATTCAAGTATTGTTCAGCTGAATTGCAGCTACACACATTTTCATCTGAAAGGTGAAAATGTGTCAAAAGGACTTTTCTGGCAGAAACATTTCCATGGGATGATGTATGCAAAGGAGTTTTTTCTCTCCACTCTCTGCAGTGAGAACACCGCTTGCCTATGCTAAATTCATGTTTTCTTATACAAGACACAGTCTACAACTTCTACCTTGTATTCAGCTGTAAAAATTTAGCATGTTTTTTCTAATGTCATCAAAACCGCTGCATCCTGCTCTCAAATAGCTGGATGCTATTCATTAACAACTTGTGTGTCTCTCCATAGTTGCCACTTTCCCTGGGTAAGGTAATGTTGTGTAGGCAGTAGGAGGGGGACAGAGAAATGTATTTCAGCAATAAGAGGCAGGAAAACTGTGCAAGAAAGGGCTCAGGCCAGAGAAAAGTGATCCTGCTCTTGTGTAAATCCCTCCTTCCCAGGGCAGCTGCCACGTCAGAATCCTTCATTTTGTCTTGGAGATTCTGTGCTACAAGGAAAGTGAAAAATATAATGGTGGATCTCAGGGGTGGAGAAGAAAATTACGTGGAGTAAGAGGCAGCTGATGGCTGTGCTTAGCTTCCTTTTGTTCTATCCTCCTATTCCACAGAAACATCGTGACTGGCTTTTACTTTTATAATCCTTTTATTTTTATATTACATGTTGTAATCTTGAAAGTACGTTATGTGTGGAAAAGGTTCTCTCTTTGTTTGTTTTAGCAGCAATGCTGTTATCAATGCGTTGTACTGTGAACCCTTTGTTCCTTCACTGTGAGAGAGACTGATTGCTCTGCACTCACCTTCTCTATCAGTCAGTTCTTTGTAGATCATCTTGTGAAAGGTTTCTGTGCTGTTATCATGCCTAGACAAGCTTTCTCTCGATGGACTTGTGGTAGGTGAACTTTCCTCAATCGATGGTTAATGTGGGGAAACTGCCACATGCTCACACATATCCATGCACAAGGAATAGATTAAGCATGTCAAATCAATTATTCCTCACCTACAACTTCTTGGTACTTTTCAGAAGGTTGAGGGATTCTAGTAGCCATGGTGGGATTTAGATTTCTCCTCTTAAGCAATTTTGCCACTTCTCGTGTGAGGCCCAGAAGAAGGAGGAAACATTTTGTTGGAGGGTAAACAATAATTCCACTGTCTGCAATAAATGACTCCAGTCAGCAGTGCCAAGGTTCATTCCTGATCCTGTAATGAGAAGTGCTCAAAATTCTGGCAGTGGAAATTCCAAAATGTTATTTTTACCTCAGGCTTGTAAGGAAATGAGGCTTGTTTGATCATACTCTGTGTGTGTGCATGTGTCTATCTATCCATCTGACCTTTCCTAATAATGTTTGAGGTCTTTGTCTAATTTCAAGAAAATCTGATGAAGAAGTAGAAATCACAAGCAGTGTTAAGTACCAAAAAGCATCAGAAAAGTAAGTGGCTCCATAAAAAAGGGATGTTTGGTGTCTCCATCAAGGGAAGGGCAAATATATTTTACAAGCTTTCAGAAAGGGCTGCTGAAAGACAGGCTATATTAGCTCTTTTCCACCTTGAATGACTGCTTTTAGTTCAGTTTTCTTTTTCCACTTAACTTTTGCCCATAGGCTTTTTTTGTAAGCATTACGTGTAAAAGTGGTAGCATACTACAGACACTCTGAGTGCTTTTCCTGTGGGATGCTCTGGCTGTCTGAGCAGCTCAGGACTGTAGATCTTCAGTCTGTGGCAAAAGGGAACTTCTGGCCTGTGTTGCTTACAATGCTGACAGTTCTTTTCTGATTCAGCATCCTAAGACCTTGAAGAAGTTAAGCCTGGGAAATGCCAATGGAAAGCCATGGCAGGGTTGTCAATGAAAATATTCAAACGTCAAAAGTTGACCCATGAGAAAATATGAGATTTGTTTAAATATCTGAAGGCTATGCTGCATTTTGCCTTCTTATACCTGGTTGGCATAACACACTGAAAATAAAATACACACCACGCAAACTCAGTAACCAGAATACATCTATATCTACCTATATCTATGTCTATACAGGAAGACCAGCTGAATGATTAGGCAGGTGGGATTTTCCCATTATCATTTTTGTTAAAATTTCTGAAATTTATTTTAAAAATTCTGAAGATTCCTATTGTAGCAGTTTTACTCCAGAAGATATGGAAGGCAATCCGTGCTGGTGTCAGAAGAATTCCACTCCACTGAGTAGTTTGTTCCTTAAAACAGCTTAGCTTACTTTTGATAACTTTTGAATCAGTGCTACATTGATGTTGATATCAAGCCCAAATAAGCCACATTAAGATATTTGGATCCACTTAGAATTATTACTGTTAAACAGCAACTAAATTAGCAAAGAATCCTGAAACACAAATATGAACAAAAGTACCTTATTAACTAGAACTAAGTAAATCATTACAATACATTGATAAGAAAAGGTTAGGGTGCTAATTGTAAAAATACGGAACAGGTAGAAACACTAATATAGGAACTGTTGTAAAAGGGTAGGTCTGAAGTATTTAGAGTGGTTAAAAGACCACACTACAAAGTAAACATCTACATTTAAAATGAGAAGAGTGGAGAAGAAAATAGTTGGGAAATTCACCTTTGAAAACTTTTTCTGCCTGTAATGAAAGAATAATTTGGAAATCTTACTGATTTTCATTGTATTTCTTTTTAAATCAATAAAAAAGAATACTTAAAAAGTAGATTTTCTTATTTTAAAAGGAGAAATTAGAGGTCTGCCTATGAGATAAAATTTTCAGTTTATTGGAATAAAGCTTTTCCACTGACCTGAAGTGAACACATTTTTTTTGCATGTTATTCTGTAAAAGAATTTTGCAAGATTCTGTTTTGTTTCTATTTTCCCCTTGGTTGGAAAATGCATTTGCTGACCAGCTATACAAAATAGTCACGAAAGCAACATTTTTCTGTCAAGCAAATTCTTCCTTGTATTTGGGCAATGATATACTAATCTGCGGTGTCTTATGGAGATGATGCATAAAATATTTACTATGCACTTAGTGTACATATTTTCTTTCAACTCAGAATGAGTAGGTTCCTCAAACTTTGATTGCTTCTGTTTAGAACCCACTGTGGATTAGTGAGCAATTTGCAAAGTGGGAGTCAGCAGGTACAGGAGTAACCTCAGAAGAAGAGTGTCCTGTTCCAATTCAATCTGCTAGGAAGAGCAATGTAGTTTGAGATTGATGAATAAAAATGTTACCTAGGAGATAGTTAATAATGGTTTATTTTTGACTCTGTTTAGAAAATGAGGGAAATACATGAGAGTGTCTGTGGTCACAAAGCAGGACACGGGCTGGGATTGGAGTGTAGATTTGTACTTCCTAATACCCTATTTCTCATTTTCTCTCATTTTGAAAGAACGCTTTATATCATATTTAAATATTCTAGCATGTGTAAATGCTTTCTCAGATCATAAAAATAATCACTTCTTTTTCTTATCAGGTCTCATAAACTTCCCGTATGATCTTCAAATTCAGACTGTCATTTTTTTGTATCTTGATCTATGCCATGAGATTTAATAATAATAAATCCATCAAGAAAAACAATAATGCAATCTAGAGCATTCATATTCTGCAGTGGTCTGGAAGTTAAATCCGGCAAATGAATCTAAATGCCTCAGGATGGTGATCATCAGGAGCCCCACAGTTCAGCTGTACGTGGAATCTATGTGCTGTGATAAATGAAGCAGAAGTGTATGAAGAAGAACAGATGGAGTTGTAAGTGATCTTCTCATCCTTTCATGGACTTTCCCTCGGTCAGGAGGCATTGACATCACCAGATGTAGCTGCCTTTTCTCCCTCTATAGTTAATGGATCAAAGCAGAAACTCTTTCAGAAGGTGATTTTAAGAAGATGTTAGATTTAGGTGCCCTGAATTGTCTTTCAGGGATGTTGCTCTGTCTTTGCTGACCAGAGAGAAAGTCAGAGAAGACTAGCTGGAGGAATAAGCCATCTCTGATGCCAAAATTCAACAAAATTCCTTTACTTTTCCCACTTTTCTTGTCTCTGTAACTCACAATTTATTCACAGTGCTGACGCTATCCTTCACATGCAAGCCCATCCTAAGAATAGACTAAGCAACTCCTATGGAAGGTCACACAGGAGAAACTGCAATTTTAGCATTCCCTGCATGAGGACTTACTGGGAATGGCTATGCCGATGAATACCTAAAGCAGCATGACCTCTTTGCAACAAAGAACATGCATCTTCATTTGTACTGCAACCAGAATCTTTAAAATCATTTATAATTCATTTTTCCATCATTATAAGCTGAAATAATTGGTTCTTCTAGTTGGTTTCTCATCTAGAGGACACATTATTTTGTCAAAGCAAGTTTGAAAGGACTTGTATTTGATTTCAGTTTAGATTCAACTTTGTGGAAGGGTCCAAGACAACCACACAAAATTGCTGGCACTCATCTTCACTCAGCACTGTTGAAGTGTTATCCTTCTAAGGCATGATCAAATCATCTGGTAAAGGGAAACAGAAGACAGATGAATTTTCTTTCCATTGAAATCAGAGGTGACTCTAAACACTGGGAACACCTCATCAATGACACTTGCTTTGACCCTAGCCTGCAGCTTTGATATGAATATCTCAGCTATTCCTTCCTGTGGGGAGTAAGAGATAAAATTTGCAAGCTGGGAAGAGGGTGGTGTGTGGTCTGACTTTGAAAAAATAACTGAAAACAACTTTTCCTTTTGTTGCAATGATGATACACTAAAAGGCAGAATGTGCCTATACGCCTCATGCACATACCTTAAATCTCTCCTCTGTCCTAAAGTTTTCCCAAATTGAGCATTGGCTTCAAGAATTATCTTCTCAGCTTTCCAGAATTTGCGGTGTGCTTCATTTTGTTTAAAAAACTAGGGCAAACCCAGGGAAATTACTTCAGCTGTGTGGTGAGAATTGCTAGCTGCTAACTGAACCACAGAGTACTGCTGGGAAACTTCATGCTTGCATCTGATAACCATTTTATGGGAATGTGTGCTGACCCACAGCTGTGGTTCTCCGCGAAATACTGGGAGCATGAGTCCTCTTCTACCAAACATACTTTAGGGTCTATTCTTAGCCTCTTATTTTTTTTTCTGTAACAGACTCGTTCTTTCCTAAACACTGAGATTAACTGGAAGAAAAAAAATCCTTGACAATGTTTCATGTGTTTAATTGTGTCTTTAAATGGTTTGTAAATGGAGGTAGCTCCGTTAACTGCAGGTCTGGTGTGAGTTGGTTAAGGACTGAACTAATTGTATTTATTGATTTGTATTTCCACATCTGTAACTTCTCGAGAATGGTTATTAATTTCAGTTATGACATTTATCAACTCAGATTGTACAGAAATTTAAGGAAATAAAAAGCCAACCTACCTTCACTAGAAATATCTCAGTGATATTAGGACAGATGTTCCTCAGTCTTCCTTCTTTCCAGGATGCACTTCTGTGGAGATATATATATACACATAATAAAGAACATTTATGGATAGTTAATGAGACAGTAGGCAACTAAGCTGTGGTGAAGCTAAGATTTTATGCTTGACTCCTCTAGGGCAAAACTGTACATTGAGTTTCCCTAGTCCGTTCTCCTGTGTGATTATTGGAAAGGTTTCAGTGTTCCAGCTGAAAATTATCTGATACTTCAGTACTTCAAAATAGATGAGTCACAAGTTTTCTAAATCAGGCCTAAATGCAACAGTGTGTCAGGTGAGACCCTGTAAAGCCTCATCAAGGTAAAGTTTCTGAGAGAAATCTTCAGCATGAACAGAGCTTCACATCACTTAGCAGGTATGAAAGACCAAAGCAATGTGCCACATTTTGAACTTTTCTGCCACCTATTTCAAAGAATGATGAAGGTCCCAAAAATCCACTGAACATAGGTAATCTACCTGAGGACAGTGGCTTCTTGTTTCCCAGCTGTGAAAACAGTTGTATCTCTTGTTTTCAGGTTAGTTTGGATGAGATTCATTGATTTAGTCATGGCATGTTCCTATGAGCAAAGGTAATGAGCACTAAAGAACAGCGCAAACTGGGTGTACAAGTGCAATCTCACCACACATACAGCATCCCGTGCACAAGGACACACACACATTTATATAAGTTACTATATATTAATCTGGCAAAGTAAAACAATTTGCAGAAGAAGGTCATTAAATTCTACTTAAAGGATCTGTTCTTTCTTCCCCTTTTTATTGGCTCTAGCAGGTACTTGGCTGCCTCTATAAACAATTAATCTCTGGTCTCATGGCATTGAGCACAGCAAACTGAAGCAAACTATTCAAATAGAGTGAAGACAGCTATAAAGTTTCCTGCCTGAGCCCCCCATCTGACCTAGGAAGGCTCCATCCTTTTTTCTGCTTGAAAATGCTCTGGGGTCTCATCAGACATTTTCAGTCTCCACATCTCATGGGATTGGAAACTGGCCTGCAATGTCCCTTCTTTTCTCTGTTGCCCTATTTATCATATTTTAAAAACCTTGAGGCTACTGTCATGTACTCACCCCTTAAACAAAGCTAGTATTGTGGAAATAGTGTGGGGATGAGTACTGGCAATACGCACATGCTGCTTTTAAGGAATGTTGGTTTGGAAAGACGAAGAAAGCCCCCAGTGTGTGTCATAAGGCACCTCCCGAGATCTGACCTTTCTTCTTTGCCTTGCTCCTCTGGAAGGGTCCCACCAAGAGCCTCACATGGGAAACTGAGGCACAGTGACTCTGCCAGAAACCAGCACTTCCATTTCTTCAGAAAACTGTTTTATACTGGAAACAATTGCAGTTAAGACTAAAGGTGCTCATGTACCATGGTGACAGGAACACTCAAGAGAGGAAAAACCAACAGGCAACAGCACAGACTTCTTGCAAACACTTTTGGATTCTACACAAACCGTGAGCATAGACCTGCCCTTCCCTCCGTGTGCTGTGCTAATGCCCACACTGCTCGCGTGCAAGCTGGAGAGATGAGGAGCTGTGTCTATCTGCACCATTTACTGCCTGCTAACAGAGTCACTGGAGAGAGCTTGGGCTGCCTTATTCCAGCAAATGGTGTAGATACAGCAGGGATGAGTCTGGATCCAGCCTGCCCACACAGCAGCAGTGGCAAAGGAAGCTGCTTCCCATGGTTTCTTCCCCTAATTCCTCTCAGGGCACTTAAGGCAAGAAAAGTTTGCCGATTTGTCTGCTTTGGAGTCAGCAATTTCACTTGCATGACAGTCTAGTTCAGTGAACAAATGAAATGGTTTATTTATAAGCTTGCTTCTCACCAGGGAGCCAATTTATGCTTAAAATTAGCTAATTGTCCCTTTGATGGATTTCTACTTGAAGTAAATAGAGGTCATTAAGTTTCTCTGTTAGGCTGCATTCAGAAAATAGCTACCCGACAAGAGGTTGACCTTACCAAGAAATCTCAGGTAAAGTCAACTATTTAGAACTGCTATTTAGCTTTACACGTTAGCAAAGTGCCTAGGGAGGAAGAGGATGTCATTACCCTGACAGTCTCCTCATACCTCATGCCTTTTATGACTGGAGGTACAAGTTAGAACAACTTATAAACAAGTAACTTTTTGGGGTACAGAATGATTTTAATTTCCCTCCTTGGAAACGCTAGTACTCCATTAATGACTTTTCTTATCAGACCTCCCAAATGACCATTGACTTCTCTTGAGAAGAAGCAGAAGTGCTAATAAAACATTGGGCATTTTCCCAAAGTCAAACATTCGGCTCAATCTGTACTTTCCAAGCTCTGCCAAACCCATTAATACATCTCCTCTGTCTACTAAGATATGGTACACCTGCATTTCAAGCTCCAAATGTACAAGGAAACTTTTGAAATATAGCTTATTTAAACCCAAGATATCAGAATATTTTGGTCTACTGTTATCTATGATTTTTCACTACATCCTCAGCACTGGGGATAGACAATGCAAAGGAGCACTCACTGCGGTATAATTTAAACAGCAATGCATCATGTTGTAGGGAAGTGCTGTGGCGATGGGAATTTGGCCCAGCATGATCCAACATTTTTATTAATGACCTTGAAGAAGGAGCATGCACCACATTTGTTAAATCTGAAGATACTACTAAATTAGGAGGTGCTGCAGGCTGTGGGGAGGATGGGAAAGTAGCAGAGAAGGAACCAGAGTTGTCAGATATATGGGCTGGGAATAGTTTGCTGAAATCCATCCTGAACATAAGGCAAGTCAAAAATTAAAGAAAAGCCCTTTCGTCTGTATTTAGCAGAAGGGAAGTACTGAAGAGCTGGAGAATGAGAGGAGATGATTGTTGGTTAGATAAAAATGTGTTTTAAATCAGATATAAATGAATCTGATATAGTTCAGTGAAATATGAAATGCCAGCACTGACAGTGGCTCTCCGTGACCATTGTCTTTTTGTCAGAGACTAATAAATGCTTCCTACATGGCACTGATGAAACATTTCTGAGAGTGATCTTATGAAAAAAATATAGTGGTCCACTTAGTCTAAAGTCCTGTCTTCAAAAGGGACTAATCCTAGATAAAAGGGGATAAGGTGTAAGGAATTCTGGAGCAAAGAGTTGTTGAAGGGATGAAGACATAGCATGCCCAGAAATGCAGAAAAAGTCTCATATAAACTCTTTCAGGGGCTGGGAAGACCTCAGTTAGTCCCAGTGGGAGTGTCAAGTTGGATTACTGGTGTAGGAAGCTGTTGTCCTGCTAGAACCGGAGTCCGTCTCAGTGTGACTCCACACTGGGGCACAGGGCCTGGAGCTTTACCACATCATCTCCACCTGCCCACAGGGAGAATTCCCTACCCAGCACTACTCGCTGGAAGTTCCTCAGTGTCCTGAAGACTGATGGCTTACATCCATTTCAAGATTCCTTAGGTAAAATAGTAGTCACTTGGAAGTTATTGGTAAGCTCCCACTGAGTTCAATGGAAACAGGATTTCTTCCAGTGGATATATATTATATGGCAAAGTCTGTGGAGGAATTGAAATGTCTGCATAGCAGCCTGCATAGATTCTTCCTCTTATGCATCTGCTATCTCCCTGTTGCTACTCCTGTAACAACTTATTCTCCCCAAAGGTAATGTCTGAAAGATATCAGCTATCCATGAAGAATTATAAACTAATTAATCAGGAAACTGGCCATGGGAACCTTTCATAGAACTCTCTGAACGTTTTTAAATTTCAGTGCAAAAGCAGCTTTGTGGAGAATAAAACAAAGGCATAGGAAATTAAAATTAAATTATTTGATCGCTTTTGTTTTAAAATACACAAACAGAATTGTCAAAGTTACCTTAAACAGAAGAAAAATGTTGAGTAGACATTTGCGGTTCTTCTCTCCCATCCTTTGATTTAACTACTATTGGGAAATACAGTAGCCAAATGTACTTTTTCCTGACCTGAGGAGAAAGGCTTGGGGAGGTGCATTAGACAAGCAATTTCCTCTGAACACTTAGTTTTAGGGTGCTGTGTTTTCCCCAAAAGCATAATTTTCTACATTCTACCCCACAGCAGCTGAAAGGGACTGTGAAGCTGCAAAGAAGGGCACAAGTTCCCTGTTAAGCTTCGTTGCTGGAGAAGGTTGTGTCACAAGAAGAGGACAGCAGTCCTGGGACAGCCTTCTGACACTGGCACTGACTGCAAAAGGAGCTTTCCGTGCATTTTACAGCCACACTGGACTCACATATCCAAAATCTTCTTCTCTCCTTTTTTTTCTTTCTCTTTTCATTATTTTTCAAAAAATTTTGATGTGCTAGGAATTTGTTAGAGTAATAAGGCCGTAAAACTGACCAGACCCTTCAGTGAAAGTAATCTACTGCTACATAGTTTTCTTCAGTCTTATCTCTGCTTTTCTGATGTTACTGCATCATATGTGTGGAAACTGAATAAAAATAAACACTGCTTATGAAGTGTATCCTCTATACAGATTTAATGCAGCACATTTAAGCAATAACTATTATTTGATTTGCATCAGACAATGATTATTTGTGGCACCATTCCAGCTTCTAAATTGGCCAATTGTGATTTCTTCCCTTACAGTAGGATGAATTGACTTCAAATCTAATTGTGTGGAGCTTAGATAGAACTGTTCTGATCAGTTCTAGAACCAACGTAAAGTGAAAGACATCAGCTTAGTTTCATCTTATTTTGCTTTTATTCTTAATATTATAATTTATTTTAAAATTGAGAAGGAATCTTTATTTTTTAACTTTAAGTGCAGAAAATATTTATTCATTACTACTATGTTGAAAATCAATAAAGGCACAGAAAATGTTCCTTCAAAACAAATTATTACAAAATTATTAACACAAGTTACAACCATAAAGCAGCAGTGTTGAGATTTAGGAAGTATTTCTAGGATTAACTTCTATTTATGACATTTAAAATTTTTGCTAAGTGAGACATATAAACTAAAATATGTCTTAGTTTCATTATTCATTAAACTCAGATAATTATATTTTCCTTATAGATGTGGTAGGAATTTACTTTTCTAAATATTTTAATGTGCAGCACGTTATTAATTATTTCTGCAAACAGATTGAAGTGTTGGACTCCTATTTTCTGTCTGATTTTTTTAATGTAGAGCTTTACATTTTTCTCTAGCAATAACAGGACTCTGCAGAGAAAGGGATTGGACTCCAAAGTATTCTGGTGAAGAGTTAGACCTTGGTTAGCTCAGTCTGAATGAGGGAAGATGGACTCACAGCTTGCAAGTCGTGGTGCTCTCTGGAGAAAGCCCAAATCAATGGGCTTCAGAGTCCTCTGGAATGGGGCACTCTCGGTCTCACTTGTTGAAATTACTGCACCTTTACACTGAATATTCAAAAACCCACTGGTTATTTAAAAAAAAAATTCCCCCAGGTGTCTCTCTGCTTGACACCCTACATTTTCTGAATATTTTTCTTTGTCACCAACTTCTCTGGGTGTTGAATGGGTGAGCACAGGCAGCTGCTGCAATTCTCTGGACTCCATCCCAAGGCAGAACAACCCTTATCTAATCCTTGAGACCCCGGGGGATACATCTCTTTTACAATATGTAGAACAAATGGCTACTTTTAACTGTTATTATGGAAAATAACATTATACACAGTGGTTGTTGAAACTGTTTTTACTCCAAGGGGTCAGATTACGATGCCTTTACTTCAAGCTTTTTTTTTGTTTGTTTGTTTTGGAAAATAATGTTGTTCCATTGATTTTTATCACGTTATGCTAATTTCCATTTTCTTACATTGACTGGCAGATTGAGGTTTTGTTAAAAGAGTGAGAGATGAAAATTGCAGCTAAAGAGAAGCAGCAGACTAACTGCACAAGAATGCTGGCAGGTAGAAAGCAATAAAAACCTATATACCTATGAAGTGTGAGGCTGCTTAGTAGCTAAGAATAGTTTATTTTTCTAAATATTTTATTTTTATTATGATTTTAATTCTATAAACAAACAAACAAACAAAAAGAGCTGGCTGTTTTATTGAAGCAGCAGCAACAACAAAACTTCAAGAAGGAATTAGATATTTCTAATTTTCTCCTTATGGGAGTGTAAGAGTCCAGCAGCTGCTGCAACAGGCAGTAAAGTCACCATTTCAAAGAACTTATTGAGCAGTAACTGTTAAAAAGTCCAGGTTGCCACTAAATCACAGTTCCTCACTTGGTTCCCACACTATTGCAATGCCCTAAGCTATACACAGCTGCCACATATCTCCCCAGAGGTGGCTGCATTTCAGTGGCATGCAAAAGAACACCCAAATTACATCAGCAGGCAGATTAATACACTCTCTAATTCTACATGACAAGCAATAAACAAATGCAAACCATCATTTTATTCAATAGGTGACAGAATTCCTTCTTGGACAATAGAAGCTAGTGTCCCAGCATATTGCTAGGAAATACTGAATGGCTACAAATATTTGGCCACCTCTCCAGCCTCACTGTGTGTGGTCACTTCGAACTATTTTGATGCAGTCTTGTAATGCTGCAGAATGAGCGTGGTAACATTTTATGCTAACTTTATTTTGATTTCCACAGAGGCAAATAGTCATGAGATGTGAAATGTAATGTTGAATGAAGTCCAATCTCATTGAAAACCCCAAAATATCAAATGTGAATGCACGGCAAAATTTTAAGAGGTCTATTTGTACTGGAAAGGAGTATTATGTATATTAGAAATATGGTAGGGTCAAAGGTTTGTAAGAAATGGTGAGAAGTGACTTTTATGAACATCAGTGAAGGATTCTTCTGATGTATGCCTACATTCTCTAAACACAAAAAAGTCAATATGTAAAAATATAGATTAATAAATATACAAAAAGTGCCAATAGCTCATGTTGCCATAATAAAATTATTTTGCCATAATTATTTATCAAATTCCTTTTCTGTGCCTGGAAAAGCAAACAGTAACCAGCATTTGACTTTTCAGCAGACACAATTTTCCCATGAAGTAATGATATGCAAGTGTTTGTGATAAATCAGAGGCTCAATGACACAAAGGGAAAAGAGTTCCTAAAGGCACAGGTAAGAGGCCAAAGGCAGCTGAAGAGAAAATGAAAACCAAGATTTTGTACATCTCACCAGGATTAGAAAGTACCCTTAAATATCTCCATTATTACAAAGTGCCAATGTACGTAGCAAATCCCATAACTGCTCTAAAAATGAGTAAGAACTTACTTATACGAGGTATTTCACAAAGCCCCACATTGCCTCAAAAATAATATCACAGCAACTCTGGTATCATCTCTCCTGTTTTTCTATACAGGTTTTATTAACTCCATATTAGATTATTAGAGCTCCAGTCTGCTGGGCAATTTTTCAAAAGGAGGTGGTGTTTAACCTTACAATTTATTTCTTCCAGAAACATAAAACCCCCTACATTAGCAACAAGTTTACTATAATTTGAAAAAAAAACCCACTCCTCTAGCTTCTCCTAAATCAGAGCAGAGATTCAGGCTCTAAACTACTACTGCAAGCTCTGTAGGAGTGATTTATTCGAGCTGCTGCCATCGAGAACATCGAGAACATATTCTTTTAATAGTTCTTTGTGTTGAAATTGTTTATATAATCTCAGTTTGTCATTTTTAGAGTTTATTTTTTTTTGCATCTGTACGTTTGAAGTGAATATCTGGAAGGACCTGCCTCCCCTTGAACTGCACCTTAGTGACTTGAGCTGTAGTAAAACAACTTCCCTTGCTGTTTTGACAATTTTGGTAGCTAATAAACAAGAGTAATTTAATGTTGATTGCACAGAGTCAAGGCCATGTATTCACCAAAATGCTCTTTTTTTCCAGACTCTCTTCCTTTATTTGCAATATGGGCTGAAGAGTTGTCTCCAAAGTTGATCTGAGTTGACAAGATTCCTTCATATTTTATATGTGCCTGAAACTCATAGAGGCACAAAGCAGCTGCTTTCTGCTTACAGTGCCAGTGCACGAATGTCCTCCCCCAGTAACTGAGCAGGAGTAACATGACTGACCCTGGAAAACTGTGGAACAGCAGCAAAACCCCACAACTTGTACACAAGCTTTCTTCAAGGCTGGCTGTGTAAGGAAAAGGTGCAGACAGTTTGAAAGTGATGGTCAGAGAAGACTGTGCAACCAAAATCCATCCTCTTTAGTCACACATTTGGCAGTCATATTTACACAGTGTTCATTCCAGACCAGGTTTCCAGCCATGAAAATGATGTGTTCATTTTTTCTTAGATGGTTGGGGTAGGTCTTGAGTATGCCTTTAGAGGTTGTGGCCAGGAGTGGCTACTCTTATGGATATAATAAAAATGCTAATAAGATTGGAATAATGAAGGGGAGATATGAATCATAAGGAGGGTAATTGGTGAATTTGAAATGGTAGAAATATTATTAGCAAAAAAAGTTCAGAATTTTAAAAAGAATGACTAATCACTTGCAAGGTCCTGGTTAACCCTGGCATTTAAGTAGAGTTTTATGTTGCCTGTGTCATCAGTAATTCAATATACTCTCACAGCCATGATACTTTCATGGTTTTTTCTGTGTTTGACTGTCCCAGTCTGCTTCAATCACACACTGGAAAATGTACAAGAAAATGTGGCATTGTACCATAATTTCTTATTCATATCACCAGGCCACATTAAGACAGCTCAAATCAATTCACAATTCCAGATGTTGCAGTTATGAATAATTTGAAGGGAGAGCAGGTGAAAGGAGTAAAAGCATGTACAAGATAAATATATGATAATTCTAACTGGAAAGTCTTAAATAACAATTTCCTAAGAGAAAAAGCATTTGAATTTGGAAGGTTTCACAATGTTTAGTTGTGAATTTCACAGTTTCATTTCTTATTTTTCATTTTTCATAATCCCTCCTTTGTCCAGGCCCATGGCTTGTGTATATATTCCTACTGCATGTGCACACTTCCACAAATACACATAGAAATTTAAATCTATAAGGAAAGAACATATTACTAGCTTCTTTAATCGTAACAGTCTGTGGGTGTCGGGTGTTTGTCTTTTTGTGATTGAACTTTGTGATCTGACACTCTTCAGCCTGATATTTTTCACTGCCCTTTTGACAGCTCCTGCTTGCTGCTTACAAAAAAATGTTCTTATTTAAATTATCTGAATCAGAATGAACCAGGCCAGCAAAATCTCTTTTAAACAGCTTCAGCTAGCTGAACTCTTTTGCAGCTGAGTTAGGTTAGGGGGCATTCAGAGGAGCAAATTGGCTCACAGACCTGAAAGGGCTGTAGTCTCTTGCAGACGTGTCAATGAGCAGCAGGGAGAAGAAGGCAAGGTTTTCTGCTTGCCTGGAATCTGGAGAGTGTCTGGACAGTTCTCAGCCTAGGCCAAAACTTGCCTGTACTTAGCCATCTTCACTAGCACCTTGTCAGTAGGCAGAGACCCTGAATCTGAACCAAAAAAATGTTTAGGTCAAAAAATCTTTTTGCGTATCCAGATCCCATACATCTCTCTGCATAGTCTAATCTACGTTTTCTGTCTTCAAATATTGCCAAACATACACATTTTGTGTTGTTTTTAACTTGCAGATTTCTCACACTCAGTCTCGCCAGAACCCTCCTCAGACATACAAATACTGAGTCCTTCAGGCAGTTCTTCAAAGGTGGAAGCCATTGCTCTTGCAGTGGTGGGCAGCAAGGCAGGATCTTCCTTCTCCCCTTCTCTTAGAAGAGATCTTGTCTCTGTCTTCTTGTTCCACACTGTGAGGGGAAGTGATTGATATAAGACCAAGTCCGTGGTCTGGCAAAAGCTCCCCAGTGCTGCCTGAAGGAAATTCTTCTTGTCTTGGGGATATATAAAGTAAAGAATATCTTAAAATTTTAGGTTATGCTGACTTCCTATGCATATTGCTACAGCATTTATTACTACAGTTGTCAGGATTCATATAGAGATCCTCTTCATGTAGAAGTCTCTTTCCACTGACTGCTGTGGTGATGGTGAAGGTGCTGAGGCTGAGGAGATCTGCACGTTCACCTGATGCCAGAGCAGAAGCAGTGCTCTAGACCACTGCAAGACAGCTATAGCCTGCTAGAAGTTTTGTGGGTGGCTCAGAGCAAAGCTTGGTGACTCTCTGGATGTCTCACTGGCAGGAGGGAAGTAATTTCTCCAGCTTCAGCAGCATGGTGAGCGTGCTATGGCTGGGGTGAGGAGGTGGCTGGAGGTGAGCTGACTGCCGGGAAGGGGTGCAGCAGAGGGCAGCAGCTCACAAACACACACACACCTGCACCCACAGCTGCCACAATCAACACACATCCCAACAACACTTCTTCCCATCAAACACGGACTGGCAAGTTTTGGATCTCTGCAGGTGAGTGAATCACTTTCAGTCTGAACATGTGAGCTAATAAAAATACATTCCTCATACCGGGCAGAGGATCAGGGCTGTTTGCTGTGCTTTGCTTCTGCTGACATAACCTGCATCCACAGTGACAAATCACAGATGTGCTCAAGAATTCAGTGCTGGCTTTAGGGCAATAAAGCATACACTTTTACAAAAGAAGCAGGGGTATTTATTCTGAGAGTTCTCCAGGTGTGCCTTGATGAACTTTTAGAAAACCAGCTCTAACAAGAGCAAGAGATCAGAACGTGTTTTGTAGACCAGAAAACTCATCATGATGCTGGACACACTAGTCAGTTCAGTTGTCTTCCTATTTGGAGGATTTTCTCAGTCTGCCTTTCTGAGGCTACCCTAATAAACACAACACACTGCATTGAAGAGAGAGGCATTACTTTAGGTATGAGTCAGGTTCTTTTTGTACAGGAAACTATAAATACCATTTATTTCTATGAAACAGAGACAGAGGTGTAGGGAAAAAAACCCTGCATGCATCATGAGCCATTTCACCAATTCTGAGGTTTTGAAAAAGTTTGTGGGAGCCTCCATCCCTAGAATGTTCTTGAAGCATATTCTCCTATGTCAGTAAAGGGTGCTGTTGTCTTTGATAAGAATGATTCAGTTGTTTGAAATACATGTAAGAAAAATGGTTCTGAGCCTAAGAGTGAAAGTCAGGCTCAGATATTGAGTTTCTTCAAACTTGATGCTGGTTGCATTTAGTCTCTGTACTGCTTGATAATAGAGGTTGCAGCCAGCTGGAATCAAGTAAATGCATATAACTTGTTCCTTAATCTGCAAATGATTTGGATCCAGCATTTCAGCCTGTATCTGCCTGATTAAAAAAAATATATATGTTATTTAGTTTAGTTTAGAATTGCTACGGTGTGTTCTGGAACCCAAGAAAAATTCTTCTGTCTTGCCCAAACTGATGAAAGAAATCTCTGAGTGGTTAAAGGAGAACAGTCTGCTCACAGAGAAATTATTTCTAAATGTCTAGTGATTAGTGACTAATTTATATATTTCCTTCAAATTGTTTCAGCTGCAACGTTACTATCCAGCTCATTGTTTTATTCTTACTCATTTGGAATTGTTAGTTTCCATGTGACTTCTCAGAAGTAAGATTTTTCAGGATACTTGCATTTAACAAAATTTATTCATTTTAAAATTATGTTATTTTAAGAACTGATTCCAAATATAGAGGAGCTAAAAAACTCCTTTAATTTCTATGGTACCAGAAACCCTTTAAAATATATCTGCATCGTTACAGGAAAAAAAGCTTTAAAATGTCAGTTAATTCAGTCTAACAAAACAGAAGACAAAATAATATTTTTTTAGTATTATAAGCCATAATTTAGTAATATAATATCTTGATTTTAAGCCTGTATCAGGATCCTTGATTAAAAACTGAGTGCTTATTTCTGCAATGAAGCCATTCACAGTTTAAGACTCTAGCAAGCAAAAGCTACATGGGAAAGAAGTGAGTTACTGCTGGCTCTGACTCAATTTTCACGGACACCCAGGCAGGATAACAATAAATGGTGGTTGCAATGCAACCAGGAAGTGACGAGCAGCCACAAAAGCTGAATCCAAGTTTTCTCTGGGAATTTCCCACTGACTTCTCAGACACAATTCCCTCAACTTTTGCACTGAAAGTCTGGCACTGCACTGATAGTGCGTTGAGATTCATTCCAGTTTGCTCATCTCCTTCGCCTCATTCCTCTGTGTTGGGAGACTTCTGTAGGGTTCTAAATCATTTGAAGGATGTCAGATACATGCAAACCTGACAGAGTGAGCAGTCCAAAAAAGAACAAAGGATTTATCCATAACCTTCTTCTCTTTCTGGCTGTATCAGTCGCTATCACGAAAACATTTTCCCACTGAAACTTCGAAACATCTTTCAGAAAAGTTATCCTGCCATTCATGCACCAGTACTTTCTAAGATTTGTCTATCAGTACTGTTTGCTAACTGTCACAAACTGTAAGAATTCATTCAGATCCCATTTACATTTTTCTTTAGCATATTGATAATGCATCAGTTGAGCAGGGTACACTGTGCTTACAGAACTTGGAGGGATCTTGATTGAACCTGGTATAACAGAGACCAGAGTTTTAGCCTGATACATAAGACCAGTAAGTTGAGGCCATAAAAATTTCTTATTTCAGAATAAAATTGTATCCTTTGGACTGACTCAGTACAATGAGTAAAATTTATTTTGTTTCATACAATCATAGAATGGTTTGTGTTGGACAGGACCTTAAAGATCCTCTAGTACCATCCCTCCTGCCATGGGCAGGGACACTGTCCACTAGGCCAGGTTGCTCAAAGCCCCATCCAACCCAGTCTTGAACAATTCCAGAGATGGGGCACCCACAGCTTCTCTGGACAACCTGTTCCGTTGCTTCACCACACTCACAGGGAAGAATTTCATTTAAACTTACCTTCCATCAGCTAAAGGCCATTCTCCCTTGTCCTATCACTCTATGCCCTTGTGAAAAATACCTCTCCAGCCTCCTTTAGGTACTGGAAGAAATTGTCCTAACTATTGTTTGAAAGACATTATTTATTTGACAAAACCAGTTGCCTGATTGCAAATAAAGCACTTGTTCCTTATAGCTCAAACATTAAATCTGATCTTGATTGAAGTGGCTTCATGACTGTTGAAGTGCAGGAATTTATATTGGTTTTATGATTTTATGCCCTTTGCACAGGACAGATGCGTCTTCCATCAAAACATTAAATGTGGTGCAGACAGAATATTTTGAATAGCTCTGAACCAGCAGAAAGAGTTTATAGCACCTTTGAGCTTTCTCATATCCCTACAGCATTTTTGACTTGGCGGTAGTGGAACCTGGTTATACCACAGAAGGCCAAGAAAGCAAATCTTCAACCGACAGCAACCCTTCACACATGCTTTGATCATCTTTTTGCTAACACTCGCTCTCTGAGGTACTTGGCACTTCAGAGTTATTTTAGATAACAGGATTCTTTCCAAATCATGATTTCATGCAATCATAATTGTCATTGCAATAGCTCAGAGCATTATTGTGAATTCACTGCCAGAAAACTGTGTCTCTATTTCAAAAGGACAGTCACTGTGGAAGACAAAAGACAAAAAAGAACAGGATAAAAAGGTGTTCTTATATTACTCAGAAAAGAAAGAGGTTTCCAATGTCTTATTTTGGAGTGGTAGTAGAGTAAGATACATAAATAAGTTCTCCTGGAAGTTATTTCTAACCCTGAAGCACCCAGCAACTTCAAATAAATTTAAGGAGGAGAAGTCATGAAAATAGATAATTCACTTCAGATTTTCCGTCTTCACCAAAGTTCATAAAAATAAGTTAGGAATTATTCCCCAGAGTGAATTTTTTCTCTCTATCTTACATTTTGTCTTCCTGTTTCCTTATTTACTCTTAAAGTTTAATCTTAATATTCATATTAATTAAACAAATAATGTCTTGCACCTCTTTTATGCCCCATGTGGGAAATGGAAAGGGTTTCATTCCTAAGTCTCACCACTCTTCAGCTTCAGAAAAGTTGAACAGGATGGCTTCGCCCATCATGTGAACAGCCCTTGTCCTGTCCCATCCTGCACTGTCCCATCCCATATCACACTCTGGGCCCAGGCACTGTCTGGCAGACTGTTGGTTGGCCCAGGCCAAAACTTCCAGGAAAAGGGATGAGCTTCTCTGGTTTCCCTGATCACTAATCCATGGGCATGACAGTGCCCTGGGCCAGTTTAGTTCAGAAGCAGAAGATTTCCAGCTCTCAAGCTTCCCCAGAAATCTACATTTTTTATTTACTGAGATCTGATTCTCATGCAAGTTAAAGGAGAACCACAGCCAAATATCTCAGAAATGTTTATAACACTCACAAAGACAATTAATAGCAGACATCTGAGTAGGAACAGACAGAGCATGGATTATAATACAAGCTAATAAAAAATACCCCATATATCACATGAAAACAAAGAGTGAATAAAGCCCCAAATCGTGCCCTGTGAAAAACATCATATCAAGAGTAGAACAAAAGTATTGATGGCAAGAAAATGAGAAAAATAAGTAGCAAGTTAAGCCATAGCCCAAAGGTTTTAATTTCATGCTTTGAAAGCCTCTTGCCTCTCCCTTTCCAATTGTTATTTCAGGTTCCAATATCCAATCATAAATTAACACTGCCCCTGTCACTCAATAGCTACACTGGATGAATTAAATGTAGGGAGGAACGCCGATCCTTGGCAAAAGCTGAAGTCCAATTTGGAGTTCAACAACAAAAAAATGTTGTGAGTTAGACTACTGAAGAAAATGCAGCTGAGAATGTATTTGGATAATCACACAAAAAATAATAAAAAATAAATTAACCAGGAGAGCATTCATAGGATGTGTACAATTTTGTTCACTATAAAAACACCACCAGAACTGTCATTTCAAAACCAGAGCTGTGAACTGCTTTATCCACTCTCCTGACCATAAGAGTAGCCATGAAACGTCACTTCCAAATAACATAAAAAGACATTGCCTTGAGCAAGCAGGGAGTGAGGGCTCTGAATGAATGAAGCCAGTCAACGAGCTGTATTTACCTCCACTTTCTCCCATCACTGCCTCTGGCACCTGGTATTTTCCAGACACCATGCAGGATGCCATCACTGGAACGTGATGTGTGTGAATGTTGTTCCTTCACTTCCATGAATTATGTGAAGCTTGTGTGTTCATCCCACTTCCAAACCTGTCATGAAAACAGTGAGTGAACAAGGAAGGGTATGAATCTATGTGTTGGTTAGCTTGTAGAGTACACAGCATTCACGTCTGTACTCTCTGGATCATCTAGCCTGAGGAAAAATGTCTGTAGAGATGCAACTTGTTTCTTCCCTCCAGGATGCTGTTGCAGTCAGAGTTATAGTAGTGTAGGAGAGTTTTGGATAAGCTCCTCTCACCAGTATGAAGTAATTATACACACGTACACTGAAAGGTTTAGAAACCAGTGAGAGGTGTGATTTATTCAAGAAAATCATAAAATGTTAGGCTGAGGATCCAACCACGTTACGCTTTAAGCACTCTCTTCATAACACAGGAGCATTTATTTTTTGCTAAAAGACAAAACCTAAACCAATCAGAAATGGCCTTATATCTTTTGGTAAAACCCAATGTCAGTACAACAGGATTTTCTTCTTTTTTTTTGCTGACTGAACTGTACAGTAACCAGCAGTGGAAAAGAGGTATTGAAACATAATGAAATGACCTATTAATATAATACTGCAATCACTAGAGGCATACAACTCCAAATGATAAATCATTCGGAGATCCTGGGTTCAGAGAACCTCAGCAGCTTGATAAATGCAAAGCCTGATCCCAAATACAACTTATATCCAATACACAATTTTTAAAATTTCTAATTGTAATTTTGACCAAAACTATCAGGAAAGTCTGAAGAAAATCTAAAACTTGGATCAAGAAAAGAAATATTTTTCAGTTTTTTGGGATTTTTTTCATCAGCTAAAATAGTAACTACAGTGACGGTCATCATGCTGCCAGTAAGACTACTACTAGGATAAATGGATCATTCCTTGTCTGTATTGCTTTGCTTCAGCACAGGAGGAGTATTTAATCTGCTTCCAGAATTATTTCAGACAGGGAACTATGACTACCGAAAAAAATGTTTGACTTGGAAGTAGAGCACAAAGCATTTAATGAAGATATCTGTGTTTTATCTGACAAATAATCATGCGGCCAATCAGGCAGAGAGTGTTGGAGGTTTTTCAGTCTATGATACAGAGTTAAAAATACACAGATAATTTCACTAAAATTTTATTTTCGCTTAACGTTTTTCTTCTGCAAAGGTTTGACATACTCCAACCGGTTAGTTTTACATCAAGCCTGTGAACAGCTATTTATAAGATTAGTTTTACAGATGGGAAACAGACATCCACAGTCTAAGGGATCTGCCGGAAGTCACAGAATGCTTGACCCACATCCTCATGAAGCTGGTAGTAGACTCCACATTCATTCTGTAGTTATGCTTAACCCCATGGGGAGCCGTGACTAGAGCTCAGTTAATTGCAGGGTCCTAGTACGAGCGTGTAACTATTGCCATTATAGGAAACCCAGGTCATTTGTTATGCCACTGGAGCATCCAACTGATCCTGTCATTAATCACTGTGACATCACAAGACAGCTACCATATGGTGCAAAATAATCCCCTCCCTTGCTACAGAAATTAGATCTCTTTAAAGACAAAATCATCTCTATACCTCTTGGAAAGTACATTAGACTTTTTCTTCCTTTTAGAACTTTGTCCTAAAAAGCTTAAGACGATTTGTGAGGGAAAAGCGAGACCTTCAAATACTTTCTGCTAGAGAGAAGAGGGTCAGCCAATGCAACTCTTGCTATATTCAAGTCTAACCTATCCATAACCCTAACCATATCAATCTGATCATTAAAAATCCATCTCTTCTAATGCACTGGGAAAATACCAGTCAGAAACAATCATTCACACACTCTCACACACATTTAGCGTCCTGTTCACTTCTTTCCTTCAGATGGAAGGCTTGTGAAAAGTTCTCCAGTGGTGGCTACAATGGTTCTTCAAGTATGGGCCTTTTGCAATGAACAGGATGATATCCCAGCATGTATTACTCAGATAGAGTTTTACTCCCAATGCGAGCACATTAGTTACACAGTTTTAGTTTTGATGTTGTATTTCAGTTATCTGAGTCAGTGGCCTGGATGATGGCACACTCTGGTTTCATTGCATTTCAAGCAGCAAAGTCATTAGTAGCTTTCAAGACTTGACGAGTCTGCCCTCGCTAAAAAAAATCTCTCCGCTTTGCACAGGAAAGTTGTGCCAAGTCTATGTACTGCAATACTCTGGTGCTAAGTTTTTGCAGCAGAATCTGGGACAGCAAGTACATTTGTATACCATATTCAAAATATCCAACTTACTCAAGAAGGAGGTGCCGACATCAGCCAGAGTAAAACATTAAGCATGCCGTGGTACTTTATAGACTTAGATTTATTAGAGAAGAGGTTAAATACTAGAGGCTTGTTTCCAGGTCTTGTTAGTCCCTACACTTTTTTCTTCAATAGGCTGCTAATAACTCACCTACTTGTAAGCTTTAGGTATCTCTTCAAACATTTCATTGTGTTGCAGATCAGGATTTTGGCACCCACGTTTTTGTGAATTCAGCCTTTAGTCTCCACATAAAGGAGAGAGAATGTGGGATTAGAGGGAAGCACACCCATTGTCAGCAATCTCCATGCTCCTATCACTAATATCACTAATATCACTAATGCATAGAAACCAAGTAAGTGTGATGACCTTCCTCTGTGTGCACACATTCTGGATGGATTCTGGCTTGGAAAGACTTGAAACTTAAACAGAAAATGGGAAAGGAAGGGTTTAATCGCTGTTTTATTAATGAGAAACTGAGGCACGGAGAAATTAAGTTCAACTAAAACAGCAGATCATCCAAGCCAAGGAAGAAATTGAATAAAGACCTGAATCAAGTGTCTTAACCACAGGATCATTCTTTTTTCCTCAATCTTTTGTGAAAGTCTTGATGACTCTAGTGGGCTCATTTATTTCTTCTTCATCTTCCACAGGAGATTTGAAGCATAACTGGAATTCCTAAAATTCTATTTGATCAGACTCAATTTGGCCTAATTATGAGCACAAATGTTTCAATAATTTATTCTTATTTCTCCACCACAATAAGCCAAACACATAAATTCTTACAGTACTTCATTTTGAAAGAGAAAGCTCATACAAGAAATTATAATGCAAACCATGTGATGTCTCATCTCTGTTTACAGTCTTGCTGAAAACTCTACTTCCTAAGAAAAAGAGGGTTCCTCATGTATAACCAAGTCCAGATTCTTATTTCATTTCATTTAGTTCAAACATATTGTTAACATCTTGCAGTATTTCATATACATTTTGCATACATACATATGGCTCCAAGTTAAAAAAAAATTCTCCACATCTATGGCTGTAATTGCATTTGACTTAGGGTGAATATTCATTAATAGCTCTCCTAAATCTGTACCATCAGGAATGAAACTCAGCTGAATAATGGTAACCTGTTTAGATGTTTAGATATTACTGGTGGGCATTGAATCCATATTTTAAGGTGATAGAAATGCAGCCAAATGTAAATCAGACTAAAAGCTTCCCATCAAAGTACTAGAAGAGTCATGCTAAAGGACTACATTTTAAAGCAGATGAAATATCATCGGATTTTTGTGGACTTGTGGTTAGTTTAAGAAACAGACAGGAGCTCTTGTTGCAGGGATGTGTTGCTCTCTCTTCTTCTAGTTGAGAATCTCCAAAAACAGATCACTTCAACTCTCTTTCCTCTGATCTACAAAATAGACTTTAAAATGACATCTTACAGGAGTAATTATGATGTTGATTTAACATCTATGAAAATATGTTATACAGAGGTGAACCTGTCACTTGGAGCAGTGGTGCATATTCATGACTATTTAGCTTCCTGGCACCTCTTCAGTGTGTCCAAGGCGCAACAGAGGGTATACTTAAAGAAAACAAGAGAGGTGCTATGACAGGGATCAGATGTGTCCCCACAGAGCAGAATTGTGACCTGAAAAACTTTCTGACATCCATGAAGTCCTCAGGAAGCTGAAAGATGTCAGAGCATTTGTCAAAAACAATTTTTCACAGAATGGGTTGGAAGGGACCACAGTGAGTCATCTGGTCCAAGCTCCTTGCACAGGCAGGGTCATCCCAGAGCACATGGCACAGGATCATGTCCAGATAGTTCTTGGATTTCTCCAGTGAGGGAGACTCCACACTCTCCCTGAGCAATCTGTTCCAGTGCTTGGTCACTGCACAGTAAAGAAATTCTTCATGTTTGGGTGGAACTTCCTGTGCATCAGTTTCTGCCCATTGCCTCTTGTCCTGTTGCTGGGCACCACTGAGCAGAGCCTGGTCCCTCCTCTGACACCTCCCTGCAGATTCTGACAGACATTGATGAGGTCTCCTCTCTGTCACCTCTTTCCGAGGCTGAACAGGCCCAGCTCCCTCAGCCTTTCCTCATAAGAGAGATGCTCCAGTCCCTTAATCATCTTTGTTTTCCTCCACTGGACCTTCTCCAAGAGCTCCACATCTGCCTTGTCCTGAGGAGCCCAGAACTGAACACATCACTCCAGATGAGGCCTCACCAGGGCTGAGCAGAGGGGCAGGATCACCTCCCTGACCAGCTGGCAACTCTCCTCCTAATGCACCCCTGGATACCACGGGCCTTCTGCTGAGTCTGAGAAGTGTTTTGTCTAAGTATATTGAGGAAATCTATTTTAATCAGTCATGTCCAGTGAATTTTTATTTTGTTGTGGTAAGAGAAAGATCTCCCAGCTGCTAGGAATTTTGGTTCAGGGATAAGTGACTGAAATGCTTTGGGGGAAGGACAATCTTGTTGTAACGTATTTGTAATAAGCTTAAATGGTCAAAAACACTCACAGTGAGATTGTTTCTCAAATTTAAAAACACTTCCTTCCATTTGCATAGATAGGTAACTATAACTTACACAACTATATAAATATGCAGTAGACATATAAAGATATATAAATATAACAGCCCTTAGATAAATAAAATTAAATTTTATTAAAAAATATTTGATTTTGATAAATCAAATATTAACTTTGGATCAAAAATTTGATGTGCTTAATTTTCCTATATGCATTTTTTTAAAATAACATGCTCACATCAGTCATTTAGGCTTACCAGAAATATAAATTTTCTCATGTTAATCAACTGTTTTTCTTTTCCTGGTTAGAGAGTGTGTAACCCAGGTAACTAATTGCCATTTGTTTTTTGTAAGTCTTCTATAGAACTCATAAGTTTTAGTTATTTCAGTAAGTAAAATTCTGTATTACTCCAGCTGAGATAACATTCTTTGACTCCAGTGCTGATGCAACATCTGGAAAATTAATTCATTCTACATTAATAGTTCCTTATAGTTTAGCTCTTCAAGTCCTAAGCATATTGCTTATGGAGAAGAAATTCTCACTACTTATGCTTTTTTCAGATGATTCCATCTTAAAACAATCAATGACATCATCTTCCTCTTTTTCAGGCAATTAAATCCCCATATCCTCTGTAACTGATTAATTGAATAATCCAGAGATAGTATGAGAATACAGTGCTAAGGACAAGAATGTAGGAATGGCCAGGCTGGGTCAGATGTCTTGGTGTCCTGCCTCTAATGGCAAACACCAGCAGGGCAGAAGAAGCCATATGAAGATGAACTTCTAGTGGAAAAGAAATTGTCTTACAGAGACTGACCAGTAGTCATTCTCTAGAGTGTTTGAACTTGCAGTTTTTTCGAGAAAGTGTATCAGATCTGAAACATGCTCTGTGGAAATACAGGGGTTAATGATAAATAGATGTATTTGTGTAGGAAGGGGAATAAGGGGAATTTTAGGCATACTAATAGCAGTTAATTGCCTTTGAGTAAACTACCTTTAACATCTGAAAATCCTTCCCCAGCCCATATGCCATAAGTCACTAAACAAGTCTTGATTTTCAACAGTGATGAAATTTCGGTTGTGATTACCAGCACCTCTGGAAACCAGGGCAGCTTTTTCTGTCAAAGACACATGACATTTATCTCCACCAAACAATTTAATATATCTTAAATTTAATATATATTAAAGAATGCTTACCAACATACCTAAAAGTGCGAACTAAACGGAAGGCCTACATGCTGCGTATGGAACATTAGCACAAGTTGAGTAAAACTGAGTCTAAAACTCAGAGCCTGGAAAGCCCTGTTTATCTGATGAGTCTGATGTCTGAGGGCTGCTCCTGTTCAGCTGTACATATTTACAGGTAGCTGGTGTCCTGCAGCTGCATGTACCCAGCAGAATGTTGTTGTAGAGAAAGATGAGTTTAAGCCAACTACTTTGTGGCCCGTCAAATGCCTTGATGGTAATGCTATGTCCTATTTGGATTTCAGCTGTGCTTAAGTAGTAGGAAGGTACCTGGGCTGTTTCCGTGCACATGCTGATGACTAAATTATTGTAACTTAGGAAACAATGAGTTAAAGAAGAAAGTGCCCAATTTCCTAAGCTATTGGTTACTGAAATTATATATAAAGCACAAGGGAGTCTGGATGTCAACACAGGATATGGATAATAGAAAGACTCCTTCCTGAGAACTTTTATTACGTCTAATTTCTTAAATGAAAAATAGAAATAGTGAGTCATTTGCAGTATTTTTTTCAGATAAGCATGAAATGCATCCAACAAATAGTAGCATAGCCAGGTGCTACATCCTGTGTTATGTCCGTCAAGTCTGCAGCCAGCTATATGTGGGTGGGGGAATGTGTCCAAAAACTCCATGTGAAAGGCTGGAGAGATACATAAAATCTTGAGATACACTACTTCTCTATATTAAAAATAAGTCTGTGATGCAGCATGATTCACCTCTTAGGTATATGGCCAGGTCGGTTCCACTAGTTCAGCATCATTATCACAGCCAGCACCTGCCATGCTCATTTCCGTCTGATCTGAAATCCAAATGTATAAGTTGCTGTAAATTCAGTCAAAAGAAAGCTTCTCTTCTTTTTTTTGTTGTTATACAAGACTCCAAGGTATAAATTTGCATTTGGCTTCCAGAAATATCCTGCTTCCTAGAAAAGTGGATAAGCATGCTTAATCCATGAGGTGTCTCTCCATAGCATTCCCGTGGTTTTGTCTAATAGCTGTGAGGAGCAGCAGAGGGATTCCTGACAGGATTTCAGATATGTTAGCAAAAGTAAGGCTGGAACAACCCAGCTCTGCTGCAAAAAAACCCCTTTTCTAGGCTTGCAGCTCTCCTATTTGAACTTTATGATCTGCAGATAGCCCAGCTGATTCCTTCAAATGCCAAGTGTAGTTGTCATTGTTCAAGTCTATTTCAAGAGGACACCACACGAGGCATTAAAGCACAGAAAGCATATTTATCGTGTTACACACTGTTGGACAAAAGCCCACATCTGTTTCTTGAGCTGACTAGACAAAAATGGGTCAGAGTAAAGGGAATAAAATCTATAATAATCACTAATACAGACCTTTCATATCTAAAACAAAAATCCAGAAAACTTCTGACCTTTAAGTAGAGCATTTCTGGTTCCTCCCACCTATGCCTGCATCAGAACACAAGTGCCTAAGCAACCCCACTGAACACTGGCTGTTTCTAAGAACTGAGAAAGTTCTTCTCAGAAAAGGTTGATGCAATTTGAAGGCCACAGATCAAAATACATTTTCAGGGAAAGTGTTTTGTAATCATCACAGCTCCCTGTGCTTAGCTCAAATTCTACTGCACACAGAGAAAACTGAGAGGATGAGCATTTCTCAGCCAGATCGTTTGCCTGGGAGAACACCTTTGTCTGCTGATGACAACAGATGGGAGCTCTGGCAGGGATCCTCATCTCTTTTTCCTGACAATAGGAGGCTGTTAAGGCCTCATTTACATCCATCTCAAAATGTTTCAGCAAGGGAAAAATAATGTATCATTTCCCACCTGCAGTGGGGGAAACCGAAGCATGTGAGGTTATGTGCTTTTTCATCATGACAAAAGTCCAGCTTCAGATCTGCTGTTGCAAACCCGTTTGCTTGTTCTGAGGTGATACAGCTGCTTTTAGTCTGACCAGAGCTTTGTGCTCTCTTGTTCTCATAGAATACTTGGGGGAGGTTCTTCACACAGACTTCACTCTATTCTTGATTTGTGATCTTTTTTTGAACATCGCTGATTCTTTTTTGCTTTGCTTTTTAAGACTGTTGGGTGTTTGAAAAGATGATCAGTCTTCCTCGGTGCTGGCTACTACACAGGTAATTGTTTGAAATCATAGCTGAATACCTGGATATATCAGAAGTCAGGCTGCTGATAAGCTTGCCTGCGTGTGTACACAAGACCATTTGGGATTGCATTTTATGAGTAATATTGAAGATAATAGCAGGAAAAAAAACCAAGCCAATAGGTCAAGTAAATATTAAAACATAATTTTTATATCCAAAACAGTGTTGTTTGCCTGAAAACAACGTTTTTTCTCCACAAAAGCCCATCACTGAAAATTTTAGTGAGAAGTTAATTTTAAAAGCAATAAAGGTCACTGAAAGCTGTAAATATAGTCTTTTAAATTACAAGAAAAAAAAAGAAAAGAAAAGTAAAATACCACAATTTAAACCTTCTGTTTGACAAAATCAGGTAAGATTCATTAAAAATAAATTAACTGCTTCTTGGAATAATATTTACTTTTATGTTGAAAACACAAAGATTTAGAAGAGCAAGCAAAAATACCATCTCCAGAAGATTACAAGGTAATCTCATAATTGAAATACATAAAAGAAACAACTCAGTGGAAAATACCTTCATGGTGCTGTCACTGGACCCCTGCATAAGTTTTAGTGTCTCAGTTTCCCCATGCAACCCTCACATTTTCCAAGACCATAATTCACTCACCTTCACAGGACACTGAAAAACTCCTCTCTGTAAGTGAAGATTGGAGATCTGGTCATCCTGGACATGTGCCATGAAAATGGATAGTGCTTCAACTGCTGGATGATCACAGAATAATGGAATTTTTCTGATAGTTTAAGATGATCCTTAATATTTGGATTTTTCTAAGAAGTAGTGAGGAAAAATTACATTAATTTTCTATGCAGGAAAACCAAGGCAAAGTTGTTTAGTGCTTAGTTTCCCCTTCTTTCTGTGGGAGATAGAAAATTAGATATCACAGAGGACTAGGCCTAAGAATTTTGTGCAAAATCTCACAGGAAACCTGTGATAAACCATCCCTGAACTGAGGGGTTGCAAGTCCCTATTGTAATTTGGACTCAGGGTTGTCAAGGATCTCTGCATGTGGATGCCGAGATGGTAACCTCTCATTATGAGTTCTAGGACAGTTGTAGCTCACACATTCCTTTGGTTTAGGTTCATGAGAGACACCATATGCATTCAGTCTGCCCTTCACAGATGAACAAGAAAAAAGTGAGAACAATGCCGACATTTAAAATTATAATTATACATATGACATATTAAGACTTGTTAAAACACAATACTAATTCAAAGAATAATGTAGAAGTGAAAAGCATGGAGCAATCTTTGTGAACCATGTTACTGAAAGACAATCAATATTCATTACAATTTAAAAAAAAAAAGAGATATAGTGGATTAATGATGTTTAGTTTTCCAAAGGTAGCTCTGAGATCGGCGCATATTTGTATGGATCTCTTTGTGCTAGGGACCACCCTTGTGTTAGGACTGAGGCCAGCCCAAGTCTGGAGCCAGAGCTGTCACAGCAGAACCCTAGAAAACAGCAAAGTCTCTGGGTGAGCAGAGGGAGTGAGTATGGGCAGAGATAGCATGTCATGAGTTGCTTGCATTTGCATTTTGGTGTAACAAAAGGGGATTACCCAGCTGAGTGTAAAAGCTGCTGATTTAGTAGAACAAGGAGACACCTTTGCTTGTGATTTACTCTGCTCATTATGAAGAACAGCTTTATGAAAGGGGCCCCCAAAAGCCATTGAATGCAACAGAGAGGATCCAGTTGATTTCAGTGGTCATGGATAAGCAATAAAACTGAATTTGTGTAAAACTCACACTTTCCAGGGCTACGTATCAGGGACCCTCAGCAGAAAGCAAAAGGGAAAACACCTGTCGCAGCCACAACACTGCTGACTAGAGATGGTGAGAAAATGAATCATCAGTATAATCCGTGTGCTATCACTGTCTGGAAATTTTCAGCAAAAATGAAAACAATGAAAACAATAACTGCATAGAGAAATCTAGAGAACAGCCAGTCTCCCACACTCAGAAGGGGAGGACGTAGTGGCAGGACCATGCAAGACAGTTTCAAAGATAATAAAATATACTAGTATTTTCTCAGGAGAGATCATATTTTTAGCAAAGAAGTCAAAACTGAAGTGTTCTGACTGTGAGTGCCATAGATCCTGGAATACTTTCCCTACTAAGTTAACTCTCCTGGTCAATGGCCTGTGCTCTAAATGGTCTTTTTGTTAATAAGTGGGAAGGATGCAATGGAGACAGCCTTTGTGGTGAAGTGTTCAAGTCATGGGACACATAATATGTCTAAGGAGAGTGTATAAAAGCACAAGGAGGTGAAGAAATGTGTAGAACATCAGCCAGGTAACTCAAAAGAATTTTTTAAGTCTCTTATCTGGCTGAAATATTTTGGTGTCTGTGGTCTCATTGTGTTTATAATTAAGGAAGTCCAGCATATCTAACAAAAATATACTGTAAGAGGAAAAATCCTTTCTTGTTAAAAAGAAAAAAAGAAATTTCTTAATTTGAAAGCTGTTTCGATACTTTCTTAGTCTGAGAAAGTCAAGATAGCCTACTGTTGACTTACTTTTTCTCTACATTCGGCAGGATAAGACCAGAACACTTTTCTCCTCCAAAGTGAGGGATTCCAGTTGTTAACTTTGAGCTTAAGGTGGTGTAAGGTGCCAGTTGGATTTTGAGGCTCTGTAATTTTTCTCAAAGTGTCAATACGCAGCATTAAATGTTCCTTGTCTCAGACGAATATGGGGCAGTGATATACACACTCCATTCCTGAGAAGGGTTAAGAAACCTGATAGCAAGTATAGAGAAGGAGGGGCGCTATCAGTGGCTTGGATCTAGTTATATGTATTTCTGAAAGGAGATTAAAATCAGTGGACGGATAATATCTCTGTGTTTGTATCTTGCTGAAAAAGCAGCCTTTTCCTCTCCCTTTACGTCACTGGCAGTGTCACAACTGCGAATGTAACCACATGAAGGGAATGACAACTTCCAGCTTTGATGGTCTGCACTCCGCTTTCCACAGCATCACATAGGAAAGTACGTGGGACGCTTGGCCAAGCCAGCAGGCACACAAGCAGCACTCTGCCCTGAAGTGTCACTGGTGCAGGAGACACTGGTATTGTGCTGCTTCTTCATCATGGCAGAGTGAGAGCCACAGTGAAAGAGCTGCACGGTCCCACCTTTCTCTCTCACACATCCTAAGACACTGTTTCTGAGGCAACTATTAAAGAATGCTGGTATTAGTAACCCATCATCTCTACTGGTGAATTATCAGCAAAAATAATTAATAATCAGCAAAAATATAGTCTGGTTGTTTCCTTTAAGATATGCAAAATGACCTTGAAGATAATTTTATGTTAGCATTCAAAGCCTTTCATGTATCCAGCTTAGAGGGATATGGTTAGCACATACTTTCAATTAGCTCTCAGAACTGGTGACCTAAAGGAAGAGTGATGGGGGACAGACAATACTGGGAATGGCTCTTGCAGAGTTCGGAGAAGTGCAAATGCTGAAGCAGTGACACACCAGTCCCTCATTAAGTGCAGCAATGTACAGCATTGAGTTTCATGTCAGACGCGTGTGCTGGGAACAGAGACACCCAGCAGTTCATACAGACTGTGGGCTCCAGTGGAAGCTGAATGACTTCTTACTTCAACAAAGATTAGTAGCCTAGGTTCCTAACTAAATGTTTCATTGGTCAGGAAATAAACCAAAAGCCTCTGTGTACAGCCAGTTACAAACAACCAAGACTTCCTGTTAATCTTCTCATGGTCTTGTTATAGTTATTTATCAGCTTCTTAGATCTCAGAAAGAGCCCGACTGTGAAGTTTATAGGGGAATGATTACTTCATATATGCTAATATACCAGTAAGCATCATGGGACCATAATTCTTAACATAAGTCTAGGTGCGATATAATTCTCTGTATAGGAGGTATGTACCCTTTGCAGCTTATTTCCTTGAGCTTAATAATGGTCAAATATTCAACAACTTTTCATTTTAGACCAGACTGATCCTTCAAAATATCACACTGAAGTTTTTCCTCTCTTTTCATTTCCTATACCTACTTTTAATTTTAACTTCTAGTCCACAAGAAGTCATGACAAGAAGTCATGGAAATGTCATGAGGAAATTCAGATTCTCTGAGCATTGTTTCCAGACAGATAAAGACATGCATGTTCAGTTCTATTGGATTTTTACCAATGGCTTCCACGAATCTTAAATTCAAATGAACTTTCAAGACACATCTAAATTGCTAGATGCTTATCTGACCTGTATCTCACCTCCCAACCTTTTGTGGCTGACACCATCACTTAATATCATCTGTGCATGTGTATGCACACCAGACATAGATGCATACACTGCTAGGACATAGTTCACTTTTGCTTTTTTTCCCCTTGAGCTCCATTTACTCTTCATGGAGAAGTTTATTCCTCTGCGTCATCAGTTTCTGGGGCTGCCTGCCCTGCAAGGATGACAGGTTGAGGAGTATAATCTGTTTGGTTATATGCCAGGAAGAAAAAAAATCTAATTTTAGCAAACAAGTGTTGATACAAAAGGTCACCAAAGTCTGTCATCCCTTACGTGGGATTTGGGAATGAAGCATTGTAAATTGGGGTTGTTGCCAAGAACATGACTCTAATGGCTTTCCATACTGTCAGTGACGTGTGGGAGGGGCAAAGGCAAGAGGATGGAATCCTTGAAGGACAGGGGATATCTTGCTCTTGCTGATCCGGAGGAAAAGATAATACATATGTACAATATATAGTGATCTTTACAAGAGAAGTAATAAAAGCAAAAGTAAAAGATCTGTTCCAGTGATCTGAAGTAATAAATACTGTTGGCCAGACGGTAATTAAAAAGTTTTTACTTTCAAAAAAGTCTCTTTTTTTCTTTCAAAGGTGAAATTTCTCATGAAGATACAGTTTTCTGAAAAAGTTCTCTATCCTAAAAGTTTTCTGCATTTTTTCATTTGTCGTATCCCCATATGCCTGGGCCAGCATGGCTGGCAGGTAGAGAACTCTTTCAACATCTACAGTGAGAACTGCTCTGTTTGTTTAAGAGATTGGCTAAGCGAATGAGGAATGGAACCATTTCAAATCCTGCGGAATGAAATCAACATCAAACTTCTTCATTTTTTAAATTCTCCTTAAAAAAAA
Source organism: Rhagologus leucostigma (assembly GCA_013397725.1). NCBI lineage: Eukaryota > Metazoa > Chordata > Aves > Passeriformes > Rhagologus > Rhagologus leucostigma. Next base: position 647,830 of record VZTD01004678.1, on the reverse strand, counting down.
AGAAGAAAAACCCAACACATTGCTTTCTATAGCATTTTCCTTCTCAACTACTGACTTTAATGAATTTGACCTCACCCACTCCCACTGGGAGGCAAACAAGACCAAGGTCAGTTACTATGTTCTTTCCTTCAATGGGAGATCATCCTGACTGATTCTTAAGATTGTACCTACGGAAATCAGCTATTCTGGCTAAGTCTATACAGTAAATTAATGTGTCTAGTACTGGTCTAACGATGTAAGCGCATAGACAATCATGGTCCTGTGGCCAGGAAGATTTTCTGGCACTGTTTTATTTATTGGTTCATTTAAAATGGTCCTGGGCCCCGCCTTGAATGAAAGCACTTAGTCACTGCCCAGCCAACAGACCCTCATAGTCTCCAAGTGAGGTACATTCCTCAGTATTTCAGATGTACATCTGCTGATAACAAGCTTGACTGCTTTTAGTTACTTCTGGGGGACCCCTTAGAAAAGACTCAGGGACTGCTGTTTGAAAAGCATCGTGTGACCCACCTTAGTCTGCAACCCTGCACTCAGTGTGCCCCAATTATTTCTTTCCCAAATTCCCACAAAGATCCAGTTTTTGTCATCCTCTGAGCTGCTAAGAATGAAATACAGTTTGTGTGTAGTCTATCCTGAGACTTAGACCATGGGAGATTTATTAAGCAGTTAAGCAAAATGCTTTGAATTTGTCCAAAACAGTGAGTAAGAAAACTCAAAGTAAGCAAGGATAAAAGAACAAGCAGGGAGAGGGGAGAATCCTAAACACACTTCTGATAAGAAATATCAGGTGAAATTTATGCTAAATGATAGACCTGACAGCAACCAGGATCTATTGCCCTATGTCCACTGAAGTCAGAGATACCATTTGAGATTTTAGTGTTAGACATAATTTGTTTCCTGATTCCTTTCCCTATCACAATCTTTAAATTGCTTTCCAGATTCTAGGAGAAGCCAGTACAAGCACTGCTTTAATAGAAATCTCTTTGGTGACTTCCCCTCTTCTCTCCTTTTGTGCACACGCACACATTTGCTATATATAAAACCAGCTTGGTTAAACTGATAGAGCCAAGGTCATAATTTCTCAGGGAAATGGCAGACTAATGGAAAAAAGGTTATAAATATAATAAAACATGAGTCCTGTGACATTTACCAAGGACAATAGTTTCATAATAAACTATCGTGCACTTTGAAGCCTTCAATTAGACCCCCAAAAGACATCCTGAATCATCAGTGAGGAGGGGTGTGGGAGCAGGAGATGGAAGGAAAACCAAGAAAACTTTGAAACAGCCAGGGGAAAATATGCCTGTGGTTTTCAAAGTGGCCTGAGCTACTAATGCTCTCTGACGAGTTGAAGGATTAAAAGTTCAAAAGGGCAGGTCACGTCAGGGCACCAAGGTCATGCAGTGCTGTGACCTAGGAAATACTGACTGGTCAGAGAGTGAACCCTTCCACAGCATGTTACCAATTAGTGTTTAATGACCAAATGTGGAATGCATTAGTGCTTCTGAGAACTGAATATGTTTTCAAAGGGTCCAAGATGTTCTTTACAAACATTCCTGTGTGGTTTGATTCACACTGTGTTTGGGGAAATCTTCAAGCTTTGTCCAGACTACAAAGCAGATTATGTTGAGAATTCCAGTGGATGTAAGAATGGAACAAACATGGTTTAAATTTCTAAAGAGACAAAAAGTTTCAGCTCAAGGACCCAGGAAGGGCCTCTAGGAGTTAAAAAGGAGATTCTCCTGTCATTATTCAGTTGCTAACATGTTTGGTACTTAATTCAAGACTAAAGAGTATGCAAATTCAATGGAGCTCTCTCAGTTTATACCAGCTGACAAAGTAGTTTGTGCTGTAAGACACTGCTATTATAGAGGCCTGATGTTGCAAACTCTTCCTACCATACACATTGTTTTTACATCACATCACAGTTGCAAATTGCACACATGAATGGATTTTAGGAAGCATATAGGGGAAGAAAGGAAGGCAAATTCACTAGAATCCAAAGCCCTGGTTGTACCTTCCTAAAGTCTAAAGAAAAGGGCAAAGAATTGGGCCAGAATCAGCATGCTTCACTGATCCTTAATCTTCCACTTCCCCCATTCCAACCTGACCCTCAGTTGCTTTTCTCCTTTAACCCTTTTCAATTCCATACCATTTTCTACTAACAACATTTTTTTCCAGGCCTTTCTTTTTCAGACTTCTACCTCATTTTCAAAATTTTATCTTGCTTGCCTCTTCAACTCCTATCTTCTGAGAAATCTTTGTTCCTACTTGCTTCCCAGATTACCATACATAAGACTGACACACCTCCAGGTCATATATCAGCCTAAATTTTGTACCCACTGCATTTTAAATGCGTTTTTTTCAACAGGCACTCTGTCTGGATGGGTATTTCTTGTGAGCTATACTACAGAGAGAGATTAGGAAGTCCAGTCCTAACTAGTGAAGGGCAAAAGGCAAAGGATGAGGCTTCTTGCTTCTTGGTTCGTTCTGTTCCATTTTCTTTATGTTATCTGAAAGTGGTATAAAGTATTTCCCAATATCTCTATCTCCTAGAGGGATGATTCTTTCAGTGTGTATGCTACAGAAAATAAGTATAAGACTGCTTTCATTAGGACATCTTTGGAAATCTCGGTAAGGGTCAAGATGGGGGAGTGATGGACTCATTTTTGCAGTGGATGGTAACGATGCTTGGCTGGACTGGCCTTGGAAAGGCCAGCTAATTTGGAACTGCCTCTGGGAGGTCCCTGGAAGAAGAGGCAACAACCTCTTAATGTCACAATGGCATCTCTCTGTCAGTTCAGAAAAAATACACTGAAGTGTTTCACGTTTGTGGAAACAGACCAACAGTGATGCTGTGCTCGATCCTCCTCTATTTAAACAAAAGGTGCAAGAGTTTAGTTTAAACTGCATGACTTCCAGTTGCCAGAAGAAACGGAGAGAAAAGTTTGGAAGGTCAAAACTTGGGTGAGAAGATGATGACGTTCATAGAATCGTGGAATTTGATAATGATGTTATAGTAGAAGGTGTAGGAAGGTACAGCTCTGTGTTTATATAGGAGAGTGCAAACAATCCACGGACTAGGATTTGCATACCTAGTCTAAGCCTTTCTGCCACAGGTCTGTCACAGAATACATGCATTAATGATGTTTAAATAGTCGTCATGTAGTGTTGCATAAAGCTCATTCCAACAGGGACTATAAGATTTTGTACGTCTCTGTGTTAGGATGCTTGAAAAAAATTATTTCATGGTTTGTTATTTAAGGAGCCTTGGGAAACAAAACCCATCCTTTGGATTTACTTGAGGTCTTAGCTGATAGAGCATAGTCAGACACACAGATCGGGGATTTTTCTGGCTGTAGAGGAAAAAAGAATTAATTCTTAAGAGTTTTTAGCCCGTTTTTCTAACTATGTAATAGGTGTTAGCAGTAGAACGGGTACTAGAACAATTTGAAAGTTAGTCAGCCTGAACAAAAACTGCTTTTCTTCTAATTTTATCACTCTCTTCATACATAAATATAAATCATTCATAGTTTCTCCACTCATTTACAGATTCTTCCAACCTCCACCCCTTTCCAGCTGTTCACATGTTCACAACTACATGGGTACTTCCCAGAAGCAACTCTGAGGCACAGTGACAGGGTGCTAATATTTGGGATGAGAAGTTTAAAAAGCACACCTTTAAATGTCTACCTTTATTCATTTTTTGAAGGTTGAGTTCTGCTAAGACAATTGTTTGTAAATGAACAGAGAGTGGCAAACAGATCAAAAGCTTGGCCTATATGAATATTCTCTATTAATAAGTCTGATTTATTTCCTTTGTTAGAAAAAGGCATCCTGTTAGCAGTCATATGAACTATTATGCTTTCATGTGGTAGGAATAGCGAGCTACGTGTGTCTCGTAACACATCCAGTACCTCTAGAGCCAGAAGGTAGGCTCAGCTCACTTTCAGAGATGCACATTACAGACTGCTGAGGATATAAAATAGGCTTTAGAGAAAATACTGCCTATGGGTGACAGCACACTCTGTTCCTCCACGGCCATCTTCAGCTCTCAGTCCTTGTTTCATTGGAAAGGATGAAATGCTAAGTCTGGCTATTGAAAGATGGACCAGAACTCAGCCTCCCAGAATGTGTTTTGAAAAGTTGCTTTTCCATATTCTTTTCTAATTGCATTGGGATATTTCTAGTCTCCAGAGCACTGACATATGTTGGATACACAAGCACACCTCCAGTCCAGTCCGTATATTCTAACACATTTCAAGTATCTGGATTCACAGGCACATCTCTGTGCTTGTTCCAAAAGGAGTTTATGTGGCTGAACCACCCAGCACCTGTTCAGTGTGGACTCTCCACTCAGTCGGAGGATGTGCATCAGAGCTACATTTCAGTGTGAGGGTAGAAGAAGGATCACTGACTCAGCTGACTCGACCATGTGCAGCTGACCCTTTCATTCAGGGGCTGTTCAAAGTAGCAGCTGGTGAATGCCAGAGTGATGTTAATGGCTGTGCACTCAGGCAGCAGCTCGTTAGGAAATGCACAAAATGTCTGCTCAGACTTACTGCACTGTTCCCTGAGCTGCTGGAGATCAGAGTTTGTGAGACACTGCTGTCAATTTTCACTGGTTGTGGGGACTTCAAAGTAGAGCATCAGGCATTTCAAGCATCGTAGCATGGCACTGAAGGATCAAGCAAAGTTAGTGATAGCAGTAACTCCAGAGACAGTTTAATGGAACAATGAGATGGCATGGACCAAAAGCTCAGGAATTACTGTGGAATTTAGGAAGCAGTGATCTGATTCTTTGTTACATCGCATTTTCTGTGAGACCCTGAGCAAACCTCATGAAGTTGATCTAAGAGAATGGTAAGGGTGGATCTCAAGAGACATCCTTACTCAGCTTGGCTCTGTCCGCTGCTGCAATGACTGCTGTGAACGGCAAGCTACCTTGATGCAAGTCTTCTTGTCTATTAACAGGAGTAAAAAATGTAGGAATCTACTCGATCTTCCCCAAGATAATATACATTTATGGGCAACATGATTGGCAATGAGAGACCTAAAAGGGAGGCCAAGAACAGTATGTTGATTTTAAGCATTAATTCATGTAGCATGAAAGCAAAATCTTCACAACTGCAGAAACGGTAGAATAGGCCATCATGACCATGTACTCTTACTTTCACCAGGCTAGGTTATAGCCTGGGCCCTCTCCAGTTCACTGGTAAATGCTGAGAAGTGTTGCAGTGGACGGTAGTGTTACACTAGTACAGTACCTGGTGATTTCAAGACACCAAGTGGCAGTGACTGCATAGAGTTCCCCATCACATACGTGAGACTGTAGTTGGCAGACCATCACTTGATAAGAGAGGGCTGCTTTCTCATTCAATCTGGTCCTCTCCAGCCTGTGGCAAATCTGCTCTTTTTACAGGAATAAAATGCTGGTTGTAAAGGTGTCTCTGATCTACTAGAGAAAGATGTAAAAAGTTTGTGGATGAAAATCAAAGACAGGACACTTAGAAAGGAAACAAAATGGATGAATAACCATCGGGCAAGGATCCCAAGGGAAAAACTCCTCATGTCTTGAAATCAAGAGAAAGGTCCAAGATGACTTTGTCTTTTTGTAGTGATTATCTGAGAAGGCCAAATTTGGAGTGTGTAATGCTGGGTCTCTGCTGAGAGTAATTCAGATTTCTCCTTTGGGACGTCACCCTATGGAGGGAGTTCAGTCTTTTCCATTGAATGTGGAAGAAACCTACAGGGACTGTGCTACTAACTTAGACACCAGTCAGAACTGGATTTGGTTATTTCCCTGGGTGAGTGCTGCCACTTATGAATTGCTGGGATAATTACAAGAATAAATGGATGAAAAATAAGAGGCTGTGACTGAAAGGAGGGCAGTCTGGATGCTCCAATGATTTTTTTTCAACTTTAAATCTTTTACTGTATTAATACAGCTCTATGGAGGTCAGGTTTTCTGTATCGGGAAGTACTACAGGCAGCTCCCTCATCACCCTTCCTCTCTATTTTACTGGTGTGACAGACAAACTCAATAGCTGCTGTGACAGACACATGGCTGTAGATGCCTCTTCTTCATCTTCCTCCATTCAGACTAGGGCTGCTTCCAACCCTGACACTGCAAGTGGAAGTCCTGATGTGGTGATTGCAGGGGAAAGTTCATGTCAGCCCAGGCAGGCAGCCAAACACTGAGCTCATGTTAACACTTCCACCCAGGCATAAGAAGAGCTACACTACAAACACACAGATTGATTTCACCATTTGGTGGGAACAGGTCCAAGAGCTGGATGTGGATTTTGTGATGGAAAAGAAAAAATAAGATATTAAGAAAAAAAAATTAAAAGAGAAAATCATGCAATCATACAGAGTGTTCTGGCTCCAGGTTGCTAAACTGGAGAGGGTTCAGAGAAGAACCACTGAAGTGATTAAGGGATTACAAACATACTTTGCAGAAATACTCAACAACTCAATTTGTTTAGTTTTTTCACAGAAAACGTTGAGGGATGACTTGATTACAGGCCGTTAGTACCTACTTAAGGAATGAAACTTCAATAATTACATCTTTTGTCCAGCACAAAAAGATTTAACAAGATCTGATGGCTGAAAACAAGGCCAAGAACCTCACCCCACTCAAAAATGCCAAGTATTGTAAACAGTTCCCATAACAACTAAATTGTAAACCAAGGTTAGATTATTTTTTTCTCCATAAAATATTATATGATAAAATACTATCTGTGTTGATATGGCCTATCTGTTTCTCCACTCCCCTCAAAGTGCCCTAATTTGACTAAAGATATTAATTTTACCCAATATAGATATCTACAATGGAGACATCTAATCTAATCTAATTGTTTTGCTTCTATTTATACGATCAGAAGAGAGAAGTAGGCAGTTTTAAGTGTATCATTTGCCTTACACTCAAGCTAATTTTCAACTAACCTCAATAATAAAGCACATGAGGTGAAGGCAAATTTAGAGGGCTTAGGTAAAGGTGGAAGAATTTGAGACTCACATGTAGAGTTACAGAGACAGATGCTTTAACTCAGAAAGGCATTAGCTCAATACTTGCAATAACTTGCAATATGTATTAGCAAGAAGATTCAACCAGCTAGAGTATTGCAAAGTTTTCTTCATCTTTCTAGATTTTCTTCATAGGCCAAGATACTGAAACCCTACAGATGTATTCCACAATTCTTTAGGGAAAGATTTTTTAGGGAGTGCAAGGAGAAGTTAGACACAGCATTTCTTAACCTTTTCCATGGGGGCCAATCTCACCTCACATACTCCTCCTGTTTAGCAGTGTGATTCTGACAGTACAGCCTTGTCGTTCAAGAAATCAACTACTGAAAATTATTTCTTTGAGGCCCTAACTGAGAATTTGACACTGCACTACCAGAAATAGTTCAAGCAAACACTGAGAAGCACATTCTTCTCTGTTTATATACAGTGTTATAAATATGTTTTGTTACGTATGGTCAAAACAAGACAACTAATGGGAGAGGAAATATGCATTTAGAGGCTCATAGATTACATGCATCCAGAATGGAGCTCATAAGGTCTGTAGCTCACCATTCTGCTCTAGACAGGGTAAGTTATGATGTATGAACAGATTACTCAGGGTACCCAGAGTTTTGTTCAGTTTGATCTGCAAAACCTTTGAGAATGCAGAACGTGAATACTGGTTGAATCTCATGAGGTCCACACGATCCCACTTCTCAAACTTGTCCATGCCCTTATGGATGACATTCTGTCCCTCAGGTGTGTCAACTGCACCACTCAGCCTGGTGTCATCTGCAAACTTACTGAAGTTGCACTTAGTCCCATTGTCTGTGTCATTGATGAAGGTATTAAACAGTACTGGTCTCTAAACAGACCCCTGAGGGGCACTTGTCAGTGATTCTCGTTTGGCCATGGAGCTGTTGACTGCTACCCTCATACGATAGCTGGGTGGCTGTCCCTGGTCAGCTTCTTTATGTTGCTCAGCCAACACCGACTCTCCTGGAAGAGAGACTGAGTTAATAATCTATCATTCCCATTCTCAAACAACCTCATCAGGACTACACCAGAATAATTTTGCTAGATAAAGCATCATAGTGGAGGCCTTCTGTTATGGGTTGAATCCTCTCTGGTGCTGAACTGAGAAAATAAATTCAGTGATTGCCTCACTGGCCACATTTATGATATGCCAGTGAAGTATGATATGTGCTCATGTCTGCTAACTCTCTAAAGCAACCAGAAGTTGCATAATTCTGTTGGCACAGTAATGATTCCATGGTAATAAGCCATGCTGAATGGCAGGCTATGTTTTCTTCAACATAGCATTCAGATAGCAGGATCACACATCTTTTGGATTAGGGCTGACTGATATCCTGACATTTTGGAAAGAACTCACGTCTGTGCATATTTACCTGTCCACTTCCCAGTAAGGACAAGGCTCTCCTGTCCCCCAGGGTTATCTGGCATAGCTACAAGCTGCAAACATGATTTTTCCTGAAAAAGGGTGTTCTATTTTCCTTTTTTCAACTTGATGGGTTAGAAACTGGAATGAAACAGCAAAATAACACCAGTCTTTCCATACTCTCCTACCACAGTCTCTATGTCAAGCACTTTTCTGGACACTGCACGTATAGGAGACATCAGACCATATGGAGGAGGTAAAGGGAGAGATTTTCAGATTCAGCATGTCTGATTCAATATCCTGCCTCGATTCCTCCACAGAAGCAAGGAAATACCATGCATTCCAGTTCATCATTGTTATTGTATACAGAGATGTGATAGTGTGCTTCTGAACTGTCAAAAATCCCCACAGGGCAGGAGTTTTTTGAAGACAGAATTCCTACGTACTGTGTGAGAAAAAGAAATAGGGAAAGGGGATATAACATATTCTATCTCCACCTTTAAAGCTGTGTACTCAGAGGTTTCATATTGGTATGTATAATGTACAAGAGGAGACAAATACAGTTGGCTTCATTTATTTCTGTTGAAGAAGCTCAGAATCTTTCAGGATTGGACAGAAGCCTCTTAGATTTTCAAAGTAATCAAAAGATTTTAGTTGGTTTATCTATGTTGTTTTAATGTTCGCTATTTGATACCTGAAGGAAGAGTTTATCTTTGGCTAACTCCCCTAATGCACATTATTTTATTTAAGTAAAGGACAGAAGGTGTTGTAAAAGCCATCTGTACCTTCTTCCCCTTTTCTTGATCCACCCATATGAAAGAATGAGGAAAATAAGAATGAATTACCCACTCACTTCTTGACCCCTAAGGAGACTTAACTGAGACTAAACGGGCAGCTTTCTTCAGACATAAACCAGCAACAATAATATGATGTGGCTGCAGTAAATCACTTCCAAAAAGTCCAACACTGGCTCAGAAGTGATCTTGGAATCACTTAATAGCTTTGGCAATTCTAATTTTTTTTTTTTCCCATTCAGGAAAAGGTGCTAGGTCTCAAAGACAGTTGCTTCTAGCCCAGGCAACAAATCTCAGCCATTTTGGCTGCTTGCCTAGTCAAAATTGTTGTATAAGTTTGTTCCAAAAACACATCACCTCCAGGCAGAAACCAAACATGGAGAATTGCCAGAAAGACTAATGCATGAGGAAGTTATTAACATGTGAGAACAGGAAGTTATAAAAGAAGACTATATTGCAACCTTTATTTTGGAGGGTGTTACCAGCCTCCTCTCAGCCTGGTAAATATTTTTGTAGCTATCTAGGAACCTGATCCTTCTTCCACAGGAATTAAGACGGTACTTACTATTGCTTTCACTGGTACAAGAGTCAGGTCATCAAGTATTTTAAATAAGCATTCCATTTTTTTCTTTCTCAAGTAAATGAATTTTTAAAAACAAGTATAGATGAGTTTACAGAGACCTTCTGAAGTCCTTATGGCAAGAAACTCTGTGGTTTTCTAAGGAAACAGAACTTGTTGTCATTTGGAAAGAGGTTTTGAAAAACACACATTAGAACCTGAAATGAATTGATGCTGAAATTTTTGGTTTTCTGCTTTGTATCTATCCAATTCTATCCCCACAACAAGGTTTGATGTGGGAAGATGTTTGAGTCCTACCTATTAATAGACACACAAACCCTCAGGAAGACATGTCACACAGCTTGAAATGCAATCCTCCATTCAATGTATTTTAAAATTNGGGGGGGGCGGGAAGGACAAATGGAGATAAAGTTCATTTCCCACTTATGAAGATCTCATGTGGATCTGGCCAAGGGCATCCAGCCCAGATTCCAAGAGACTTATGCTGTAAAACAAAATTGCTTTTTTTAAAACATTTACTTGAAATACCAAATCTAAATGTTCTTAAGATGAAAGAGCCTCTTTAGCTAATTTTAGACAAGGCTCTCCTATTTTGGTTGTGGACTGGAAGCAGAGAATAGTAAAATGTTTATTCTGAGAACAACAGTGCTGGGCATTGAGCCTCAATACAGCTATCTCCCATAATTCTCTCACCAAATAAGATATAGCTCCTTCTAGAAGTATTTACATCAATCTGTACTACTACAAAATGACCATGCAGCTCATTATCAAACAGCAGATCAGTACAGTCTGCTGCACTTCTGTATACTGGGGTCGTGCCACATTATTCAGCCACTGTCCAGAGAAGTCAGTGCGAGTGTACAGATGTGTAATGAAGAAAGCAAAAGGCGACTGGTCCTGAGACCTGGGTGAGTCCTTCAGCTTTCAACATTGTGAAAGGAAGGGCAGAGGCACTAAACCTGATAAACTAAACTCATGTCTCATGGGATGTATGAAATAAATGAGTGTGAACGCGTGTGAAATGAATAAGAGAGAAAGTGGTCTGGCTCCAGCAATTACACACAGATGATAACGGAAAAAGATCAGTTTTGGAATGAATGGAAAATTCACAGGTTCATATTGCAAATGAAATGCAAGTCTGTCAGAATGAGAGATGAATAAGAAATACAGGGAAGGAGACAATTCATTCTGCAGATGACCAAATTCTGCCAATAACAGGCCTTGGGTCTTTTGGCCTGTTTTCTTTTTGTGAAGCATGTAAAATAATTCTTTCTCAAAAACAGGCTTATTATAATGACTCACTAGATGCTGCTTGTAAAAGACACTGATCATGAACACCGCTGTAAAGATATAAGACATTGAAACAATGAGCTACAGGCTCATTGTGGTGGAGTGACTGTATCAGGAGACAAGGGAAAAGCTTCTACTGTCATCTACCTGGACTTCAGTTAGGCCTTTGATACAGTCCTCTACAACGACCTTGCCTCTCAGTTGGAGAATAAAGATCTGATGGATGAACTGTTTGAAGGATAAGGAGTTGGTTGCATGGTCATCTCCAAAGAGCTGGTGTTAAAGGCTTGATGTCCAAGTGGAAACCAGTAACGAGTGATGTCCCTCAGAGGTCTGTACTGGGAGAAATAGTATTTAATATCTTCATTAATTATATAGATAATGAGATCAAGGTTGTGGATTACATGAAAATAAGTGGTGGATTTGCTTGAGAGAAGGAACGCCTTCCAGAGGCACTTTGGGGGACTGGAGGAGTGGGACCACATGAACCACAATGAATTTCAACAAGGCCAAATGCAAGGTCCTGCACCTGGATCAGGGCAATCTCCAGTATCAGTACAGACTGGGGAATGAATGAGAACAACTCTGAGGAGAAAGATTTGGGAGTACTGGTGGATGAAAAATGGGATATAGACCAGCAGCGGGTGTGCTTGCCTTCCAGAAAGCCAACTGTATCCAGGTCTGTACCTGAAGAAGCATTGCCAGCAGGTCAAAAGAGGTGGTTGTCCCCTTTTACTCTGCTCTGGTGAGGCCCCATCGGGAGTAATGTGTCCAATGCTGGGGTCCCCAGTACAAGAAATACATGGACAGGCTAGAGGAGGTCCAGAAGACGGTCATGGAAATCATCAGAGAGCTGGAACATCTCACCTATGAGGAAAGGCTGAGAGAGTTGGGACTTTTTAGCCTGGAGAGAAGGCTCCAGGAGACCTTATTGCAGCCTTTCACTACTTAGAAGACGCTGATAAGAAAGATGGAGAGAGCTTTTTACTAGGACCTGTAGTGACAGGACAAGGGGGAAATGGGTTAAATCTGAGAGGATAGATTTAGATTGTACACGAAGAAGAAATTATTTCAGTGACAGTGGTGAAACACCAGCAATGTTGCCCAGAGAAGTTGTGGGCACCTGGTCATTGGCAGCATTCGAGGTTAGGTTGGATGTGGCTTTGAGCAACCTGATCTAATGAGAGATGCACCTAACCAGGGCAGCGGAACTGGACATTTAAAGTGTCTTTAAAGGTACATTCTGACGCAAACCATTCTATGATTCTATGAATCTATCAAATATCTATAGTGGCTCCTTCACAATTAAAAAAAAATCAAATATTTCAAAGAAAGAAAGCAAATTCAAAACTCTGGTCATTGTATGACAGTAGCCAAAAAATGTGTTAATTTTAAATAGCAACAGCTGGGGATGGGGAGGTGCAAATGTTTTCTTCTCTTTTTACTGTTTCTTCATTTTTATTTCACCCAAGAATGTGTTTTTTTTTCTTTTCACAACTTTTTTCTTACTTGGGCCATTCCAAAAGTAAAAATGAATAGTCAAAAAGCAATAGTAAAACACTTAACAAAACAAACTAAAATTGTAAAGGCAAAATAAAAGTCTTGATTCACACAGAAATTAATAATTTTATTTCCAAACTGCCTGAAAAAAGACTCAGCCACAAACACAATTTTTCCATGTAAACATGTCGGCTATTTTTTATTTCCATTTTGTCTTGAAGTGCCATTTCAGTTTTAGAATAGACCTGGGACTTCATAACTTTAAATATACCAAATGTGTCCATTAAAAATGAAGCACAAGTATTCAATTAAGGAAACAGCACCTGAGTCCAAGAGAGATCAATGCACTTTAATTGCCAATGCACTTTGTTGCCATTTTAAACTATATCTCTGGGATGCCCATCAGAAAAGTCTATGATCACTTATCAAAGTAAGCAAAGTTTTCTAGCAGCCAGAGATCAAAGAATAATGGGCCTTTAGTCTACAGACTGCATCAGTGCTGTTCTTCAAAGGCAGCTAAACTCCTCTGCCCATGACTGCAGAGCACTTTGAGATCCTTTGGGATTGTAGATGCTGGGTTTCAAAGCACACCAAGAAGTGTGAAAGTCACAATTACAGAACAGTGCTCTGTCATCTGGGAAGAGATTTTTAAATTAACTAGGGACAGATTCTTCATGATCTGTGTGGCCTCACAGAAAAGCTTGCTTAGATATTTCCAGAAAAGGCCACTTGTGAGCCCTGAGGAAAACAGCATCTGACCTTAGTGAGCATCTTAGTGCATCTTAGTGGAAGAACCATATCTTCCCCTGCTTCCTGGTGCAGATCACAGCATTAAGCACCCATCTCTGCCCAACACAAAGATGTCTCTTCTTAGCAGGGACTTACATCTGGTATAATAAGAGAGAGATGCTATTTTGAATGCTGCACAAATATTCTGTCCCCAGTACTGAAGCAAGACAGAGAGGTCAATTCCTAAGGCAAGAAAGATGCTTTCCTCTTCAGAATTTTAGGAGTGGGGGAAAAATACCATTAAGCTTTATCCTTGGGAGAGCAACAGAACTCCTCTAGGAGAGGAAGTGAGAGGAGGCTTTAAAGTGGACATCTAATAGAAGTTTGACTAGATGAGCAGGGGAAAGACGAAGATCACCTAACTACCTTTCTGAAACATCACACTCCCAAAGAGAGTATATTCTCACTACAGGGATACAAAATCATTCAGGATAGTGTCTTTTAACAAGATCAATTCTAAATAGCTTCCTGTGCTTTCTACAGTATTTCCCTGCCTTCTGTCCTCACTAAGATCTCAGAAAGTAAATAAGTAAACACAAAGAATTAGTAACTTTGTGTGTATGTAACTCATTCGTTTTCCCAACATTTGAAAAGGAATTAAAACATCCTTATCTTGGTCTGCAGATGAGGCACAGGAAGGGAGGGTAGCTTGCTAGTGTTAGAGTGTATCTACAGTACTGCTTGCACTTATGGACGGGGTGAAATTCCTCTGTTATCCTGACTTCCTTAAGCACCACAGACCGTGCCAAGTATGGAAGTCAGCAGGTATTTCAGCACTGGCAAGCCCTGTTCCTCTAAGCTCTGGGCCTGCACTCCATTCACTGAGCCACCGCTTGCTTTCTGCAAACTGTTCCTGATTCATTTTGTAGTGTCATTTTAGATCAAGGTCTTGTCATGAACCACTGAAGTATATGAGAAGGCTTTGTTCAAGAATACTTAAGTGTTAGACCCATCTTTTTTCCTACCTGGGTACCCATCATGAGCTGATGATGCCTTTAGGCACTTCCCTACACAGAGCTAGAGCCCTCCATTGTGGCAGTCCTTTCCAAACAACACTTCCTTGCAGATGCAACAGGTTAATAGGCTCTGCCCATGGAGGACAAACATGAAAATGGTGAGTCAAGTGATGAATGAATATGTGGAGTCTAGAGGCAGAAATCATTCCAGTAAAAAAAGCAGTAGGATTTTTTCTTTCATTTAGTTCTCAACACTTTTAGCCTGTGAAAAATTTCAGTCCCTAAACCATCCTGTCTCACAAAGTGCACAATCCCATTTCTTCTTGGCTCTTGAAAACTTGTTTGCTGTTTGGGACACATTATTCTAGTGTAGCCTGAGATCAGTTTGTCCTTCATAAAGGATTGCTGCTTCTTTAGAAACTATTTCTGGTCCAAGACTGATGCCAGGGCATTTGAGATAAAGTTTCATAAAAGTTGTGAAACAAAGAAACTGTTGTATCATCTCAACTCTCCCTTCATTTCCCCAAATGAAATCATGTATTAGTTAATCTGAAAAATGTTCTTTCTCAGTGAGAAACTGGCTGTTCTCACCTCCAGCTGATCAGATTGTGGTTGAGGGTATGTGGGCCCTCATTGCTGTTTGAAATTTCTAGCTCTTCCCAGAGGAGACTTCCTGCATTGAGAGGAGAATAAAAATTAATAATAACAGGCACTTGCAAGAAACATTATTTCCTGCTACTGTGCTGAAACATAGATGTGGAGACATCCAGCAAGGGCAGAATCATGTGGTAAAACTGCAGAAATTACCTTGCTCTTTTTTTTCTCCCTCTTGAATCTTATTTGTCAAGAATACCTAATTAATTAAGTACTGTAAATAAAAAATAGTCACAGAAAATAATCTACCATCTTTTAATTAACAGCATAGGGAAGATAGAGTCCTCATGTACTTGAACATTTTTCTGAAAGGGGAGTATAAATCTCACTCAACTGGGGTGATAATGAGGAAAAATACTTCTGAGAGCTTTTAAAAAGCTGAACATCAAAGTCCCACTTTCAGTGTTTGATAATATGTGAACTGTGTTGCTATTGGAAATTTCTACCTCTTCCCAAGGGAGACTTAGTGTGCTGTGAAAGAAGACCAGCAACCTTAAGGGAAACTTCTGTGAAGTTAGTCCAGGATTTGTTTGATGCAAGGACATGAAACAAGCCTTCAGAGAAGGAGGCACATTCAAGAGCTCCACAGCAACCTCTATTAAACACAGGCAACATTAGCCCCAGTGGTATATTCCATTCAGGAGGTTATTCGTAGCACATTTATTCCATAACAGTTGATGATATTACATGACTCATTGATCCAATAACTATTACCTGAAAAAGGCTGATATATCTCATGTAAAGAGTGGGATTTTAGTACTTATTTTCTTGTCAGATAAGGTAACAATATGTGTACAAATAAAAGTGAACATATCTGTTATCTTAACCAAAATACAATTGACTTATGTCAGCTTAAATTAAAAATAATATTCAAATAAGAGTCAAAGAATAGACTGGATACAGTTTTATTGGGGTTTATCTGAATGGTTGTTTTTACCATAAAGCACCCCAGAATATACTTTTTTAAGTCGCATCTTGTTTCACAAGTGTCTTTTCACTAGTCAGGCTGGGTTAGTTTGTGAAGAAAGCACTTCTGATGTTTCATCCATCAATCTTAGATGGTTACCAGCACTGACAGTGTTCTCCTCTCCTCTGTCTCTTCACTTGAGACACCAGAATAGATTGACCACAGAAATTTCTGCCTCAAGTTTCTCTCCCTACTACTTTCTTTCCACACTGCCTTGAGCTGAATCACTCTGCAGAGGAAACAACATGGCTTTCACATTGATTTCCAAAATATGAGGCAGCAGAAAACAGCCATCCTTTCAGGTCTTTCTCATCCCTGGGGTCTCAGGGAAAGGTGAGGGATAATGCCACAGGGTGTCTTCTTCCCTCCCTACTTTTTCAGCTAGTATCCAGGATTGCAGAATTTCCACAGGAAAGCCAAAGTGGCCAAATCCAATGACATTATATTCTGATTTAACTCCTTTTAACTACATCTGTAGGAAGTTTTTTACTTCAGATGCACAATATGGACTTGAGTTGTATTGTGATGGAAAACACTACAGAATAAATAGATTTACAGTAATACTTTTACATGACATTTGAGGGAGGTGACACAGATTTGGTTGTAAATGTGAATTTCTCACATTTTCAGCTATCACCCCTTTGATACCTGATTAATTCCTTTGATTCTTGTGCCAAACACTGTGGTGTTGAGATCAATAAGCAGATTTTAAAATGAAAGGTATCTAATATAAAGGCATTTACGTTCACCTAGAAATAATTGCCAGGTTGGCTGGGGTGACATCCAGCTGGGGAAATTCCCGTTCACAAGCAATTATTGTTTGTTTCTTCCCAACTAATCAGATGCTTGTTGCACACAGACTGACACCTCAGCATAAACTTCTGCACCCCTTGAATGAAAGTCCTCTTGGTAGTGGAAACCAATGTTTTATGAGATTCCTGTTCCAAACTAATTTTTCTTATTTATTTGTAAAAGCCTAGTTAGGATAGATGATTAGGGTCTACAGTCATAAAATTTAGACGTTACAGTTTTACAGGATCACCTGACTCTAAGTACCCGTCATTGTTTTGTCCAAGATCACAAAAATGATTCTTCAGCATAACTTAAAACAGAATCTAGTAGTATTGTGTCCTGATTCACGGGTCTGAATCTCTAACACTTTCTCCCCAGTCAAAACTCAGCCACTTACCTAGAATTTAATTTAATAAATTATGCTTGCTTAAATATAAACTGTATGTAGTATATATAGAGAGAGTTCCACAAACATGCATATGTATATTATACATATATAATATGTATATACATTACATAATATATGTATATAGTTGTACAAATATATATATCTATATGTATATACATATACATAAACACACATATTCATGTATTTTTGGAGTCATCAAGACAAAACTCAAAGGACCAATAAGGAAAATATTTTAGACTCTTAATCAACCCAGTTCCTAATACCTTGTCTCAAGAATGGCCATAAAGTTGCCTTGGTAAAAATCAAAGTTGTTTTAAGAGAGAACAAATTTCCTATCAGCATCGGGCACTGAGTGACCCTGTGCACCTAAGTTCTGTCAAGCTTCAACCAGCAGAAGATTTGACTAAACACTTCTAGTGCACATGGACAGGAATGCTTGAACAATAGCCAAAGCAGTGAAATAAGCACGTTTTAAATTACGTTGCCACATGTAAGCCTTATTCCACAGAACTCTGTGAAAGAGTTCCTGAGTTTCCAAGATGTCAGTGGAAGATCTGCAAGAAATCATTAGTGTAAGGGAACGGTATCAGAAGACATAAAATTTGCACCAAATCAAGAGTTTCCAGCAAAGAAAAGGACCCCTTGGGTATTTATTTCAGGATATTTACATTTCTTAGAAAATTAATTTGTCAATATCACAAAGGAGTAGAAAACTGCTTCACTTTACCTAAGTATTTAATTAGGGCAGCTAAATAATTTCTAGATCATGGAACTAATGCCATAATAATAAATACGTGCATGCATCAAGGTGTACCCTCAGGTCAGCACTCTATCCAGCATTTCCCAGTCCTCTGTCCTTGGGAGTAGTGGAAACCAAAGACACTTTTAAAATAGGGGGACGGGGGATGGGAAATAGAAGAAGATATTTCAACATTCACCTCTGCAAGGAAGACACCAGGAATCCTACTGAAACCAAGTTAGCAGCTTCATAGTGAAGAAAGGAAAAAAAAATTTAGACTAAGATAGGAGGTGTGGGAAACAGAGTAGAATGAAACTGAAGCACAATTTAAAGTCTAACACTGAACAAATTAGTTCATCATATCATAGTTTGACCTTGCTTTGACTGTTATGTACTAGTTCTGAACATTCTGGAATCAAAAATATAGAAGCTCTTTTTCTGAAGAAAAAAGTGGGTGTTCTATACCAGGTGGTTTTCTTTTTCCCTGGGAACTAGAATTTTCAAATTTTGTACTACTGACTGATTAAATAAACCCGTACAGAAGGTCATTGTCGAAGAGTGTGGAACTGATAAATAAAAGAAAAAAAACCTCACACGTTTTACACAGTCATCACTTCTTGTTGAATAAGAAGTAAAATATTTAAGGGATGAAAAAAAAGGCAGCAGAAGAAAAATACAGTGATACCTTAACATCTGAGGATAATCATTGGAATGAAATGCAAAAAAAAAGAACAAAAATCCAGTACTGAGATAAATTCATTCTCCTATGAATAAAATTGAATATAAAAGTAACCACAACTCTCCTTTCTCCCTTTTGTGCTTCAAGGTTGTAAGGAGAGTATAAATCCTACTTAGTAAGCCCTATGAAGAAAACTCAGCATGTTGCAAAGCTGAATGCTGGGTATCTTGCTGCACAGGGAAAGCTTTTTGTTGCTCTTAGGAACTCAAATGAAGGTGAGTTCTTACACTGCTCTGTATTTCAGATGATACACTTGACCCTAATTTATATGCAGTAAAACAGATTAATACCTTCTCCCTAGTTTTAGTATCACCATTCTTTAAAAGATCTTAAATTAACTTATATTCTGTTTTCCTAATATGTAGTAAGTTAATTTGTGTTTGAAACTACTTTTGTGTATTACTAAAGGCCAAATCAAAACCACCACATTTTTCTTTCTAGAGCTAACAATTGGCTGAGGTGTGAAGAGAATGTTTCTATAAGCCTTATTTTGATAGAATATTTTAATAGTCTACTGCACAAGTCACAATTAAGGCTATTTCATTAGCTATAATTATTGCTGTGATGTCCTTCAGACACAAATACCTAACAACTTAGCTGTGGAATGTGATAGTAAACCAATTACTGTTTCACTGTGACTTGGGATTCATACCCAGATTTATTCCATTTTGTGGTCCTATGTTCTAGCACTATTTGTAATTCCAATTTGCAATAATTTTGAGTCCCAATTCAGCCTTCCTATCATTCAATCATATTTCAGTACCACTAATTGTCAATTAATGTCTCTGTCATGCAAATCCTGTGAGGATATTCTTAAATAAAATTCCCACACTTGTGTATTTGAATTTTTATAGATCAAAAATCTGTATTCCATCAAATTGAGCTTCTAGTAATATTCTTTAGTTTTAAAAATTCATTGTTTAATGTTCTTCAGGATATTTGCTCCAATTTATCATTTTTCTCCATCTTATACTTCCTTTGAACTCTGCTTTTCCTTACAGTAAGTAAGCTAGAAGATTCTGAGCAAAAAAATACAAGCCTTGGTCCAGTGTTTTGGGTAAATGTAGAACAATATCTTACTTTTAGCTCATAGCATCCTTTAGGAAGGTAAGTAACAAATGTTAATTGTGCTGATGAAACAGAGCAATCCAGTCATTAAGGAAGAGACAAAAAAAGATTTTTACTATATACACTGGTAGATTAGAAAAATTAAGTAAAAATATTCTTATAATTAGTACAGATATTCAAGTACATATTAGAGAAACAGTCAATTTTACAGATCTGTCCCATTAATTTAAAGAAAATGAAAGAAATGTCAAAAACTATGAAATCCATCATGTTGGGTTTTGATACTAGTATCTTTGCAGCTCATTGTGGGTTAAGATGTGCAAGATAAAGATAAACATCAATTAAAAACTTTACTTATTCCACACAGAGAAAGAAATATTTAATGTGTTCTGAAGAGCAGTGTCTAAAGCCCAGTTCAAACAAAAGAAGTGAATTATTGTAGTGCAAAAGCTTGAGGCTAAGCATTTATTGCACCACTTACCCACCATAACCCTGTGATCCTCCACTTGAATTTTGTGAAGTGGTGGGGTGAGATCCCACACCCTGTGCTCTCTACAACATTACCATACAGCTGTCCCAAAGCTCCAGCCACACCCTGGAGAAAGTTCTCTAGACCACACTTCCCTAGTCCACAGTGCTGTCACACATAACTTTGGTGGAGCACATTCCCAAGGCCAATCATAGATTATTTATTCACTTTTTCCTCTTTTCAGTTACATTTACATGTAAATCCTTTTTCGGTGCTTCCAGTATAGTCCTTGTTTTGCGAGACATTTTGCAGTATTCCGGAACAACATTACATTTTCAGTGCTTCATCACAATCATCCTGACCAACCATACCTGTCTCTATCATGTAGCACATGGCTCTTCTGATTGCCTGTCTCATGGTTTACCAGGTGTTCACTGCAGGCGTTTAGGAAGATGGCCAACATGAAAATTCCTCTGGAGACCTAAGTTAGAAAAACATCTTTTTCTCCTGATTTCCAACTGACAGGTTTCTTAAGACAGTTAAAAATACTGCACAGAATTTCTTCATCATCCTTTCCTGTCCTACAAGCTGTCACAATTATTATTCAGATTTTGCATGTTGTATTTTAAGCCTTCTGATTGATTACATCTCTTCTATATTATGTGATACAGCTCACCTACCAGTGAGAATGGTTGCAAGTTCCTCGCCATAATTCTTATTAGCAATAAATGCTGGTATTAATTGTGCGGGGAGAAGCAGATTGATGTTCTTCAAGGGCTAGAGTTGTCACTGCTAAACTGATTTTAAGACAAGCTGTTTCTCAGAAGACCCATCATTTGATGCTTAAACAAGGTTAAAGCCCAATCTGAAAGGCTCTTTTGTCAGAAGGAATCGCTTGTGTTGGTATTTTGTTGGTTTTGAGATGCAGCTTAATTAGGTCTTTAATTCCTGAACCACAAACTTTTCTTAAATTAGTGAAGAGAAAAAAACAAAACAAAACAAAAAACTAAGACTTTATGCCACCTGGAAGAAATTAAAATAAGTGTCCTTCTCCACTAACCTTATTTCAAGTCACAAAAATAAATATGCTCTGTACTCAACAGCTTTGTTAGCCTGCAGCTGAGGGGAGTCCTCTGTGCAAATGAACTATTTCCAGCACCGATATTTGACAGCAACAAATTAGCAAGTCCTGGTAAAATCAGCAATGCCTATGATGTATCCCAACTGGTGCTATCAAACTGTGGGCAGTTCTGGGAGGTTATTTATATCCTGGGTATTTTGCTGCTGGTTAGGAAAGTATCAAGGGAGTTTAAAAATCACTGCAAGCAGACCGTGAGTTCGAAGATCAAATTTTAAATGGTGGACAGGAAAAAGGAAGGAAATACTGAGTTCTGCTTGTACCTGCTAATCTCTGTACCTGAGAGACTCTGCTCTAGTGGTTTCCCTGACAGCAAGGAGAGCACAACAGCCCTACTAGTTCAGACTTCTCCCTGCTGCTGACCTCAAGTATCCCATATAGAGCAAGGTCCTGTCTCCTACACTGACCAGTACCTGTTGTTTAAAATTACACGTTTTCAGGAGCTTTCTGCCAGTTTTGAGCTTTATCATCAGGTTCCCAGCAGCTGTTGAAGCCAGCTTGTTCCCTGTGTCTTCACATCCCTGTGAAGATAAACTATGTTTCTTGGATGACCTGGGGTGTAGTGGGTGCCATTGATACACATTATTTTCTAGTTCTGCATTTGAAGTCTATAGCATCACCCCTATTTACTTGTGCTCCCTCTCTTCGCTCACTGCTGTATCACTGGACTCACTCAAATTTCTGCTTCGTACCCCTAGTCTGAGTGTAAGAGCCTTTCTTGTTCAGGGTGTTTCTCTGACCTTTCTTTTCCTGAGGAAATCAATAGGGACAGACATTTACAGACAAATATATGAACACTGCATAGTGTGAATAAGTAGGTTTATGTCTTCACAGGTTTAACAGCTGTATGGTTAAAGTGAATATGAAATACTTGAAAGCACTGAAATGCAGGTATCTGATCATCAAAATATAAATCTGCTATGAAAATGCAGACACTGTTTGCTGGTCTAGGAGCTTGACTGCTTTATAATTTAGGTGTCAGATTCCCTAACTAATACCTTTAACTCCCACCTCATGCTCATTAATTCCTTTTATGTAACAATTCATGACCCTCACCATTTCCTCACAGTTTAATGACTTCAGAGAAAACCTTTCATCCCATTGTTAACCCCCTTCTTTAGCTATTGCCTTTTGCAGAGAGAACACGGTCTGCTAGAGCAGTGGTGCTCATGTCCCCCACATGCTCTGAGGGAGGATTCCCTTAGACATAATTGTAGCTGTCTACTTTCCCCCTGTGGACAAATCAGTCCCAAACCAGCTCAAGTACAAAGATGCACAGTTGGGCATCCAATTGTGCTCTGAAGTCATTAGCAAGACAAAACACTCTGTGGAATTTAGGCTTTCAGAATCTCCTCTGGAAGGAGAATTTCTAAGAAAAACCTGGCAGTTCCAACTGGGAGAAGAATTCCTTCTGCTAAATGGAAGATAAGGAAAGATTAGTGACAACAAGCTTGGAGGTAATGCTCTTCAAGTGGGAATGTGCTCCTTCACTGACTTCTCCTTCAGAGAACTGAATCAAATTTTATATATATATATAAAAATCCATTTTCAAATATTGGCATTTCCTATTAAATAATGCTCTCTTTAACTGAAAACATCTTTTAACAAGAGATATCTGTTGCTCACAATATTTTGAATTACCAGTACTATTACCAGCACTATTAATAACTTTACGTCAATATTCCAAACTCAGAGCCAAACAATGAAGTCCCTACATTTGGTATATCATTGAGAACACCGAATTCTCTGTGTGCCTTGGCAAAAAAATTGGTCTTTTCCTTCAGTTTCCAATTTACAGGGAAACTTAAACTTACGGAAAGTCAACGTTCCTGTCACAAGGCTGAAAACAACATGTACTATCAAAAAAAGCCTCCCAGAGAAAATAAGACAATTTTATCTGTACCCCAAACAACTAGCCAGTTAGAGTAAAACTTACCATCTGGTTTATAAATAAGTCAAATTATTAAAAAAAAAAATTTGCGCTTGGATCTCATTTGCCTTCACTGCATAATTCCATCACTAAGTGACTGTTACCAGTGGGAAGAAGTATCTGTACATATGAAATTTGTTAGTTATCAGTGCTTGTGAATAATTTCATCATTCAGTTATACTGATGGAAATAACTCCAAAAAGAGCTTGTGTTTTCAAAGTTATAAAGGGGAATGTTGACATAAATATAAAGAAGCAAAAAATTGCTTTTCCCTGGGCTGGGCAGGAGGAGGGAGGGGGTTAAACCATCAAAAAAAATCCATGTCTAACACTTTAAACAATGAAAAGAAACACTCAAATTCTTAATGAAATCATGTTGTGAAAAGGATGAAAGTGTAAATATACTTAAGGTTACACTTGCAACACAAATTGCACTGCAGTTGATGGGGAAGTTATTATTTTGCCCACTTCGAGCAAGATTTTTTCTTAGTAAGAGTCACAGTGGGAGTGTTGAGCATGCCTTAAAATGAGAACCTTATGTAAGTTCTTAATTAAGAATCACACACTTCGTAGGGGAAGCAAACAAACAAAACCAAACACCACCACCCCTTCACCCTCCTTACTCTAGGTTACAAGAATTTGAATAAAGAAGTGGAAGCTGAGGCAATTTGAAATCTGGCTAAAGCCAAGTCAGAAGACTCTCACAAAGGCAACCTGTGCTGGCTCAGGGATTAATTAACTCTGTGATCTCCATTTTCTAGGAACAATGTTGTCCTCTCAACTACATTCCTCATTTCCAAGATGAAATCCTGAAATGTTCGTAGAGTAGAGGGATAGTTGATGTAACATTCTCAGCACTGGTTTAAATAATCTGGAGATGATACTTTTTTATTTTAAGTAATTTATTCTGGGTTTATTAGAATGAATAGACCACAGCTTTATCTAGACTGTCTGCATTACATTGACCCATATTTAAAAATTGGAAGCAAACTACTGTTACTTCATTAAATGGCCAAAATTTTGGGAAAGAGGATTATTGTTATTATTGTTGTTGTTATTATTATCTTGAGATACCACTTAACTGAAAGAAGAAATTATACAATAAAAAACAGGTCCTTTTATAGGTTAAAAATCGGCATTTGTTTGGCCAGACTTTAATTTAGTTTCTTCCTCTAAGTTCATTTGAGAGAGTTGATTGTAATTACTGTATGTAAACAAAATTGCATCTGTTTCACACAAAAATTATGTTTATTTTGGCGTAGCTTTCAGACGGAGCTACCCAACAGAGGTCCCACCCCAGCTGAAGAGATGCTCCTCTGGGGCTAAAACACCATTGCAGTGAGTTTCAGCTTTCCTTGAAGCAAATTACCCATAGCAGGTTTTATTTCAACCTTTTTGTTTGTTTGTTTGCTTGGGGTTTTTTTGGTTTTTGGGTTTTTTGTTAGCTTGAATTGTTAGAAGTTTAATTTTATTTCTTTCTGTCCATTTTCCAGCATCAGCCCACTAACCACAGTGGATCTGCAACTGCTTCATGAACAACACAAACCCCATTTCAATAGGATACAGGTCTCCAGAAAGGCCTTAAAATAACCACACATCCTTGAGTTGGTCCCAGTAAGGCAGTGCTTATGGTTCAGAGCTCTTAGAGCCTTGCACTGCAAATACATTCATACAAATTTATATGAGTATGAATAAGACAGACTCAAAATAATTTAGATTCTGCCTACTAGTTTAAGTGGCCTCTCCCAGGCAGTTAAATTCATTTTGTTTATGAATCGCTGCGTGTTTCCTAGTGTGGAGGAGGTCTGGCATGCTGGTAAGTTCTTAAGGTGTAACCGTGTCCCAATATAATAAATTAATGTTGCTTGTTCATTATGTTAACACCAATGTGTATTACAAAATA